>JARQOC010000004.1:592753188-592905955 GCA_033576535.1 Allobates femoralis
TCCATTTCTAATACCAGGGCTTGATGCCAGCTGACATCAACTCCAAAAACAATACCCCACCAGGGCAATTGGAAAGAGCCAGGCAAAGAGCCATAATTGGTGCATTCATCTTGTGCTAAGTGGGGCTATGGGTTGGTACATTCAGACTGGGAAGTGCTAAATAACCATGTCTCTTCCCAGCCTGGTAATAGCAGCCTGCAGTTGTCTGCTTTAACTTTGTTGGTTTTCAATGCTTGGGTGCAGCCAAGCATTTTATAACTTAATCATCCTTTAGTGCCTCATGAAAGGCACTAAAGGGTGCAAGCTTAGAATATGTAGGGGAGTCTATCTATCTATAAATTGCTTTATTACTCATGACAACTAGCTTTAATGCACATAGAGGATTACAGAATGTAAAATATGATGGTAAAAACGCATTGCTTATGGATGTCATACAGATGCAAGGTGAGGAAGAAAATTGCACACTCACATTGTATGAGACCCAGGCGACCGCCCCATACCTGACATTCCCCCATCCTACTGTATCCTAACCCGCCCCTCGTAGACTGTGAGCCCTCGTGGACAGGGTCCCTTCCCCTCCTGTACCTGTACGTCCTGATCGCCTAGATTTAGTGTACTTGTTCTTGTCTCCCTCATCCTCATGTAAAGCGCCATGGAACCTAATGGCGCTATATAAATAATAATAATAATAACATTGCACTCTCATGTTATACGGATGTTATGAGGGGGAAAAAATGCACACTTGCATGACATCCAGAGTGATATACGCATGACACTCATCCCACTCTTTGGTCTGAGGATCGGAGCCTTGTTTTATACGCCAGTGGGATCAAGTCCTCAAAGGGGTTCTCCATTTCTTTCATATTAATGACCTATCCTTACAATAGGTCATCACTACCAGATCCGTGGGAATCTAACACCCAGTATTGTCATTGATTAGCTATTATCACTTTCAATGATGGTTGGACGTAAATATTGGACACCAAAGCAATTAATATAGCAAAGCAATTAATAATCGAACACAACAGATCTGTACACTGCTTAGTGGCCACTGCCTTGTACTGCAGCTCAGTTCACTGAAAAGAAAAAGAGCTGATCTGCAGTACCATTACCGGCCGCAAAACAGTTTACTGGTTTGTGGTGCTAGACTCCAGAAGCTTCTTCCCTTCAGGCCTACATTGGATGGGGTGCTAGGTGTTATGGTGGACCGGTATTCTCTACTGGGCCAGGTTCTCTCCAGTAGACTCGGACTCCAGTGTCCAGCGTCTGATTTGAGTGAACCTAACACTGGCTCCTCAATTCCCACTTTGTTCCTTTTACTCTCCTCGCCTTCCGACCCCACTCTTGGGCCTTTCAGGACTACTCGGAGGCTGTTCTGGGTAACTGGCTCGGGCCTAACGCAGCGCCGAACACCAGCGTCTGCACACTCCAACTAACTCCGCCCCCAGCACCAGTATTTACAGTTGTGGCCAAAAGTATTGACACCCCTGCAATTCTGTCAGATAATACTCAGTTTCTTCCTGAAAATGATTGCAATCACAAATTCTTTGGTATTATTATCTTCATTTAATTTGTCTTCAATGAAAAAAACACAAAAGAGAATGAAGCAAAACATTGATCATTTTACACAATACTCCAAAAATGGGCCAGACAAAAGTATTGGCACCCTCAGCCTAATACTTGGTTGCACAACCTTTAGCCAAAATAACTGCGATCAACCGCTTCCGGTAATCATCAATGAGTTACTTACAATGCTCTGCTGGAATTTTAGACCATTCTTCTTTGGCAAACTGCTCCAGGTCCCTGATATTTGAAGGGTGTCTTCTCCAAACTGCCATTTTTAGATCTCTCCACAGGTGTTCTATGGGATTCAGGTCTGGACTCATTGCTGAACACCTTAGAAGTCTCCAGTGCTTTCTCTCAAACCATTTTCTAGTGCTTTTTGAAGTGTGTTTTGGGTCATTGTCCTGCTGGAAGACCCATGACCTCTGAGTGAGACCCAGCTTTCTCACACTGGGCCCTACATTATGCTGCAAAATTTATTGGTAGTCTTCAGACTTCATAATGCCATGCACACGGTCAAGCAGTCCAGTGCCAGAGGCAGCAAAGCAACCCCAAAACATCAGGGAACCTCCGCCATGTTTGACTGTAGGGACCGTGTTCTTTTCTTTGAATGCCTCTTTTTTTTTCTCCTGTAAACTCTATGTTGATGCCTTTGCCCATAAAGCTCTACTTTTGTCTCATCTGACCAGGGAACATTCTTCCAAAACGTTTTAGGCTTTCTCAGGTAAGTTTTGGCAAACTCCAGCCTGGCTTTTTTATGTCTCGGGGTAAGAAGTGGGATCTTCCTGGTCTCCTACCATACAGTCCCTTTTCATTCAGACGCCGACGGATAGTACGGGTTGACACTGTTGTACCCTCGGACTGCAGGGCAGCTTGAACTTGTTTGGATGTTAGTTGAGGTTCTTTATCCACCATCTGCACAATCTTGCGTTGAAATCTCTCGTCAATTTTTCTTTTCCGTCCACATCTAGGGAGGTTAGCCACAGTGCCATGGGCTTATGACACTGTGCACGGTAGACACAGGAACATTCAGGTCTTTGGAGATGGACTTGTAGCCTTGAGACTGCTCATGCTTCCTCACAATTTGGTTTCTCAAGTCCTCAGACAGTTCTTTGGTCTTCTTTCTTTTCTCCATGCTCAATGTGGTACACACAAGGATACAGGACAGAGGTTGAGTCAACTTTAATCCATGTCAACTGGCTGCAAGTGTGATTTAGTTATTGACAACACCTGTTAGGTGCCACAGGTAAGTTACAGGTGCTGTTAATTACACAAATTAGAGAAGCATCACATGATTTTTCTAACAGTGGCAATACTTTTGTCCGCTCCCTTTTTTATGTTTGGTGTGGAATTAGATCCAATTTGGCTTTAGGACAATTCTTTTTGTGTTTTTTCATTGAAGACAAATTAAATGAAGATAATAATACCAAAGAATTTGTGATTGCAATCATTTTCAGGAAGAAACTGAGTATTATCTGACAGAATTGCAGGGGTGTCAATACTTTTGACCACAACTGTATAAGCTTTTCAGCACAGGTGCAAATCTACGTTGCCTGATCATATAGAGAACAAAATTGTAGCAGCACACTGTCATTGCCAATACATGTATATATTGGCCAATACTGGTGCTAAGAACCTTATTTGAAGATAAGTATTTAAAAAAGAAAAAAATTTCCATCTGAGTTTTTTGAAAAAAAGTTTTAGTTTTTAGTTTTTTTCAAGAAATTACATCTACTAACATCACTTAAAACCTATGGTATGCATGTATTGGCACTGACAGTGTGCTGCTACAATTTTTTTATCTTTATAGAGGGAGATAGATAGATAGATAGATAGATAGATAGATAGATAGATAGATAGATAGATAGATAGATAGATAGAGAGATAGAGAGATAGATAGATAGATAGATAGATAGATAGATAGATAGATAGATAGATAGATAGTTGTCTCAACCTCAGACCACCTGTGGGTGATGAGGGTGCAAAGTTGCAGACATGGAGCCAGATTCTCCATATTGTTATACACAAAACAGAAAAAACTGCACAGCACTCACAGACTCAATGTGAACTGGTGCCAGCAGGGACACTGGGTCAAACAACTAGAAAAATTCTCTGCAGCACTCAGCTACTACCAATGATGCACATATGCTAACAAGCGGTATGTATATGAGAAAAATTTTTTTAAAACTTCCGTTTTTTTCAAAAAAAACTAAAAAATCTTATTTTTTTATTTTTAAGGGGTTCTTAGTACATACATTGGCCAATGTCTGTTTGCTCATCAACCGCGACAAGGTGCCCCCAGGTCTGATGAGTCCTAACGCTGACATCCCTGTCCCCCTTTTCCTCCCTACCCCACTCTTAAGTGGGCGGACACCATCTCAAACTCAGACCACCTGTGGGGTAGGGAGGAAAAGGAGGACAGAGATGTCAGCGTGAGGACTCATCAGACCTGGGGGCACCTTGTCACGGTTGATGAGCAAACGGACATTGCCCAATGTGTGTACTAAGAACCCCTTAAAAATAAAAAATAAGATTTTTGAGTTTTTTTTAAAAAACGTAAGTTTTTAAACTTTTTTTCTCATATACATACCGCTTGTTAGCATAGTGCATCATTGGTAGGAGCTGAGTGCTGCAGAGAATTTTTCTAGTTGTTTGACCGAGTATCCCTGCTGGCACCAGTTCACGTTATGTCTGTGAGTGCTGTGTAGTTTTTTCTGTTTTGATAGATAGATAGACAGATAGATAGACAGATAGATATAGAAAAAAAAGTTTAGTTGCCAGCCCTTCCATTTTCAGTGAAAGAAGTGACATTATTAACACATATTGCACAGAGGCGACGGGCAGGGTCCTCTCTCCTCACCTACTGTGTCCTCACCCATCCCTTGTAGACTGTGAGCCCTCTCGGACAGGGTTCTCTCTCCTCACCTACTGTGTCCTCACCCATCCTTTGTAGACTGTGAGCCCTCGCGGGGAGGGTCCTCTCTCCTCACCTACTGTATCCTCACCCATCACTTGTAGACTGTGAGCCCCCACAGGCAGGGTCCTCTCTCTTCACCTACTGTATCCTCACCCATCCCTTTTGTGGCACCCCTGCAGTCTGATCACCACAGTGGTATTTAAGATCATTGGTACTAATGTCACTTCTGAGGAGAATTGAGGCACCCTATGTTAGACTCCCGTAGCAGAAACACTCTGATCAGAGGTTTGGCACAATAAGGCCTGCTTTAGGCTGTAAAACACTTTGGTTGGAGGGAGGGGTTAGCAGTAGTGGGTAATAGGGAGAGGTGGCAACAGGAGTTAGTTATTGAGTCAGTGAAGGAGAACAAAAGTCTGCCGTCAGTTTCCATGCCGAGCAGCTGCTCAAAGCAGCAGAAGGTGCCAGAACCCCAAGCTGCCAGGTCTCCACAAATGGAAGTGAGCTGGAGGCTAATGGGCTTCAAGCACTGTAGTCACACTGTGGGACTATCCAGGAGCACAGCAAATGCCAAAGGACTAGAGAGACGGGTGGGTCTGGCTGCTCATAGTCTGTGTTGCCTGCCTGGCTGGTAGCCATCCATAAGGGAACAAAGAAGGACACAGAAATGCTACAGGCAACTACATCCTCATCCCAAGAAGTCAGCTGGTAGGTCCTATACCCATCCGGCAGAGCGGTCCTCAGTGCTCCTCAGACTGACCAGACCGACGGCCCGGTGAACCAGTACCCTGGACCTGCTGATGTACTGAACTGCAGAGTAACAAGGTATAGAACAAGAGACTGTCTCCTTCCCTCCTTCCTGCGACCTCTCTGCACCTCTTGCACCACAACCCTCACCATCTTCTTCTACATCATCACCGGCTTTTTTCCCCAGGGGCCTGCTCCTGCTGACGTTCCAATGTGCCCTTGATGGATTGAATTGAACAAAGTATGAAGCTTCAGGCTCCATTTGCCCTTTTACATAAATGTCAATAATTTCAGATGACACAATCCAGTTTTTCATGATTCAGGTGGACGCCTTGTGTAAAGACTTGAATGCACGGCTGAATGTGGTGTGAACAGGTCCTTACATCCTTCACTACCCCAGGGGACCCTCATTATGGAGTTTGGCTCCTGGGCTGCTGCAGTTATGACCACCACAGGGGCATCTTTGCTTTTCTGGGGCTCTGATGTAATGAATATCTGAGAAGAGTCCTAGAGAAGCAATGACATTTGGCAGCCAAGAGGTGGTGGCCTCAAGCCAGGTTTAGTGTTGAAGACTTTCTGACTTTTATAAGACTAGTATGAGTACCATAAGAAACAAAGATGTCTCCTGTGCTGACTAAGGCAGTGGTGGGCTTCATGTGTCCAGTAAACATAGTGGACACCCATTTACAAACTATTCAGGGGTTTCTATCGCCCTATTGGGTCTAAGACCCTGGAACCTACAGTCCCACTCATGTCCCGATGCTTTACCTGCACTGATAGGGGTGCAGATAAAGCACCCGGACCCCGATGCTGCCGCTTACAGGAGGTTTATAGACTGGTTGTTGTGCAGCCCCATAACATGTAAGTGTATAGTAGACCCCGGCCCCATCAGCTTTTTGTAACCTTTTTTATGTGGGGACCCTGCACACGACCGGTCCCATCTCCATACGTCTCCCAATAATGGCCGGTCATAATAGGGAAAACCAGTGATGTGAGGAATCCATCCAGATGTTCTCATCCATCAGAAATCCCTTTAAAGAGGACCTGACACTTTCCATACATTTCTATATATATTCTGTCCTTCCTTGTATGTAAATCATCTTTTTAGCCAAGTGCTCTAAGAAGAGTGGGAAATATCAAGAAAATCCTTCCCACAACCGGACGGATAGATGTGTGTACATCTCCTCTGATTGACAAATGTGTGTACATCTCCTCTAATGGACAGACGTGTGTACATCTTCTCTGATGGACAGACGTGTGTACATCTCCTCTGGACAGATGTGTGTACATCTTCTCTGATGGACAGATGTGTGTACATCTTCTTTGATGGACAGACGTGTGTACATCTCCTCTGATGGACAGATGTGTGTACATCTCCTCTGATGGACAGACGTGTGTACATTTCCTCTGATGGACAGACGTGTGTACATCTCCTCTGATGGACAGATGTGTGTACATCTCCTCTGATGGACAGATGTGTGTACATCTCCTCTGATGGATAGATGTGTGTACATCTCCTCTGATGTAGGCGGCTCTGCAGGTCAGTATTACACATATAAGGGGGTTGTGCTGCGCCGCTCACTTCTGCATGGGGCGGTGACTTTGTTCTGGGAGATACCGGCCAAGACATGTATATAATTAACAGAAATCGTGTATCTGTCTTATCCGGATACATAGGTGCAATATTTGACACAAATTCCCGCATGTTTCTCATCTTCTTATTATAGCCGGTGTTAGTTAATGCGCCATTGTGATCATTCCTAACCCCCCCCCCCCCGTTGTGTCCTGTGACTACTTGTTGCCCCTGTGTCGCCTCTTTCCTCCTTTTCTCCTGTGTTCTGCGTCTTTGTGACCCGCTCTTCAGTCGTCTTTCAGGTAGTGTATTATATAGGACCTATAAGATATGAGTTCCCCAACACTGAGACCGATCCCATAGTGATCTGACATGGGACAGGTGACATCATGGCTGGACCTCTACGATGTGAGTGCCCCCATCACCGAGACCGACCCCCATAGTGATGTCACTTGGGAGAGGTGATGTTATCATGGCTGGAGTCATGTGACTCGCTCTGTGTATAGCGCCCCCTACATTCCTGGTCCTGCAGCCGCCATGTATATGGATGAGACACTTTATTAGATACCGGATCAAGTCTGGTTCTAGAGTATTGAGCCATTGTCGCTGTGTAGGGTGAAGTGCAGACAAATAAAACACAAAACACAATATCTAATCTCTAATTATTTTTTTATTTTTTTTATTTTTGGAATAGCAATAAGCAACATTGTAATGAAAATATTACCGGTCCTTCAATAAATTTATGGTCACGGTGACTCTCAGGTCCAATGGAGACCACAGAACTTGCTGCGGACATTGCGGACCTGATGAGGCACCGGACCAAAGATCCAGAGGAAGGCGAAGAAAACCCCCGGAGAGTTCTACCTCAGGGGGAAAAAAATTCCTTCCTGACCCCAGTTCTGGCGATCGGATATCTCCCTGGATCACGTGTGACCTGCTGCTTATTGCTGTATATATGTACGTAATTATAAGTTCAGGAAAGCTGACCTGGAAAGGAAAAGACATGCAGCCTGTCCCTAGGAGCTCACAATCTAGGACAGTGGATACTCTTAATAAAACATACACACACATACATTCATTCTTATCCCTCTGGAGTTGTCAGTAGTTAAAATAATAGCTAATAGGATGACGACAGCTTCCAGACCTGCGTCTCAGCAACACAAAACTCCATTACAGGGCACTAAAATGTGGAGGAGACACAAGCTGGGACCCTATTTCCAAAGATGATGTCTTCCACCCAACTCTCAAAAAATTGTTGGGTCTTCAGGAGAGATGGGTAGTCGAGCGAGGCTAGCAGACGGTCACCTTTGGTGTGATCATCCTATGGTTCAATGTAAAGACTAAGCATTCACTCCATCATTAATAAAACAGACACACACATATATTATGTAGAGATGGGCAGTAGAGCTGGGCTTTCAGATGAACACCTCTGTAGATGCTGTGCCAACCGTCCTATGGTTCTGTGGTACTGCATGTGTTCTGGAGAGGACAGATACTTACCTGGACTTCTTACCTTTGTGCTTTCAGGACCTAAAAACCAAATCATTCAGGTTCAGAACTTTGTCCTTTCTATTTTATTGGTGATGTCACAGAATGTCGGTGTAATACAGGGGCTATGTGTGGGCTCCTGGTGTAATACAGGGGCTATGTGTGAGGGATCCTAATGTAATACTGGGGCTATGTTTGGGCTCCTGGTGTAATACAGGGGCTAGCTATGTGTGGGCTCCTGGTGTAATACAGGGGCTAGCTATGTGTTGGCTCCTGGTATAATAAAGGGGATATGTGGAGCTCCTTGTGTAATACAGGGGCTATGTGTGGGATCCTAGTGTAATACACGGGCTATGTGTAGGCTCCTGGTGTAATACAGGGGATATCTGTGAGCTCCTGGTGTAATACATGGGCTATGTGTGGGCGGGCGCTGGGCTAATACAGGGGCTATGTGTGGGCGCCTGATCTAATACAGGGGTTATGTGTGGGCACCAGGTCTAATACAGGAGCTGTGTGTGTGTCCTTATGTAATACAGGGTCTATGTGTGGGCTCCTTGTGCAATACAGGGTCTATGTGTGGGCTCCTTGTGCAATACAGGGTCTATGTGTGGGCTCCTTGTGTTATAGGGGCTATGTGTTTGCTCCTGGTGTAATACAGGGGCTATGTGTGGGATCCTAGTGTAATATGTAATACAGGGGCTATGTGTGGGCACCTGGTCTAATACAGGAGTATGTGTCGGCTCATGGTGTAATACAGGGGCTATGTGTGGGCTTATGGTGTAATACAGGGGCTATTTGTGTGTCCTGGTGTAATACAGGGGCTATGTTTGGGCTCCTTTGTGTTATACAGGGGCTATGTGTGGGCTCCTGGTGTAATACATTTGACTTACATCAAGATACAAAGATTGAATGATAGTATAGGATCTGTAACGCTAATAACTATTTTGTGTATTTATACTTATATAAGTATTTAATATTATCTGTATTAATACAAAAACGGTGCCCTTCCCCCATTATAATAAATCTATCTACTGTGTGATACACCCTAATAGTGGAGAGCTCCTACCTGGACTCGTCCTCTCCGGCTGTCAGGTCCAAGTGGCACAAGCTGCTCCGGAGCAGATCTCTGCACATTCTATATCACCTGTGATGTCATTCAGAGTCTATGATGATGTCATCATAACTGCCTGATACTGTACTCGCTCCAACATGGTGAATGTGAATATAAATTAGTTTAATCAATGGATCACAGTATTTGATCATTGTGTAAGATTCCTTTACAGGGATTGTCCGGTGAACGTATCCACAAGTTTTTTTTAACCCCTTCATCCCCGGGCGATTTTCCATTTATCGTTTTGTCCTCTTCTTCCAAGAGCCATAACTTTTTTATTTTTCTGTCAATACAGACATATGGGGGCTTTTTGTGGGACAAGTTGTACTTTTGAACAAAATAATTTATGTTAGCATATAGTGCACTGAAAAGCTGAAAAAAAGTTCCAGGTGCGATGAAATTGCAAAAAAAGTGCAATTACACGTTTTTTTTTTTTAGTTTTTTCTTCCCCATAGTCACTATATGGTAAAACTGAGGTGATGGTGTGATGCCTCGGGTCAGTACGAGTTCGTAGATACCAAACATGTTACTTTTATTGTTATCTAAGTGGTGAAAAAAATTCAAAAGTTTTTAAAGAAAAAGAATTGCTGTTTTGCGCCATGTTCCGCACTGGCTTCTATTGTAACAAGAACGGAGCATATGTGGCGCCCCGCAACGAGTGCGTCACAGGAGGGTATTGCAGCCATAAATGCAGCAGCAATATTCTCTGACCCAGCAGTCATCTGGTTAACTTAGAGATCCATACTCTGCATGCCTCACTTAGCATAGAGGGCCAATCAAGGTCCTGGTGGGCGGAGTGCAAGGGTAGTGTGTAGTGGAAGTTTAGTCCAGCTTAGAGAGTTCTGGCCTCGGGTCTGGAGAAGTAACAGCAACTTAGAAGACCTCTGCAGAATCCCAGCTCTGCAACCTAGGAGAGGGGGTTGCACAGTCGTGCAGCACCCTGGCCACCTTCTACCGGCCACCTCCTCACTTTTACCACGGTTGAGCACCATTACTCCCGGTGCATTACCAACCGAACTTGGGCATCAACATGTGGGTCCAAACCACCCCGCGCCCTTATACAGCCGGTTTGCTGGTACCGAAGCTAGCAGTAGTTCAGCTCTGCTATGCGAACCAGAAGAGTGGAGGAATAGCTCTACAGGAGCACCCCACCATCGCCAAATCCAGTCGTCTAACCAGTGGTGTACCCACCAAAGGACCCAAGGCTCCCCAAAACATCCATCACGTATACTTTGGATAGGGCATTCAAGCAGCCTCCCTGTACCCAACCTGGTATTCCTGGGCGACAACAGCAATCTACTTAGATAGAATGGAGGAACACCGCGGATCTTTGAGGGACACCTATCACTGCTGAGTCCACCCGGTCTGCTACCTACAACTGTATGCCATGTACTGCTTGCTGGTTACAGTAAAGAACCCGTTACAGAGACTTACAGTGTCCGTGCTTCCTTATGACTACGTCCGTCTGCACACAAGGTAACCGCAGCTGCCGCACAACATCTTCAGCAGCTCACGGCTCCGGGGATCACCGCTCAGCCTGTGGGGAGCGTTCCATCTTGCTGCTATCCATCCCCCGGAGGCCCCGCAGCGTCGGTAAGACTTACCGAAACACTCATAAGTGGCGTCACGAAACAATTAACCCCTTAATCTGTTCCCGCAAGACGTCTTCAACTTTTGATCTGCACTCAACATGGCCCCACTACCGGCAGGCGCGGTCCACCCGTGACAAGGAAGAAGAAGCTACTGCTTGTCTAAACCGGAGTCCCGGCAACGGTGAGTCACATACAGCGAGGGAAGTCCGAGATCTGAAAGCGGAAAGTAAAAAACTAAAACTAGATCAGGAGAAGATGAGGGGAGAGATTAAATTCCTAAAAGACAAGGTGGCAGATAGAGAGGTCAGAGACAGGAGAAGTAACTTGAAGTTTAGGGGGATTTCAGAGAAGGTAAAAAACTTAGAGCTCCTCACCGACATGAAAAATCTGACCAGGAAAATTGTACCTTCCTTGTCAGAAACGGAATACTCGATAGAGAGGGCTCACAGATTGCCAAAGCCGCAACATCTCTCTGAAGCAGTGCCCAGAGATGTAATTGTCAAATTCTCATTTTTCCAGACTAGAGACTCAATAACCAATTACATGAAACAAAACAACTCTCTACCACTCCCCTATGAAAAAATTAAAATTTTTACAGACATCTCCAAGGAAACAATGAGCAGGCGAAAAAAATCTGAAACCGGTGACGGATTTACTAAGAGTTAAAAAAATTCCCTACAGATGGGGACGCCCATCTACCACAGTCATATTCTCTCACAAGCAGTGGCGTAGCAACTGTTTGTGGCGCCCGGGGCGGTCGAAAAATTTGCCGCCCCTTTGGTCATTGATAATCCGGGGGTCAGGGGCTACCGCTAGTGGGTTAGGAGCCACTTAAGTGTACCTGTTAATCAGGGTCAAATTCAATGGTGATCAGCTGCTGTAGAATGCGCGCTTGCGGCCTCCGGGATCCGGAACGGCCGCTGGCGCTCAGTTATGATGTCATGCCGTAATGCCGTAAAGTGCGGGCAGCGACATCACCACAGTTCCTATTACCGATCACCACGGTGTCCCTATTACAGTCATCATATTGTTATCTGGGACAACGATGTTAACAATTCCCCAATAGAACACGCTGGGATATACAGTATATAGCACCAACGATAGAAGAATGGAATAAATCAAACACTGAATACAAAACGGTCTAACTGTAAATTAATGAGAATAAACAGTAATAATATACACATAAGGAAACATTGTGCACGAAGGAAGATAGTAATATACAGGTCAACACCTAGTACAGTGAGCAGAGGATGGTAATATACAGGTGTACACCTAGTACACGGCTCACAAACACGCGCACACACACAGAGGCACGGCTCGCACACACACACAGAGGCACGGCTCGCACACACAGAGGCACAGCTCGCACACACACAGAAGCACGGCTCGCACACACACAGAGGCACGGCTCGCACACACAGAGGCACAGCTCGCACACACACACACAGAGGCACGGCTCGCACACACACACACACACACAGAGGCACGGCTTGCACACACACACAGAGGCACGGCTCGCACACACACACACAGGCACGGCTCGCACACACAGACACACACACACAGAGGCACGGCACACACACACACAGAGGCACAGCTCACACACACACACAGAAGCACAGCCTGCACACACACACAGAGGCACGGCTCACACACACAGAGGCACGGCTCGCGCACACACACACAGGCACGGCTCGCACACACACACAGAGGCACGGCACACACACACAGGCACGGCTCACACACACACAGAAGCACGGCTCACACACACAGAGGCACAGCTCGCGCACACACACAGAGGCACGGCTCGCACACACATACAGAGGCACGGCTTGCACACACACAAAGGCACAGCTCGCACACACACAAACACACAGAGGCACGGCTCGCACACACACACAGAGGCATGGCTCGCACACACACACAGAGGCACGGCTCGCACACACATGCAGAAGCACGGCTTGCACACACACGCAGAGGCACGGCTCGTACACACACAGAGGCACGGCTCGTACACACACAGAGGCACGGCTCACACACACAGAGGCACGGCTCACACACACAGAGGCACGGCTCACACACAGAGGCACGGCTCGCACACACACACAGGCACGGCTCGCACACACACACACAGGCACGGCTCGCACACACACACAGAGGCACGGCTCACACACACACACAGGCACGGCTCACACACACACACAGAAGCACGGCTCGCACACACACACACAGAGGCACGGCTCACACACACACAGAGGCACGGCTCGCACACACACACAGAGGCACGGCTCGCACACACATACAGAGGCACGGCTTGCACACACACACAGAGGCACAGCTCGCACACACACACAGAGGCACGGCTCGCACACACACACAGAGGCACGGCTCGCACACACACACAGAGGCATGGCTCGCACACACACACAGAGGCACGGCTCGCACACACATACAGAGGCACGGCTTGCACACACACACACAGAGGCACGGCTCGTACACACAGAGAGGCACGGCTCACGCACACAGAGGCACGGCTCACACACACAGAGGCACGGCTCACACACACATTCTACAGATTCCTCACTCAGGTATCACAATCCTCTGTGCTGCAGGAGGAGGCTTGTTTACATGGGCAGCTTCACCTGCTCACAGCAGCTGGGTCCCACTCCCAGCCCCTCCCCCACTCACTGCAAAGCAGATCAGTCACCTTGTGACTGGAGCTGCTCCTCCTAGGTATTCTCCTCCAGCACAGGTAGCCATCTCTGGTCTTCTTTGCTGGCCAGGCTCTCACTGCTTCCGTTCATTGAGACCACTGGCCAGTCAGCACCCCCTCTCTCCTCTGCTCTCCTCTCACCTTCAAGCTCTTCCCTCCCCCGCTCTCCTCGCAGCTCTCATCACCTCCTCCAGTCTCTCCCAGCATGTGTCCCGCACACTGATGACATCACCACCCTCTACGTGCAGAACAGAGCTGCAGGGGGTGGGAGATTTGAAAGCAGACAGCAGCCGGCGTGCTGCACTGCTTCAGTATATAGCGCGGGTGGCGGCCGCGGATCCTATGGCAGTACCTGCCACATTGCCGCCCCCACATACATGCCGCCTGGGGCGGACCGCCCCCCCCACGCTACGCCACTGCTCATAAGGATAAGACTATAACCATTGAAGAAGTGGAAAATGGTCTGAAGATCTTAAGAAGTCTTCAAATCTCAGACCCTGGGTCCTGATCTAATCTAGTCCTGCTTTATGAAGCTTAAAAGGTCTTTATTGCACAATAGACCAAAACTTTAGCCTGAGTGGAAGTATCTTATAGGTCATAACAAACCTTCCACCTAATATAATTTAGAGTAAACATTACTTAATGATTGCTCCTCTACAGTGGCGCACCCAGAAATTTCCCAAGGTAGGGGTCCAAGAAACACACACCGGCCCTGAAAGGGGGTGTCACCCCCCAGCGGGGTTCCGAGGGGCAAAGCCCCCGGTGGGGTGGTCTGGGGGAGCGAAGCCCCCCTAAAAGCAGCCTCTTTTGTGGGCCCTTGGGTGCTGTGTAATTGTTCCTGTCTCCTGACATAGGGGCCCAGCTCCTTGTGTACTGCACCACTTCTCAGGGCCGTCCAAAGGGGGGGGTCCAGACACGTAGGTCCCCCCCCTTGGGTGCGCCTATGCTCCTCTATTATTCTTGTATTTAGTTATTACTTACACCAGTAGTAAGTGTAGTTTCATGTTAACTTGTTACACGATGGAGAATCCCAAATATGTAACCCGACCCCCTTTTTCTGGATTTACAACCCACTCTATTGGAATTATCGTAGTGCTCTACTCACAAGCATCCTATACCGACCATGACTAATAAGTTTTTGTCTCTAAACGTTCACGGTCTCAACTCCCCGCAAAAAAGATATTCTGTCTGGAAAGACATTATAAAATACAATATAGACGTAGCTGGTCTTCAAGAGACTAAGTTCAAATTAGACAACACCCCAAACTTTAGCAACAAAAAATTTCCACACATATTCTTGTCTTCTAACAATAGAAAAAAATCAGGAGTAGCTATAATCATTAAAGAAACACTAAAATTTGAAGAGCTTGAGGTGATTAGAGACGAAGAGGGAAGATTCCGGATCTTAATATGTAATCTCGATGACGTGTTATACACTAGTTAACTTGTATGCCCCCAACAAAAGTCAAATTTCTTTCCTTAATAAACTCATTAAGATTGTCCAAAAGGCAAAAAAAGGCCACTTAATTATGTTTGGTGACTTTAATGCGGTTCCCAATGCTCTACTAGATTCCTCTAACAAATGTAGGAATTCTAATACCTCCCTTGATCCTTGGTTACATAGAGAAGAACTTTACGACACATTCCGCTGTCTCAATACATCTTCTGTGGAGTACTCCCACTATTCAGATGCCCACAAATCATTTGCCAGAATAGATTTGGTATTATCGGATATTAATACCCTCCACAAATTTAAGTCAATTAATATCGTACCAAGAGCCTGGTCAGACCATTCCCCAATAATTATTGAAATAGCCCAACATCCCAACTATTCCAGTCATAAGGTATGGAGGGCAAACTCTTACCTACTATTTCACCCTCAATATAAAGACCAACTAGAAAAAGCTCTCAACTTTTATTTTGAAGACAACGACACTGGCCACATCCCAATAACCACCCTCTGGACAGCTCACAAGGCAGTCATAAGAGGACACTTCATCCAATTAAACTCCAGACTAAAACGAGAAAAAAATCAAATGGAAGAAAAAATATTTAAGAGAATCAGAGAACAATGATGAAATTCTCAATACGTTTGATGAGTCACATGACCCTCTTCCCATTGAAAAAAAATAAAGTTGGATCTAAAATGGCCAACTTCAAAATGGCCGCCATGGTCACCACCCAACTGGAAAAGTTTTCCCAGTCCCATATACTAATGTGCCACAAACAGGAAGTTGATATCACCTACCATTCCCATTTTATTTGGGCACATCCATAAATGGCCCACCCTGTGTATGTGTGTATATACAGTACAGACCATAAGTTTGGACACACCTTCTCATTCAAAGAGATTTTTTTTATTTTCATGACTATGAAAATTGTAGATTCACACTGAAGGCATCAAAACTATGAATTAACACATGTGGAATTATATACTTAACAAAAAACAACTGAAAATATGTTTTATATTCTAGGTTTCTTCAAAGTAGCCACCTTTTTGCTTTGATTACTGCTTTGCACACTCTTGGCATTCTCTTGATGAGCTTCAAGAGGTAGTCACCGGAAATGGTCCTCCAACAGTCTTGAAGGAGTTCCCAGAGATGCTTAGCAGTTGTGGGCCCTTTTGAATTAACTCTGCGGTCCAGCTCACCCCAAACCATCTCGATTGGGTTCAGGTCTGGTGACTGTGGAGGCCAGGTCATCTGGTGTAGCGCCCCATCACCATCACACCTCCTCCCCCATGCTTCACGTTGGGAACCAGGCATGTACAGTCCATCCGTCCACCTTTTCTGCGTCGCACAAAGACACGGTGGTTGGAAGCAAAGATCTCAAATTTAGATTCATCAGACCAAAGCACAGATTTCCACTGGTCTAATGTCCATTCCTTGTGTTCTTTAGCCCAAACAAGTCTCTTCTGCTTGTTGCCTGTCCTTAGCAGTGGTTTCCTAGCAGCTATTTTACCATGAATGCCTGCTGCACAAAGTCTCCTCCTAACAGTTGTTGTAGAGATGTGTCTGCTGCTTGAACTCTGTGTGTCATTGACCTGGTCTCTAATCTGAGCTGCTGTTACCTGCGATTTCTAAGGCTGGTGACTCGGATGAACTTATCCTCCGCAGCAGAAGTGACTCTTGGTCTTCCTTTTCCAGGGTGGTCCTCATGTGAGCCAGTTTCTTTGTAGCGCTTGATGGTATTTGCAACTGCACTTGGGGACACTTTCAAAGTTTTCCCAATTTTTCAGACTGACTGACCTTTATTTCTTAAATTAATGATGGCCACTCGTTTTTCTTAGCTGCTTTTATCTTGCCATAATACAAATTCTAACAGTCTATTCAGTAGGACTATCAGCTGTGAATCCACCAGACTTCTGCACAACACAACTGACGGTCCCAACCTCATTTATAAGGCAATAAATCCCATTATTAAACCTGACAGGGCACAGCTGTGGAGTGAAGACCATTTCCGGTGACTACCTCTTGAAGCTCATCAAGAGAATGACAAGAGTGTGCAAAGCAGTAATCAAAGCAAAAGGTGGCTACTTTGAAGAACCTAGAATATAAGACATATTAATTCCATATATTCCGTATATAATTCCATATGTGTTAATTCATAGTTTTGATGTCTTCAGTGTGAATCTACAATTTTCATAGTCATGTAAATAAAGAAAACTCTTTGAATGAGAAGGTGTGTCCAAACTTTTGGTCTGTACTGTGTGTATATATGTATATATACATATACATATACATACATATACTTTACACTGCCTCAGCACTGCACGGACTGATTGCTTGTGTTATGTACAGAGGCTTCAGCACTAATGATCTCTTTCTGCCGGTGACGTTACTCGGGCATCGCTGGAGAAGGTGACTCAGGACAGTATCTGGGGTCATCAGCCGACCACGCGTTGTCATGGCAACACATCGAGGCCCCGTGATCACATCAGAGGGCCACCAATGCTGGAAGAGAAAAGGGCAACCACTGCTGCAATGCTTTACAATGCACTATGCGGTCTAAAGGGTTAACGCTGTGAGCTGCACATGTTGGCTGATCAGATCAGCTGACACGTACAGGGAATGGGGCGAGCTCAGCCCATGAGCTCACACAGTGGCGGATTATAATGAGGTCAATAGGGGCTTTTGCCCCGGGCCCAATGGTGTCTAGGGGCCCGCAGTCCAGGGGGTAAATTGCCCCATTATAATCCGCCACGGCGCCACCACACAGCACTGTGCACGCAGGCACAGCATCCATGAGGTAATGAGCCCCGCTAGTTGACAGGGAGCGGCAACCGCAGGGGCCTGATAGTGGCGCGGCCCCCTGCTGATGCCGCTCTCTCTCCTACAGTCCCGGCCGCCGCTGCCGCTGTGTTACACTCTCTCACCCCCCCCCCCCCCTGCCGCTGTGTTACACTCTCTCCCCCCCCCCCCCCCCGCTGCCGCTGTGTTACACTCTTCCCCCTCCCCCCCCCGCTGCCGCTGTGTTACACTCTTCCCCGTCCCGTCCCCCCTGCTGCCGCTGTGTTACACTCTTCCCCTCCCCCCGCCACCGCCACCGCCACCGCTGTGTTACACTCTTCCCCCCCCCCCCCGCAGTGTGAGCCCACCTGTAGAGCCGCACAGGGCACAGGAGGACCTGTGCTTACAGGACCTGTGATGATGTGATGGAGGGGAGGAGTCAGGGATCACATGATCGGCTCCTCGTTATGCAGGTCTCCACTCTGTGATGGTTGTCATGGTGCTGGAGAGGTGAAGAAGATGAGATGAAGGTTATGTGTGATGTCAGGACTCAGGAGGGATTTACAGTGTGGATGTAGCAGAGCCGAGTGTGTGCGAGGTGTATGGAGCGGAGCCGTGTGTGTAGGTGTACAGAGCTGAGTGTGTGCGAGGTGTATGGAGCGGAGCCGTGTGTGTACGAGGTGTACGGAGCGGAGCCGAGTGTGTACGAGGTGTACGGAGCGGAGCCATGTTTGTACGAGGTGAATGGAGTGGAGCCTAGTGTGTACGAGGTGTACGGAGCGGAGCCGCATGTGCACGAGGTGTACAGAGCTGAGTGTGTGCGAGGTGTACGGAGCGGAGCCGTGTGTGTACGAGGTGTACAGAGCTGAGTGTGTATGAGGTGTACGGAGTGGAGCCGCATGTGTACGAGTTGTACAGAGCAGAGCCGCGTGTGTACAAGGTGTACGGAGCGGAGCCGCATGTAAACGAGGTGTACGGAGCGGAGCCACATGTGTATGAGGTGTATGGAGCAGAGCTGAGTGTGTACGGAGCAGAGCCACGTGTATGAGGTGTATGGAGCAGAGCTGAGTGTGTACGGAGCAGAGCCACGTGTACAAGGTGTACGGAGCAGAGCCGAGTGTGTACAAGGTGTACGGAGCGCAGAGCGGAGCCAAGTGTGTACAGGGTGTACAGAGCCAAGCCGCATGTGTAGGAAGTGTATTGAGCAGAGCTATGTGTGTACACGGTGTATGGAGCGGAGCCATGTGTGTACAAGGTGTGTGGAGCGGAGTCGTGTGTGTACGAGGTGCACCGAGCAGAGCCGCGTGTGTACGAGGTGTATGGAGCTGAGCCGAGTGTGTACAGGGTGTATGGAGCAGAGCCGCATGTGTACAAGGTGTACGGAGTGGCGCCACATGTGCATGAGGTGTACGGAGCAGAGCCGCGTGTGTACGAGGTGTACGGAGCGGAGCCACATGTGTATGAGGTGTATGGAGCAGAGCTGAGTGTGTACGGAGCAGAGCCACGTGTACGAGGTGTACGGAGCAGAGCCGAGTGTGTACAAGGTGTACGGAGCGCAGAGCGGAGCCAAGTGTGTACATGGTGTACAGAGCCAAGCCGCATGTGTAGGAAGTGTATTGAGCAGAGCTATGTGTGTACACGGTGTATGGAGCGGAGCCATGTGTGTACAAGGTGTGTGGAGCGGAGTCGTGTGTGTACGAGGTGCACCGAGCAGAGCCGCGTGTGTACGAGGTGTATGGAGCTGAGCCGAGTGTGTACAGGGTGTATGGAGCAGAGCCGCATGTGTACAAGGTGTACGGAGTGGCGCCACATGTGTATGAGGTGTACGGAGCAGAGCCGCGTGTGTACGAGGTGTACGGAGCGGAGCGGAGTGTGTTCGGAGCAGAGCCGTTTGTGTATGAGGTGTACGGAGTGGAGCCAGATGTGTATGAGGTCTACGGAGCAGAGCCGCGTGTGTACGGAGCAGAGCCGTGTGTGTACAAGGTATACGGAGTGGAGTTGCATGTGTACGAGGTGTGCAGAGCCATGTGTGTACGAGGTGTACGGAGCCGAGCCGCATGTGTACAAGGTGTATGGAGCGGAGCCGCGTGTGTACGAGGTGTATGGAGCGGAGCCGCATGTGTATGGAGCCGAGCGTGTACGAGGTGTTCGGAGCAGAGCCGAGTGCGTAAGAGGTGTACGGAGAAAAAACCGAGTGTGTATGAGGTGTATGGAGCAAAGCCGCATGCGTACAAGGTGTACAGAGCAAAGCCAAGTGTGTACGAGGTGTACGGAGCTGAGCCATGTGTACGAGGTGTATGGAGCAGAGTTGAGTGTGTACTAGGTGTACGGAGCGGAGCCATGTATGTATGAAGCATGTGGAGCTGTGTGCTTACAAGGTGTGCGTACCGGTGGTAGCTGCCTGCGGATGTTGCTCCCACTCCTATAGTCCCAGCGGCCTCTGCTGGCAGCATTGTTCTCCCGAGTCCCGGCTGCCGCTGTCCGCCCTGCTATGCTGATTTTGCCGGGCCCGACCGGGCTTTGCTGAATCCTCCTACTCTAGGAGGACCCAGACCCAGGCAGGCAGCTGATCTCGACTGAGGCTGAGCAGGCTCCTCCGTCCTCCTGACTGAGTCTGTGTCTCACCCGCCGACCGCCGTCCACCACCTCCTGGGTCGCCGCCTGCATGAAGAGAGGGAGTCTGAGGAGAGGGACCGTCACCTAATGCCGACACAGAGCAGAGAGAGGACGTGCCTGTGTGACAGAGAGGTGAGTGATATGTCCACTCCTGACTCCTGCCCTGCTGCTGCAGCTGCTGCCTGTGGCTGTGCTCTGTGTGTGCACTGCCAGCCAGACCTGGTGGCTGCTGCATGGCAGGGAGGACTCAGTCAGTGTAAAGAAAGAATGTAAGCAGTAATTAAATGATTTGTGTACTAAGGCCCCTTTCACATCTGCTTTTTTTCAGATTGTGGCAGATCCGGCAGATTTACCGCATCTGCCGACTAACGGCCGCACTTGCGGCACACTTGCGGCAAGCCCCATGACTTGTTCATGGGGCTTGCGGTTTGGTGCGGCAAGTGCGGTTCTGCTGGGTGCGGCAAGTCCGGCATTTGCGGCGGTGGAAAAAAAAACGCTGCTGACCGCGTTGTCATCCATCGTCGCAACGGCTGTTAGGCAGCAAATGTGGTAAATCTGCTGGATCTGCCGCAATTTGAAAGACACGGTGATGTGAAAGGGGCCTAACGAACGCTGCTTTCACATCAGTGTTTAGCTGATGTTTGGGCCGTTCCAGCAGGTGGCGCCGCATGTGCCGGATCGTCCGCCTAACGGCCGACTTGCGGCCCGGATGCGGCAAGCCCCATGCATTGTCTATCACAAGTGCGGTTCTGCTGAGTGCGGCAGATCAGGCACTTGCCGCACCGGACCGCAAGCCCCATAGACAATGCATAGGGCTTGCCGCATCTGGACCGCGAGCCGGCCGTTAGGCAGCTGATCCGGCGCCACCTGCCAAATCGGCCGCACATCAGCAAAACCGCTGATGTGAAAGGCCCCTTAATCACTGAAGTGGTGTGCCCCACCATCTTGGATAATACAGAAACGTGAAATGGCTATACATGGTGTATCATGTGCCCCTCTAATAAGTGGCTATCTTGCTTGGATCATGTACGTATGGAGTCCATGCATTCATGATTCAAGAAAAATATCCACATAGAGGGGCACATACAACATGTAGAGGTATTTCACATGTCTATCCAAGGTGGAGGGGTAGTGGGTGCGCACATTGTGTATTTTGTGAGTTTTTACCTCAGTATCTGTAAGGCCTCGTGCACACGCTGAGTATTTGGTAATTTTTTTCTTCGCTATCTGTAAAGCCTATTGCACATGCTGAGTATTTGGTGGGTTTTTACCTCAGTACCTGTAAGGCCTCGTGCACACGCTGAGTATTTGGTGGGTTTTTACCTCAGTATCTGTAAGGCCTTGTGCACACGCTGAGTATTTGGTGGGTTTTTACCTCAGTATCTGTAAGGCCTCGTGCACACGCTGTGTATTTGGTGGGTTTTTACCTCAGTATCTGTAAGGCCTCGTGCACACGCTGAGTATATGGTGAGGTTATTACCTCAGTATTTGTAAGGCATCGTGCACATGCTGAGTATTTGGTGAGTTGTTACCTCAGTATCTGTAAGGCCTCGTGCACACGCTGAGTATTTGGGGAGTTTTTTCCTCAGTATCTGTAAGGCCTCGTGTACACGCTGAGTATTTGGTGAATTGTTACCTCAGTATCTGTAAGGCCTCGTGCACACGCTGAGTATTTGGTGGGTTTTTACCTCAGTATTTGTAAGGCATCGTGCACATGCTGAGTATTTGGTGAGTTGTTACCTCAGTATCTGTAAGGCCTCGTGCACACACTGAGTATTTGGTGAGTTGTTACCTCAGTATCTGTAAGGCCTCGTGCACACGCTGAGTATTTGGTGATTTTTTTTCCCTCAGTATCTGTAAGGCCTCGTGCACACGCTGAGTATATGGTGAGGTTATTACCTCAGTATTTGTAAGGCATCGTGCACATGCTGAGTATTTGGTGAGTTGTTACCTCAGTATCTGTAAGGCCTCGTGCACACGCTGAGTATTTGGTGAGTTTTTTCCTCAGTATCTGTAAGGCCTCGTGCACACGCTGAGTATTTGGGGAGTTTTTTTCTCAGTATCTGTAAGGCCTCGTGTACATGCTGAGTATTTGGTGAGTTGTTACCTCAGTATCTGTAAGGCCTCGTGCACACGCTGAGTATTTGGTGATTTTTTTTCCCTCAGTATCTGTAAGGCCTCGTGCACACGCTGATGCTGCATTATAAGAAACAAACTATTATGCCCTGAATGCCCCCTGTACACAGAATAAATAACTTATAAAAATCTAGCGCCCTGTATTCTAACCTATTACTGGTCCGAAATTCTTGCTTGCAGATTGGTCCACTCAGCCTCTCCTCGCCGTCTGACAGCCTCTTCTTCTGAATGATATGGATCACGCCTTTGTTATCCACGTCCCACTTTCCCATCTCACGTCTGTGCAGATGCCTCTCCAGCTTGCGCAAACGCACCGTGCTCTGCCCTACTGCAGCTACAATGTAAAACTCATCTACTCATGCGCGAACCGCAGGGGTCTCTGCACACGGCTACAGGCTCCCAGTCTTCTGCGTGTAATGAATGGTGACATCACTGAGAGTTCAAACTTGTAGGATAATCCCATGATGGAGCACATTGCACCTGCACAAGCCGGAGAGGTATGGGCGTAGCGTAGGCAATGGGAAAATTGGACGTGGTCACGTGGATAACACAGATGGCAGGAGGCGTTATCTACATCATTCAGAAGAAGACGCTGTCGGACCGCGAGGAGGCGGGACGGACCAATCTGCAAGCAAGTCCATTGGACCAGTAACAGGTGATTATCATACAGGGTGCACGCCGTTCGAGATATTTATAAGTTATTTATTCTGAGTACAGGGGCAGTCAGGGCATAATGGCCGCCTTCTAATGGACTGCTCAATACTATGGCTTAAAGTGTTTGTTTTTTTCCTCCTAACTGAAGGGTAAATTGACTAGGATCAATGGATGTTTGACAGATTAGAGTTTCACTCAGCAACTATTTTTCTGGAATAATCTATTTCAGGTATATGATAACCTCCGTCACATGACTCCCGCGACCCCGTCACATGACCCCGTCACATGACCCCCATGACCCCGTCACATGACCCCCGTCACATGACCCGGGGGGGGCCCACAGAGTCTGAACAGCCCCGGGCCCTGGCTACCCTTAATCCACCCCTGAGCTCACATCAATGTGAGGGAGGCAGCCTATGGCGCACAAATGCACCCTTCATCGTGAAGGGGTTAAAGCAGCTGCTCAGTGAATGGCAGTCGTCATCACAGAAGGGGCAATAACGTCCTGATCAGGGGGCGTCCCACACTGGGCGGCAGATCGGGGGGTTTTATCATGGATGGGGCACTTTTAATCCTGTTTCAAGATGGAGCCAAAAGTTGAGCGAACAACTGATGCTCCATTCATTCTCCATAGGCCACCACATAGCAAATGGATGGACTGGTGGTCGAGCATTAAGTGTGAGGAGCATTAAGGAGTGATTAACTCCTTCACGACCAAGGACGTAATAGCACGTCCTTGGTCATTTCCCGCCCCCTGATGCGAGCTCATGCGGGAGCTCACATTGTCCTCCCACATCTCAGCTGGTCTCATCAGCTGTGATGTGTAGCTAAGAGATCGGACCAGTGATCACTGACAGCACGAATCAAAGCACTGCGGCGGAAAGTGCGCCGTTCCTCACTGGTATTGGAGGTCCCCTGATGTGATCATGGGACCTCAATGCTTTACCTGGACATCCCGGGGTCCTGTAATGACCTCGGAAGCTGTCCTGATTCACTTCCTGCTGGCGATGACCCAGTGACATCATCGGCAGGAAGTGGCCATTTCCCGTGTCTTCTGATGAGCAGCAGCTGATCGGAAGACAAGAGAAGCCAACGGACAGTGGATTACTGAGGCCCCCTAGTGGGCTGTGTAAAATAAAGAAAAAAAATGTTTTTCCAGTTATGTATAAAAAAGCCCCTAAAATTTCAAATCTCCTCCCTTTTGCCTCATTTAAAATAAAACTATTAAAAAAATAAAATTAAAACACACATATTTGGTATCGTCGCGTTCAGAAACGCCCGATCTATCAAAATAAAAATCAGTCAGATCGGTAAACTGCGGAGAAGGAAAAAGTCCAAACCCCAAAACTAAGTTTTTTTCTCGCCGCAACATTGCGATAAAATACAATAACGGGCGATCAAAACATCACATCTCCCCAAAAATAGTATCATTAGAAACGTCAGCTCCAGATACAAGAAATAAGGCGTCACACAGCCCCAGACCCCGAAAATGGGAACGCTGCCGGGCGCGGAACATGGCGCAAAACAGCAATTCTTTTTCTTTAAAAACTTTTGAATTTTTTTCACCACTTAGATAACAATAAAAGTAACATGTTTGGTATCTACGAACTCGTACTGACCCGAGGCATCACACCGTCACCTCAGTTTTACCATATAATGACTATGGGGAATAAAAAACTATAAAAAAAAACGTGTAATTGCACTTTTTTTGCAATTTCATCGCACCTGGAACGTTTTTCCTGCTTTTCAGTGCACTATATGCTAACATAAATTATTTTGTTCAAAAGTACAACTTGTCCCACAAAAAGCCCCCATATGTCTGTATTGACAGAAAAATAAAATAGTTATGGCTCTTGGAAGAAGGGGAGGACAAAACGATAAATGGAAAATCGCCCGGGGATGACGGGGTTAAAAGAAACTTGTGGATACATTCACCGGACAATCCCTGTAAAGGAATCTTACACAATGATCAAATACTGTGATCCACTGATGACACTAATTTATATTCACATTCACCATGTTGGAGCGAGTACAGTATCCGGCAGTTATGATGACATCATCATAGACTCTGAATGACATCACAGGTGATATAGAATGTGCAGAGATCTGCTCCGGAGCAGCTTGTGCCACTTGGACCTGACAGCCGGAGAGGACGAGTCCAGGTAGGAGCTCTCCACTATTAGGGTGTATCACACAGTAGATAGATTTATTATAATGGGGGAAGGGCACCGTTTTTGTATTAATACAGATGATATTAAATATTTATATAAGTATAAATACACAAAATAGTTATTAGCATTACAGATCCTATACTATCATTCAATCTTTGTATCTTGATGTAAGTCAAATGTATTACACCAGGAGCCAACACATAGCCCCATATTACACCAGGAGCCCACACATAGCCCCTGTATAACACAAAGGAGCCCAAACATAGCCCCTGTATTACACCAGGACACACATATAGCCCCTGTATTACACCATAAGCCCACACATAGCCCCTGTATTACACCATGAGCCGACACATACTCCTGTATTAGACCAGGTGCCCACACATAGCCCCTGTATTACACTAGGATCCCACACATAGCCCCTGTATTACACCAGGAGCAAACACATAGCCCCTATAACACAAGGAGCCCACACATAGACCCTGTATTGCACAAGGAGCCCACACATAGACCCTGTATTGCACAAGGAGCCCACACATAGACCCTGTATTACATAAGGACACACACACACAGCTCCTGTATTAGACCTGGTGCCCACACATAACCCCTGTATTAGATCAGGCGCCCACACATAGCCCCTGTATTAGCCCAGCGCCCGCCCACACATAGCCCCTGTATTAGCCCAGCGCCCACACATAGCCCATGTATTACACCAGGAGCTCACAGATATCCCCTGTATTACACCAGGAGCCCACACATAGCCCGTGTATTACACTAGGATCCCACACATAGCCCCTGTATTACACAAGGGGCTCACACATATCCCCTTTATTATACCTGGAGCCAACACATAGCTAGCCCCTGTATTACACCAGGAGCCCACACATAGCTAGCCCCTGTATTACACCAGGAGCCCAAACATAGCCCCAGTATTACATTAGGATCCCTCACACATAGCCCCTGTATTACACCAGGAGCCCACACATAGCCCCTGTATTACACCGACATTCTGTGACATCACCAATAAAATAGAAAGGACAAAGTTCTGAACCTGAATGATTTTGTTTTTAGGTCCTGAAAGCACAAAGGTAAGAAGTCCAGGTAAGTATCTGTCCTCTCCAGAACACATGCAGTACCACAGAACCATAGGACGGTTGGCACAGCATCTACAGAGGTGTTCATCTGAAAGCCCAGCTCTACTGCCCATCTCTACATAATATGTGTGTGTGTCTGTTTTATTAATGATGGAGTGAATGCTTAGTCTTTACATTGAACCATAGGATGATCACACCAAAGGTGACCGTCTGCTAGCCTCGCTCGACTACCCATCTCTCCTGAAGACCCAACAATTTTTTGAGAGTTGGGTGGAAGACATCATCTTTGGAAATAGGGTCCCAGCTTGTGTCTCCTCCACATTTTAGTGCCCTGTAATGGAGTTTTGTGTTGCTGAGACGCAGGTCTGGAAGCTGTCGTCATCCTATTAGCTATTATTTTAACTACTGACAACTCCAGAGGAATAGATAAGAATGAATGTACGTGTGTGTATGTTTTATTAAGAGCATCCACTGTCCTAGATTGTGAGCTCCTAGGAGCAGGTTGCATGTCTTTTCCTTTCCAGGTCAGCTTTCCTGAACTTATAATTACGTACATATATACAGCAATAAGCAGCAGGTCACACGTGATCCAGGGAGATATCCGATCGCCAGAACTGGGGTCAGGAAGGAATTTTTTTCCCCCCTGAGGTAGAACTCTCCGGGGGTTTTCTTCGCCTTCCTCTGGATCTTTGGTCCGGTGCCTCATCAGGTCCGCAATGTCCGCAGCAAGTTCTGTGCTCTCCATTGGACCTGAGAGTCACCGTGACCCTAAATTTATTGAAGGACCGGTAATATTTTCATTACAATGTTGCTTATTGCTATTCCAAAAATAAAAAAAATAAAAAAATAATTAGAGATTATATATTGTTTTGTGTTTTATTTGTCTGCACTTCACCCTACACAGCGACAATCGCTCAATACTCTAGAACCAGACTTGATCCGGTATCTAATAAAGTGTCTCATCCGTATACATGGCGGCTGCAGGACCAGGAATGTAGGGGGCGCCATACACAGAGCGAGTCACATGACTCCAGCCATGATAACATCACCTCTCCCAAGTCATATCACTATGGGGGTCGGTCTCGGTGATGGGGCACTCACATCGTAGAGGTCCAGCCATGATGTCACCTGTCCCATGTCAGATCACTATGGGATCGGTCTCAGTGATGGGGAACTCACATCTTATAGGTCCTATATAATACACTACCTGAAAGACGACTGAAGAGCGGGTCACAAAGATGCAGAACACAGGAGAAAAGGAGGAAAGAGGCGACACAGGGGCAACAAGTAGTCACAGGACACAACGCTGGGGGAAGTTAGGAATGATCACAATGGCGCATTAACTAACACCGGCTATAATAAGAAGATGAGAAACATGCGGGAATTTGTGTCAAATATTGCACCTATGTATCCGGATAAGACAGATACACGATTTCTGTTAATTATATACATATCTTGGCCGGTATCTCCCAGAACAAAGTCACTGCCCCATGCAGAAGTGAGCGGCGCAGGACAACCCCCTTATATGTGTAATATTGACCTGCAGAGCCGCCTACATCAGAGGAGATGTACACATGTACACACGTCTGTTCATCAGAGGAGATATACACACGTCTGTCCATCAGAGGAGATGTACACACGTCTGTCCATCAGAGGAAATGTACACACGTCTGTCCATCAGAGAAGATGTACACACATCTGTCCATCAGAGGAGATGTACACACGTCTGTTCATCAGAGGAGATGTACACACGTCTGTCCATCAAAGAAGATGTACACACATCTGTCCATCAGAGAAGATGTATACACGTCTGTCCATTAGAGGAGATGTACACATGTCTGTCCATCAGAGGAGATGTACACACATCTATCCGTCCGGTTGTGGGAAGGATTTTCTTGATATTTCCCACTCTTCTTAGAGCACTTAGCTAAAAAGATGATTCACATACAAGGAAGGACAGAATATATATAGAAATGTATGGAAAGTGTCAGGTTCTCTTTAAAGGGATTTCTGATGGATGAGAACATCTGGATGGATTCCTCACATCACTGGTTTTCCCTATTATGACCGGCCATTATTGGGAGACGTATGGAGATGGGACCGGTCGTGTGCAGGGTCCCCACATAAAAAAGGTTACAAAAAGCTGATGGGGCCGGGGTCTACTATAGACTTACATGTTATGGGGCTGCACAACAACCAGTCTATAAACCTCCTGTAAGCGGCAGCATTGGGGTCCAGGTGCTTTATCTGCACCCCTATCAGTGCAGGTAAAGCATCGGGACATGAGTGGGACTGCAGGTTCTAGTGTCTTAGACCCAATAGGGCGATAGAAACCCCTGAATAGTTTGTAAATGGGTGTCCACTATGTTTACTGGACACATGAAGCCCACCACTGCCTTACTCAGCACAGGAGACATCTTTGTGTCTTATGGTACTCATACTAGTCTTATAAAACTCAGAAAGTCTTCAACACTAAACCTGGCTTGAGGCCACCACCTCTCGGTTGCCAAATGTCATTGCTTCTCTAGGGCTCTTCTCAGATATTCATTACATCAGAGCCCCAGAAAAGCAAAGATGCCCCTGTGGTGGTCATAACTGCAGCAGCCCAGGAGCCGAACTCCATAATGAGGGTCCCCTGGGGTAGTGAAGGATGTAAGGACCCGTTCACACCACATTCAGCCGTGCATTCAAGTCTTTACACAAGGCGTCCACCTGAATCATGAAAAACTGGATTGTGTCATCTGAAATTATTGACCCCTCTGAAAAAGGGCAAATGGAGCCTGAAGCTTCATACTTTGTTTAATTCAATCCATCAAGGGCACATTGGAGCCTCAGCAGGAGCAGGCCCCTCTGGGAAAATGCAAGTGATGATGTAGAAGAAGATGGTGAGGGTTGTGGTGCAAGAGGTGCGAGAGGTTGCAGGAAGGAGGCAAGGAGACAGTCTCTTGTTCTATACCTTTTTACTCTGCAGTTCAGTTCATCAGCAGGTCCAGGGTACTGGTTCACCGGGCCGTCGGTCTGGTCAGTCTGAGGAGCACTGAGGACCGCTCTGCCGGATGGGTATAGAACCTACCAGCTGACCTCCTTGGGATGAGGATGTAGTTGCCTGTAGCATTTCTGTGTCCTTCTTTGTTCCCTTATGGATGGCTACCAGCCAGACAGGCAACACAGACTATGAGCAGCCAGACCCACCCGTCTCTCTAGTCCTTTGGCAGTTGCTGTGCTCCTGGATAGTCCCACAGTGTGACTACTGTGCTTGAAGCCCATTAGCCTCCAGCTCACTTCCATTTGTGGAGACCTGGCAGCTTGGGGTTCTGGCACCTTCTGCTGCTTTGAGCAGCTGCTCGGCCTGGAAACTGACAGCAGACTTTTGTTCTCCTTCACTGACTCAATAACTAACTTCTGTTGCCACCTCTCCTTATTACCCACTACTGCTAACCCCTCCCTCCAACCAAAGTCTTTTACAACCTAAAGCAGGCCTTCTTGTGCCAAACCTCTGATCAGAGTTCAGGCAGAGTCTAACATAGGGTGCCTCAATTCTCCTCAGAAGTGACATTAGTACCGATGATCTTAAATACCACTGTGGTGATCAGACTGCAGGGGTGCCACAAAAGGGATGGGTGAGGATACAGTAGGTGAAGAGAGAGGACCCTGCCTGTGGGGGCTCACAGTCTACAAGGGATGGGTGAGGATACAGTAGGTGAGGAGAGAGGACCCTCCCCGCGAGGGCTCACAGTCTACAAAGGATGGGTGAGGACACAGTAGGTGAGGAGAGAGAACCCTGTCCGAGAGGGCTCACAGTCTACAAGGGATGGGTGAGGATACAGTAGATGAGGAGAGAGAACCCTGTCCGAGAGGGCTCACAGTCTACAAAGGATGGGTGAGGACACAGTAGGTGAGGGGAGAGGACCCTGCCCACGAGGGCTCACAGTCTACAAGGATGGGTGAAGATACAGTAGGTGAGGAGAGAGAACCCTGCCAATGATGGCTCACAGTCTACAAGGGATGGGTGAGGATACAGTAGGTGAGGGGAGAGGACCCTGCCCGTCGCCTCTGTGCAGTATGTGTTAATAATGTCACTTCTTTCACTGAAAATGGAAGGGCTGGCATCTAAACTTTTTTTTCTATATCTATCTGTCTATCTATCTGTCTATCTATCTATCAAAACAGAAAAAACTGCACAGCACTCACAGACATAACGTGAACTGGTGCCAGCAGGGATACTCGGTCAAACAACTAGAAAAATTCTCTGCAGCACTCAGCTCCTACCAATGATGCACAGATGCTAACAAGCGGTATGTATATGAGAAAAAAAGTTTAAAAACTTACGTTTTTTTTAAAAAACTGAAAAAACTTATTTTTTATTTTTAAGGGGTTCTTAGTACACACATTGGGCAATGTCCGTTTGCTCATCAACCGTGACAAGGTGCCCCCAGGTCTGATGAGTCCTCACGCTGACATCCCTGTCCTCCTTTTCCTCCCTACCCCACAGGTGGTCTGAGTTTGAGATGGTGTCCGCCCACTTAAGAGTGGGGTAGGGAGGAAAAGGGGGACAGGGATGTCAGCGTTAGGACTCATCAGACCTGGGGGCACCTTGTCGCGGTTGATGAGCAAACAGACATTGGCCAATGTATGTACTAAGAACCCCTTAAAAATAAAAAAATAAGATTTTTTGAGTTTTTTTGAAAAAAACGGAAGTTTTTAAATTTTTGTTCTCATATACATACCGCTTGTTAGCATATGTGCATCATTGGTAGTAGCTGAGTGCTGCCGAGAATTTTTCTAGTTGTTTGACCCAGTGTCCCTGCTGGCACCAGTTCACATTGAGTCTGTGAGTGCTGTGCAGTTTGTTCTGTTTTGTGTATAACAATATGGAGAATCTGGCTCCATGTCTGCAACTTTGCACCCTCATCACCCACAGGTGGTCTGAGGTTAAGACAACTTTCTATCTATCTATCTATCTATCTATCTATCTATCTATCTATCTATCTATCTATCTATCTATCTAAAAGAGTGTCTAGTATCTATCTATCTATCTATATGAAAAAATGAAAGGCAGCACTTCCTTCATAAGATCCATGTGGGTTTTATTTGCCCTAGGACTGCAACGTTTCGGCACCCAGCCTTTCTCAAGCAGCTTGAGAAAGGCTGGGTGCCGAAACGTTGCAGTCCTAGGGCAAATAAAACCCACATGGATCTTATGAAGGAAGTGCTGCCTTTCATTTTTTCATCTATCTAAAGTACCAGTGGAGTGGTAGGAGGGCTTTGCACCCGACGGTAATATATTGTGCTGTTTCGTTTTTTGATTTTCTATCTATCTATCTATCTATCTATCTATCTATCTATCTATCTATCTATCTATCTATCTATCTATCTATCTATCTATCTATCTATCTTTCTATCTCCCTCTATAAAGATAAAAAAAATTGTAGCAGCACACTGTCAGTGCCAATACATGCATACCATAGGTTTTAAGTGATGTTAGTAGATGTAATTTCTTGAGAAAAAAATAAAAACTAAAACGTTTTTTCAAAAAACTCAGATGGAAATTTTTTTCTTTTTTAAATACGGTACATATTCTAGAATACCCGATGCGTTAGAATCGGGCCACCATCTAGTATATGTATATGTTTGTATATATATCAGCCTGACTCACATAGTCTAATGGTAATGTATATGTTTATGTGAGTCAGGCTGATATATATACAAACATATACATTACAATTAGACTATGTGAGTCAGGCTGATATATATACAGTCTAATAGTAATATTCCAGCTCTGCTTGCTGTCATCTGCATTTGCTAAATTGGACTTCCATTCTCATTATAACACTGCATGTTAATCTACCTCTGCTGGCTGTAATGAACTCCATTGCAATATCAGCCTTTCTCACACATGGTAATGTGGCGCCCCACTATGTAGGTGCCACAACAGGGGTACTGCACCCATAAAAGCGGTGTAGTTACCCCACTGCAAGTGGAACATATGGACGGCAGAAGGAACCCTATACCCACACCCCACACTAGTCACACTGTGGGAGGGACCCCGGGAGGGTATATAGTCACCTCCAGGGGGCACTAGAGCTAGTCTAGGACTCGGGGAGAAAGGTGGCCAGATGGTGGGTCTGGACCAGATAAGGAGAGTCTGGGACAGGCTCACCAGGAGCAAGGAGGGTCTCCTCGGCTGAGGGTCCCAGGAAAGAAAAGAACAGATCCCAGAAGGAAAGAAAGGAGTAAGAGACTCAAGAAGCTGAAGGAGTCCACTCAGAGTAGAAATCGGGTACCAGAGCCCGCACCTGTGGCAACCTTCAAGGACCACAGAGAATCCGTTGACCGGGGGTATATTCCGATACGGCCCTGACTCCTAAAGCACCCATTAGAAGGGAATCAGACCCGCGGTAGCTGGCTGCAGTAATCATAGGAAGGTTCGCCCAACGGGAGCAAGAGAGGTAAAGAGGAGCAGCAGGAGGTCAGATCTAATCTTCATGAGGTCAGACTTCACCGCCACTGGGAAGTAAGGGAAGAAAGGAACAAGAAAGGCACACAGGAGGGATCCATCTACCAACCATAGGATCCACTTGCCGCGCCCGTAGCCATTTGTCGCTATAACATCTTACTGCACTGAAGGACTGTAATGATTACAAAAGGTTTTTCAGTAAAGTACCCGGTGAAGTGACTTGCCGACTCTGCTGCATCTTTTCCTAGCATAGACTGATTTCTTCCACAGAATCACTGCCCCGGCGGTCCAGTCCTGCCAGCGGAGGACTACACCATCATTGCCGCAATACCATCGACCACCGGATGACTGTGGCGGCGTTGGTGAGCATCACCAGGTACTGCAGGTGGCAGGTGACTTTATTTCATCTTTTCCCCTTATTCATTGACCACCAGGGCCACAGTCAGGGGCGGACTGGACCAGGTGCCAGGGAGGCATTTGCCCCCCAGGCCGGTGGATTACTGACAGTTCAGGGCCGTCCAGCCGCCCTGAAAGTGAAATGGTTGTCGAGCCCACTGGGACAAGGGTACTCGGTACCGGACTGGGTCCTTACTGGGGAGGTCACGGGTGGTCCTGGTCCGGACCGTGTCCCGGGCCCTGGCAATTAAAGGGGATATTTACAGGGGTTGTCAGTCGTGATGCCACCCACTATATGCGGCCAGTGATGGGGCCGCCGCTGCTGCAGAACCTCCGGGGACGATGGAATGGCAGCTTAGGTGTAATAGTTCCAGTGGGTGGAACTGTGTTCCCCGGGGCAGTAAGGGTTAAGTCTATTGTGGAGTGTGTAGCACACTTACTTTGCAGACGCTGCAGGGATCTCTCCTCAGTGCTGGTGCTGACAAGCTGTAGCTCTGCAGGTGGAGGGCTTGCTGTATCCTGTATGGAGAGAATCGCTTTCATGCAGAAACACATGGGAAGCACTTTCAGGGTTTTCCGTGTTTACTCTCAGTTCTTCAAGTCACTTTACAGCTCAGTTACAGTTCTTACAAAGTTCAAGTACAGTTCTTAATACACGGGCACATTCTCCCTCTCCGGGTTCCCTTTGCTCCCTGCAGCCAGGCCCTCTCCGTGACCCCTCACACAGTCTCTAAGTCCTTTCCGGGCTGTTAACGTTCTTTACTTCATTGTGTGCGACACTGGACAGTATGGCGGTGACTCGGGCCCCTGTGGGTCCTCCAGTTTATCACTGAGCTGCCTGTCCTTTGGGGTAGGGATCCTAACGTGTAGCTGTGGTCCCCCGTCGGTATCTGGGAATGCCGGGTAAACTACGGTTCCCTCTAGAGCCGACACTCTACTCAGCCCAGCCTCCAGCAGTCCTCAGGTCTGAGGCTCTACCAGGCTCCTTTCTCTCTGTTCCTCTCGGTATCATAGGAGGGCTACTCCGCCTGCAGTCGGTAGCCTCAGCTGCGTTCCTAGGGCCCGGGTTACACCGTCCTTCTCAATCCACTCACACTCCTGGTGGTATCAGCTTCGGACGTGCTTTCTCTCTCCTCCAGCTCACACTGGCTCGGTACAGATTCTGCACTCCTAGGCCTTACACTCACAGGACGTGTGATTTTCAGTCTTTGCCTCTCAGCCTACCTCGGCCTACTGCCTTCCTTCCACCTCCCCCCTTCCTATATACTGTCAAGTCACCTGACTTCGTGTGTGCCCAACCCACTCCTCCAAATCCACCACCCCTCAATCTCATAGAGTATCTAATCTCAGGGCTGGATGCTACCTTCTCCTACACGTGGGTTATGTGGGCTGTGAGGGTGTTGTTGTGTCCTACAAGTGTCCTACAAGTGTCCTACCTGCCTGGTTGCAGTTCCCTTTGTGACCTCCTGGACGCAGGGGCGCGCCACACATTGACCACCAGGGCCACAGACAGGGGCGGACTGGACCAGGTGCCAGGGAGGCATTTGCCCCCCAGGCCGGTGGATTACTGACAGTTCAGGGCCGTCCAGCAGCCCTGAAATTGAAATCATCATTGCGGTAGCACTGGAGAGCGGCCGCCTGCTGCTGAGAGATAATGGCCCCCATCATAAACCGCAGGCAGCCGCAGGTTGAGCGATGCTGGGCCCGCCCTGCCACATGACGTCAGGCAGGACAGACCCAGCACACAGAGCGCAGGCAGCAGAGTGCTGAAGCCACGCCCACCTTCTCCTGAGAGAGGACGGAGCTGCTGATGGATCCTGCAGGGGCAGCCCCTGAATTCCTGAAGCCTCTGTGTGTGGAGTAGGTGAGCCTGGCTGTTTAGTTTCACTTTGTGGGGCAGCAGATCACTTGCTGCTGCTTGCACTGTGTATACAGTGTGTGTGTGTCTACAACTGTGTATGCAGTGTGTGTGTGTGTACATATGTGTGTGTCTGTGGGTGTGCCACTGACTGGGTATGCAATGTGTTTGTGTCTGCCACCGTGTATGCAGTGTGTGTGTGTATCTGCTACAAGGCATACAGTGTGCATGTGTCTGCTAATGTGTATGCAGTGTGTGTGTCTGCCACTGTGTATGCAGTGTGTGTCTCCTAATGTGTATGCAATGTGTGTGTCTGCCACTGTGTATGCAGTGTGTATGTGCCACTGTGTATGCAGTGTGTGTGTATGTATGTGTGTGCCACTGTGTATGCAGTGTGTGTATGTATGTGTGCCACTGTGTATGCAGTGTGTGTCTGCCACTGTGTAGTCAGTGTGTGTGTCTGCCACTGCATATGCAGTGTGTGTGTATGTGTGTGCCACTGTGTACGCAGTGTTTGTGTATGTATGTGTGCCACTGTGTATGCAGTGTGTCTGCCACTGCGTATGCAGTGTGCGTGTGTATGTATGTGTGCCTCTGTGTATGCAGTGTGTGTGTATGTATGTGTGCCACTGTGTATGCAGTGTGTGTCTTCCACTGTGTATGCAGTGTGTGCCACTGTGTATGCAGTGTGCGTGTGTATGTATGTGTGCCTCTGTGTATGCAGTGTGTGTGTATGTATGTGTGCCACTGTGTATGCAGTGTGTGTCTGCCACTGTGTATGCAGTGTGTGCCTCTGTGTATGCAGTGTGTGTGTGTGTATGTGTGTGCCACTGTGTATGCAGTGTGTGTCTGCCACTGTGTATGCAGTGTGTGCCACTGTGTATGCAGTGTGTATGTGCCACTGTGTATTCAGTGTGTGTGTGTATGTATGTGTGTGCCACTGTGTATGCAGTGTGTGTGTATGTGTGTGCCACTGTGTATGCAGTGTGTGTCTGCCACTGTGTATGCAGTGTGTGCCACTGTGTATGCAGTGTGTATGTGCCACTGTGTATTCAGTGTGTGTGTGTGTATGTATGTGTGTGCCACTGTGTATGCAGTGTGTGTATGTATGTGTGCCTCTGTGTATGCAGTGTGTGTGTATGTATGTGTGCCACTGTGTATGCAGTGTGTGTCTGCCACTGTGTATGCAGTGTGTGCCACTGTGTATGCAGTGTGCGTGTGTATGTATGTGTGCCTCTGTGTATGCAGTGTTTGTGTATGTATGTGTGCCACTGTGTATGCAGTGTGTGTCTGCCACTGTGTATGCAGTGTGTGCCTCTGTGTATGCAGTGTGTGTGTGTGTATGTGTGTGCCACTGTGTATGCAGTGTGTGTCTGCCACTGTGTATGCAGTGTGTGCCACTGTGTATGCAGTGTGTATGTGCCACTGTGTATTCAGTGTGTGTGTGTATGTATGTGTGTGCCACTGTGTATGCAGTGTGTGTGTATGTGTGTGCCACTGTGTATGCAGTGTGTGTCTGCCACTGTGTATGCAGTGTGTGCCACTGTGTATGCAGTGTGTATGTGCCACTGTGTATTCAGTGTGTGTGTGTATGTATGTGTGTGCCACTGTGTATGCAGTGTGTGTATGTATGTGTGCCACTGTGTATGCAGTGTGTGTCTGCCACTCTGTAGTCAGTGTGTGTGTCTGCCACTGCATATGCAGTGTGTGTGTATGTGTGTGCCACTGTGTACGCAGTGTTTGTGTATGTATGTGTGCCACTGTGTATGCAGTGTGTCTGCCACTGCGTATGCAGTGTGCGTGTGTATGTATGTGTGCCACTGTGTATGCAGTGTGTGTGTATGTATGTGTGCCACTGTGTATGTATGTGTGCCACTGTGTATGCAGTGTGTGTGTATGTATGTGTGCCACTGTGTATGCAGTGTGTGTCTGCCACTGCGTATGCTGTGTGTGTGTCTGCTACCATGTATGCAGTGTGTCTGCCACTGTGCATGCAGTGTGTGTGTGTCTGCCACTGTGCATGCAGTGTGTGTGTGTCTGCCACCGTGTATGCAGTGTGTGTGTGTGTGTGTCTGCCACTGTGTATGTGGTGTGGTGTGTGTCTACCACTGTGTATGCAGTGTGTGTGTGAGTGCTACTGTGTATGCTGTGTGTGTGTGTCTGCTACCTTGTATGCAGTGTGTGTGTGTGTCTGCCACTGTGTATGTGGTGAGGTGTGTGTCTACCACTGTGTATGCAGTGTGTGTGTGTGAGTGCTACTGCGTATGCTGTGTGTGTGTGTCTGCTACCTTGTATGCAGTGTGTGTCTGCCACTGTGTATGCAGTGTGTGTGTGCTACTGCGTATGCAGTGTGTGTGTCTGCCACTGTGTATGTGGTGTGGTGTGTATCTACCACTGTGTATGCAGTGTGTGTGCTACTGCGTATGCTGTGTGTGTGTCTCTGCCACTGTGTATGTTGTGTGGTGTGTGTCTACCACTGTGTATGCAGTGTTTGTGTGTCTACAACTGTGTATGCGGTGTTTATGTATGTCTGCCACTGTGTATGTGGTGTGGTGTGTATCTACCACTGTGTATGCAGTGTGTGTGCTACTGCGTATGCTGTGTGTGTGTGTGTCTCTGCCACTGTGTATGTGGTGTGGTGTGTGTCTGCCACTGTGTATGTGGTGTGGTGTGGTGTGTATCTACCACTGTGTATGCGGTGTGTGTGCTACTACGTATGCTGTGTGTGTGTCTCTGCCACTGTGTATGTGGTGTGGTGTGTGTCTACCACTGTGTATGCGGTGTTTGTGTGTCTACCACTGTGTATGCGTTGTTTATGTATGTCTGCCACTGTGTATGTGGTATGTGTGTGTGTCAGGCTGGAAGTGCAGGCAGCACAGCTCTGGATCTAATGGCAGAGGAGTGGGGACATTACTGTAATTATTACAACTTCTGAATAAAGTGTAGATGATGGGAGTGCATTAAACTACAAAGAAAATGCCCCTGACACTGTGTCCATCCCACTACACAATGTGTCCGTCCCCCTACACACTGTGTCCGTCCCCCTACACACTGTGTCCGTCCCACTACACACTGTGTCCATCCCACTACACACTGTGTCCATCCTACTAAACACTGTGTCCATCCCACTACACACTGTGTCCATCCCCCTACACACTGTGTCCATCCCACTACACACTGTGCCCATCCCACTACACACTGTATCCATTCCACTACACACTGTGTCCATCCCCCTACACACTGTGTCCATCCCACTACACACTGTGTTCATCCCCCTACACACTGTGTCCATCCCACTACACATTGTGTCCATCCCACTACACACTGTGTCCATCCCACTACACACTGTGTCCATCCCACTACACACTGTGTCCATTCCACTACACACTGTGTCCATCCCACTACACACTGTGTCCATCCCACTACACACTGTGTGCCTCCACCTCGGACATTTTGCTTGCATCATGTTTGTATTTCTATACAATTAGGCTGGTTTCACACTGGCGTTTGTGTCTGCATGTGTATGGCATGCAGACACAAACGCAGCCATATTAATGTGAACGCAGCGGAGAATCTCCACATGCGTTCACATTAGTATGCACCCCGGCCAGCCAATCAGCTGTCTCGGGGGCGGCCGGGAGGAGGAGATCAGCGGCGGAGATCTCCTCCTCCCGGCACAGCTGATCTCCCGCCGGTGTCAGCGCAAGAGATCTGAAGATACAGCTGATCTGACAGCTGTTTAAATCTCCCGCACCAACACCGAAGAGGGCGATATCGGTGCAGGAGATAAGAAACAGCTGATCGCCGCTTCAAATCACCTGCACGACCTCACCTATTCAGTGTCAGTGCAGGAGATTTAAACAGCTGTCAGATCAGCTGTTTCTCCACGCTGACACCGGCGGGAGATCAGTGGCGGCTTTAGCTGATCTCCCGGTGGCCGCCGCTGATCACCGGCGGCCACTGGGAGAGATTTCAATGAGATCCGCAGCGTTCTCCTGCGCTGTCATGCTGAGGACACTGCGGATCCATTGACTTCTATGCGTGGTTTGTGCGCTTGTGGGCGCTTGCAGATAAATCAAGCACCCGCGACTGCACAAGAAATGCAACAGGGCTGCGTTCCGAGTGCGCTCGGAGGGTGCACAAATTGTGTGCATCCGAGCGCAAACGCAGGCACATGTGTTCCCATGTTAAACATAGGAACGCATGTGCACAAGCGTTTGGCTGCGTTCGGTGTGCTGCGTCTCCAAACGCCAGTGTGAAACCAGCCTTAGTGTGTTGGGCATTTTCCATGTAGTGTAATGCACTCCCATCATCCACATGTTATTCAGAAGTTGTAGTAATTACAATAATGGGTAGGGTCACATTACAGACATGAATTGCATTCACCGCATCCGGATTCGGATGCGGTGAACGCAATGCCGATCACACACATTTTGTGACCAAAATGTGTGCTGAATACCGCACTGCGGTAACCGGATGGCTCAGGATGTGTAATCCTGAGCCATCCGGTAACTGCATAGTTTGCAGATCCCGGCTATTGCCGGGATCAGCAAACTGTCCTATGAGTATTAAATAGTTAAAATAACTAACCAAAGTAATGTTTCAGGTCTATAGGGGGGTCTTAGACTCCCCTATAGACCGGCCGCCCACTCCGGTGGGCTGCTACTACAATATCCCCGATGGCACGGGCTCCTTGGAGCTCCGTGCAAGTTCCCACAACTCCCGCCCCCCGTATCTGTACAGAGGGGTGCCTGCACCCCTCTGTTAGAATTATCCCTAAATGTGGCATACACAGATTATTTATAGTAATAAAGGTCGATAGTTACGTCATTCTTCATAGTTCTTCAGCATCCATCTATGGGCGGGGCTTTGTTCTTCTGCCGCCGCCCATGGAATGATGATGGCCGCCTCCTGTGGCCTTCTCCCTGTCTTTTCAGGGCGGCCGCGTCATGAAAGGGGTGGGGCTACGGTCGCGTCATACCGTAGCCCCGCCCCTTTCATGACGCGGCCGCCCTGAAAAGACAGGGAGAAGGCCACAGGAGGCGGCCATCATCATTCCATGGGCGGCGGCAGAAGAACAAAGCCCCGCCCATAGATGGATGCTGATAAACTATGAAGAATGACGTAACTATCGACCTTTATTACTATAACTAATCTGTGTATGCCACATTTAGGGATAATTCTAACAGAGGGGTGCAGGCACCCCTCTGTACAGATACGGGGGGCGGGAGTTGTGGGAACTTGCACGGAGCTCCAAGGAGCCCGTGCCATCGGGGATATTGTAGTAGCAGCCCACCAGAGTGGGCGGCCGGTCTATAGGGGGGTCTAAGACCCCCTATAGACCTGAAACATTACTTTGGTTAGTTATTTTAACTATTTAATACTCATAGGACAGTTTGCTGATCCCGGCAATAGCCGGGATCAGCAACCTATGCAGTTACCGGATGGCTCAGGATTACACATCCTGAGCCATCCGGTTACTGCACAGCGGTACAGGGAACCGCTGCGAAAACTGCTGCCTGCATGATTTTTAACGCAGGCAGCAGTGCCGGATACGGCCACCGGATGGCTTGTGAAGCCATCCGGTGTTTTGCATTGGCTCCTATGAGGAGCGTTTCCTGGTCCGGTTTTGAGCTTTTTGAAAGCTCAAAACCGGATCAGGATTTTGTAAAAAAAAACGGGAATGTGACCCTACCCAGTGTCTGACTTTAGATGCAGAGTGCTGCTGCACATTCTGCTTGTGTTTATTTTATACCCTTGGCAGTATATCACGGTCTGCAGTCACACTAGCGTTTTACTCTATGCGTGCATATCCGTCAGTCACAAACTGGATGCACACGCATGTGTTTTCAGCCGTTTTCAGGGTCTAGGTGTTTGCTCCTGCTGTATACAGGGGTTATGTGGAGCTCCTGCTGTATACAAGGACTATGTGCAGCTTCTGCTGTGGGTTCCCTTGGCCTCCAGGGGGCTATGTGTGGGCTCCTGCTGTATATGTAGCGCCCTGCTAGTCAGCGCGCTACAAAATGGTACTGCACCCCTAAGCTATGTGGCGCCCCGCAACGAGTGTGTCACAGGAGGGTATTGCAACCATAAATGCAGCCGCAATATTCTCCGACTCAGCAGTCATATGGTTAACTTAGAGATCTGAAACCCTACATGCATCACTTAGCATAGAGGGCCAATCCAAGGTCCTGGTGGGCGGAGTGTAAGGGTAGTGTAGGAGAAGTACAGTTAGTCTAGAGGAGAGTAGGAGTCGAGTCTAGACAAGAGAGAGACACAGACTTGAACTTGGAGTAGGAGCGGGGGCTCTGCACCTCGTGCAGCCCCCGGGCCGTCACCGGTCGGGTGTTAGCACCTGAGGCCTCAACAACCGGGATCGGGCATCACCAACCACAGGTTCCAAAATACCCCCGTGCCCAACTCACAACCGGTTCACTGGTACCGAAGCTGGCAGCAGTTCACCTCTGCTACGCGAACCAGGAGCGTGGAGGAGCAGCTTTACAGGAGCACCCCACCACCAGCTAAATTCCAGTCGTCTAACCAGCGGTGTACCCACCGAGGGATCCAAGGCTCCCCAGAACATCCATAACGTATATCTTGGATAGGGATTGAAGCAGCCTCCCCGTACCCGACCTGATATTCCTGGGCGACAATGGCAAATACTTAGCTAGAATGGAGGAACACTACGGATCTCTGAGGGACACCTATCACTGCTGAGTCCGCCCGGTCTGCTACCCGTTAACTGTATACCATGTACTGCCTGCTGGTTACAGTAAAGACCCGTTACAGAGACTTTCAGTGTCCGTGCTTCCTTATGATTGCATCCGTCTGCACACAAGGTAACCGCAGCTGCCGCACAACATCTTAAGCAGCTCCAGCCTCCGGGGATCACCGCTCAGCCTGCGGGGAGCGTTCCATCTTGCTGCTATCCATCCCCCGGAGGTTCCGCAGCGTCGGTAACAATTACCGAACTACTCATAGGTGGCGTCACAAATAAATTAACCCCTTTAATCTGTTCCTACAAGACGTCTTCAACTTTTGATCTGCACTCAACCGGGCCTCACTACTGGCAGGCGCGGCCCACCCGTGACAAGGAGGAACGAGCTACAGCCTGTCTAAACCGGAGTCCACGGGCCACGGTGAGTCAGCTACGCTACGACATCTTGCTGCTGTCCATCACCCCAGAGGTTCCTGCAGCGCCGGTGCCATCACCGGTACTTACAGGTGGCGTCACAAACTGACAAACTTTATTATTTTATTCCCCATTTTTAGTGTCTTCCCAGGGGCATGGATTCGGGCAGCATTCCCCTGTACCAGTACGCCCGAGCTCCGAGTACCCCGACCCTTGTTGGCTAGACATATATAGAGTCCGTGTTTCCTCCTGCTGTATACAGGGTCTATGTGTGGGCTGCTGCTTCCGCCAGGGGGCTATGTGTGGGCTCCTGCCGCCTCCAGGGGGCCCTCTGTGGGCGTCTGCTGCCTCCAGGGGGCTCTGTGTGGGCGTCTGCTGTATGCAGGGGACTATGATTTGCCACCACTGCTTTATTAAGTATAGCCCTATGTTATGTATAGCAATGTATATAAGGATGAAAAAAAAGGTTCTGCATGCTGCTGTTTTTATTATTTGCTTCTACAGATGTGCACCTTTGTGCTAATCACTGTACTTATCACATGATCTATAAAAAGATGATCATGTGACATGTCACATGGTACATGGTACTTCGGGTTGGGGGGGCCCTCGCATTCTAAATAGCCCCGGGCCCTGGCTATGGCACCCGGCGGGATTGGATGAGCCAGGGTTCAGACAGGGTTCAGAGACGTGTCATGTACAGCGTGCTACGTCAGCACGCCTCTGACTGAACCCTGTCTGAACCCTCCAGAGCGGAGCGCAGACAGCGCAGGGAAGACAGGGCCAGGCGCAGGCGGTGCCATTACTGTCTGGACTGACTGTTGTTGTGTCTGAGAGAGGCTGGCGGCCGCTGAGTGAGGGGAGAAGACAAGTCTGAGTCCCCCACTCCCTGCCTGCTGCAAAGAAGTGTTGTTCTGTAAGTGTCCATCCATATCCTCCATGATATCCGAGCTGCTGTGCTGTTAGTGGCCATCTGATCCTGCACTGCATTGATGTATTATTTAGCATCATATAGTCTCTCATGATATATTGATCTATTGACAATAGATCAATATATCATGATGAGAAATGTGTATAGTGCACCCCCTGTATATACTGCACCCTGTGTCTAGTACCTATGTATAATACACATGTACTAGAAACAGGGTGCAGTATACACAAGTACTATATACAGGGTGCAGTATGTACAGAGGGTGCAATATTATACAATGTGTATACTGGACCATGTATATAATGCTTGTGTATACTGCACCCTGTATATAGTACCTATGTATAATACACAGGTACTAGATACAGGGTGCAGTATACACAAGCATTATATACATGGTCCAGTATACACATTGTATAATATTGCACCCTCTGTATATACTGCACCCTGTATATACTGTACCCTGTATTTAATACTTGCGTGTACTGCACCCTTTATATATACTGCACCCTGTATATAGTACCTGGGTATACTGCACCCTGTTTCTACGCCATGCTGTATATAGTGCCTGTGTATTATACACAGGTATATAGGGTGCAGTATATACATGGTGTAGTATATACAGTGTATAGTACCTGTGTATATTGTACCCAATATAAACTGCACCCTGTATATATTACTTGTGTATACTGCACCCTGTATATCCTGCACCCTTATATAGTACTTGTGTATACTGCACCCTGTATATAGTACTTGTATATACTGCACCTGGTAAATGGGTTGTTAGAAGGTGTACCTCTGTCACACATGTGGAGACCCAAGCATTAAGATGGGCCGCGGCCCGCGTCATGATGGGCCACTGCATTGTGCTTGCCCCCCAGGCTAAAATTTGCCAGCCAGCCCCTGGTCACAGTCTCAGGCAGCCGCCCATGACTTCCAGACTGCCCACCTGAGATCTGAGTACCCTGGCCTGGGTGCGTCAGTAATATTCCAGCTCTGCATTTATTGTAAATTGTGCTATGCTATCTGCATGCATTATATTCTGTACTTATTGGGGGTGCTACTGCTATGGACAGTAAGAGAAGTGTTGCCACTTTAAGAAATCCCTGCCTGTGTTACACGCTGCCACTTTAAGAGACAGAAAACCCCCCAGGTGTGGGATGATGGTATGTCCTGTTTTTCCCCCTTCGGAGAGTGTGCTTTTTTGGAGCAGTCAGTGGATGTGTGAGGAGAAGGAGACCGTCTGTGTGATTGGAACAGGACTGCAGTTTTCTTGGAAAAGTAAAGTCAGATACAGACACAGACAAGCCCGAGATCCAGTGAGGAGCGGGAAGCAAGGAGAAGATTTGCAGCTCATCGACTCGAGACAGGAGCCGTGTGCACCTTCGGATAAGACTGCTGTTGTTGGGGGCCCCCAGGACTGCATCCAAATCCCTGCATCACTGTGAGTTGAATATTGTGCACCTTTCAGGGTTAGAATAGGCTTCAGTAGGTAGAACACGGCAGCCGTGTGGCCTGTGTAGGAGAGGCCAGAAAGGTTATACGTAGAGTAGTATTGTACTTTGCTTTTGTGAATTTACCTGTGTGCTCTTAACTTGTGATAGTTGGAGAACCGTGCTATTGAGCGGACCAACTAGAGAAAGCGAAAAGTTTGTTAAATCTCTTTTGCCACTGTTTACCCTGCTTGAACCTGCCTTCTTCACTTCTTTCCCCGCCTGTTAATAAATTCACCCTTGTGGTTTGCACTCCCATCTTGTGTATCGTACCTTATTCTGCACTGCGGTGGTCCTCCCAGCCATCGCTTCAAGTGGCGCTGCGAGCAGGGTACGGTCACCAAGATGGAGGCAGCAGACAGCAACGGCGGGAATGCTAATATTAACGGGGGTAATGTGGGCAATGGTGGAACCCCTGCAAGGACACTCCCAATGGGCACTATATTTAGTGTACTACCAAAGTTTGACGGCAATAACATGGCACTGTGTGACTGGGTGTCTCGACTGCAGAGCACCCTGAAGGTTTATAACATCGGCCCAGAGCTTGAAGTGGACATCGCTTTGACTGCCCTAGAGGGAGAAGCCCGTAGAAACGTCTGTCTACAACCAGAACCCACCCGTAGTACCCTGAAAGAGTTAGTCGGATTCCTGGAAGAAATCTACGGCGAGACTGCTAGTGCGGGGCATCTTCGCGCCAAATTTTTTTCGAGGCTGCAGCGGGAAGAAGAAGGGATCTCTCAGTATGCCACAGCACTACAAGAAGTGTTAGCAGAGGTGCAGAAAAAGGAGGCAGCTGAACTCGGCGGCATAGGCTCCACAGACCGGATACTCCGGGAGCAGTTTATTCTAGGATTACACAGCATATCCTTGAGGCGAGCCCTGTCAGAACGGGTCCGAGCGAACCCGGCTCTTACATTTCGTCAAATCCTGGCAGAAACAGTAGCCCGAAGTAAAGAAGAAAGCTACGCTTCTGGGGTGGTGCGCATTCAAGCCGCCAAGTCCAGCGGGGACCCAAACCACCAAGAGGTGCTGGTCCAGGTGGTGCAGGATTTACAGAAATCCGTTCTCAATGTACAGGAGAAGCTGACCCAGATGGAGCAAAGAATGAGGGATCTGTCTGTTGCACCTCCCTACCCAGCTGCACCATCCTCCTTTCAACCTGGCCCATCGTACGCACGCAATAATTCCCCGGCGCTACCAATAGGAAACTGGAGGGTGCAGGCTTCCTCTCGGCAGCCACCAGAGGCACAAGGTATTCCTCAACGAAGAGAAGACATCCAATGCTGGCGATGTGGAGGTCGGGGGCATATTGCCAGAGGGTGCCGGAATAGCACTCAAGGCCAACAGAAGCCTCCGTTAAACTACCAACCCCCGCAGTAGTGCGGCACTCTGCGGGGGAGGCGAGAAGGGAAGCCGCTCCATATCATGACGAAAATCTGATCGCTGGGTGTCCCATCATACGTGCTGAATTCGAGGGTGTCCCAGTGGATTGCTTGATAGATACTGGGTCACAAGTGACGACGATGCCAGAAGCATACTTCAATCAACATTTCCAGGCACTGGCTAGGCCAGAGAAAGAGACATTGATCCGGGTGATTGCCGCTAATCAGCAACCGATCCCGGTCACAGGGGTTGTGTGGATGAATGTTCGTATCTGTGGGCAAGAAGTGGGGAGAAAAGGGTTCCTACTAGTCCCCGGGCCCGTCAAAGAAGATGTACCTGTAATACTGGGGATGAATGTCCTACGTGAATTAGATCAGATTATGTTCGTCAAACGGGGACCCGGATACTGGAAGCAGGCTACTACACATAAGCCTACGCAAGAAGCACTTCAGCGACTGATCCGTGTCTGTGGGACGCAGAAGAGTGTGCCATCTCATCAGACGGTAGGGGTCATCAGGGCTCCTGGGAAGGTGCCTATAATCCTGCCTCCCGGACGAGAGAGTATAATACACCTCCCAGTGGGAACCTATCGCAATCTCGATGGGATAGAAGTGATCGTACAGCCTGTAGCAACCGGAAGAGTGGACCAAGAAGTTATGATAGCTCGTACGGTAGCTGTGGTCCAACAAGGACGCGTCCCTATCAGAGCCTTGAATGTGGGCCCCAGTGAGGTCACCTTGCCCCGAGGGACAGATCTGGCCCTGGTATACTTGCATAAAGGTGAAGTGGTGAGCCAAAAAGATATATCCCTATCGCCGATAGAAGGTACGGGGTGGACCCTAGCAGTCTCTGCGAGGGCTGAAGAGATGCCCTCCCCAGAGTGGAGTGGAAAGGTCATCCTCGATCAGATGGAAGTGGATGTGAAATCGCTGGGCCCCGAGCGTGTGCAAGCAGTAGAAGCTATGTTGTGGAAGAACCAGGCTGCATTCGCTCGCCACGCTGAAGATTTCGGCTGCACTGAAGCTATCATGCATGAGATACCGACCGGGGAAGCTCGTCCGATTCGAGAACGGTACCGACAGATCCCTCCCAAGATGTACCAAGAGGTGAAGACTTTACTGAAGCAAATGCTGGATGCGGGAGTAGTGCAGGGCAGTCAGAGCCCTTGGGCGGCTCCGGTGGTACTCGTCAAGAAAAAGGATGGGACCATCCGGTTCTGTGTAGACTACAGAAAACTCAACGCCTGTACCGTTCGCGACTCATACCCATTACCACGAATCGAAGAATCCTTGACGGCATTGGGGAAGGCCAAGTACTTCTCCACCTTGGATTTAGCAAGCGGGTACTGGCAAGTACCTGTGGCAGAAAAAGACAAAGCAAAGACCGCGTTCATTCTCCCGATGGGATTGTTTGAATTTAACCGGATGCCTTTCGGACTCTCCAATGCTCCGGGCACGTTCCAACGGCTGATGGAAAAGTGCTTGGGGGACTTAAATTTCGAAGCTACTCTGATTTATCTGGATGACATCATCGTGTTTTCGGCCTCGTTCAAAGAACACCTTGACCGGCTTGGACAGGTACTCGGAAGACTACAGGCTCATAACCTGAAGGTGAAACCAAAAAAATGCCACCTCTTCAAGAGAGAGATCGAGTATCTGGGCCACACAGTTTCACAGGATGGAGTCCTGCCCTCTGCAGAAAAGGTGGCGGCCATCCAGAAGTGGCCAGTCCCTCAAACGGTGAGAGAACTCAAGGCATTTCTTGGACTCGCCGGGTATTACCGCCGGTTCGTCAAAGACTTTGCAAAGGTGGCGGGTCCATTGAATGAGCTGCTGAGGGGGACCGCCGGAGTGTCAAAGAACCAGGGCATCCTTTGGGCTCAGAGACAAGATGAGGCTTTTCAGGCTATGAAGAATGCCCTTACTTCAGCCCCGATCCTAGCCTACGCGGACTTCGACCGACCATTCCTGCTGTACACGGATGGTAGCCTTCATGGACTCAGTGCAGTATTGTCTCAGATACAGAATGGACATGAGAGAGTCATCGGCTACGCCAGTAGGTCCCTGCGGGACAACGAAAGAAACCCCCACAATTATAGCTCCTTTCGACTAGAGCTCCTGGCCCTAGTGTGGGCCATGACAGAGAAATTTGCTGGCTTCCTGACAGGGACCAAGATCCAGGTCCGAACAGACAATAATCCTCTGGCCCATCTTGAGAATACTAAATTGGGAGCCTTGGAACAACGGTGGGTGGCTCGCCTTGCAAAGTTTGACTTTACCATCTGTTATCGTCCCGCCACCGAAAACGCAAATGCGGATGGACTGTCAAGAGTGACGGTGGAGATCCCAGTGGGGGACCTCGATGAACAACTAGAGGAGGAAGAAACGCCAGACTTTAGCAAGTTTGGTCCCCCAGTGGTTGCGTCACAATTAAGTAGGGAGGTTTGCACACTGCCCCGGTCCCTGGGAAGAACCAATGAAGAATGGGGTCGTGCTCAAGCTGCAGACGAAGGGCTACAACAGATGAAACACTGGGTAGCTGAGAAGCAGAAGCCCGACAAACAAGAAAGGGCTAACCTGGACGCCGAGATGAAGAGCGTCTTACACCAGTGGGATAGACTAGAAGTTCGAGAATCAGTGTTATATCGTAAGAGACAACAGCCAAAAGAAATAGAAACAAGATGGCAGGTGGTCATCCCCGGAAAAATGGCTCAAGAGGTAGCTAAGGAAGCACACGAGTTTGGCGCTCACTTCGGACCTGCAAAGACCTACCAATGGTTACAGCGGTACGTGTACTGCCCCCGATTGGAGTCTGTGGTAGAAGAGGTTTGCCGGCAATGTCGAGTATGCGACCTCGTTAAAAGCACCGAACAGAGGGCACCCGTTCAGACCATACAGACCAAAGAACCGCTAGAAATCTTGATGATTGATTATCTCCTCGTGGGACACTCAGCTAGGGGACTACAATACTGTTTGGTTATGACTGACCATTTCTCCAAGTTCGCTGTAGTCACCCCGACTAGAGATCAGACTGCAGAGTCGGCGGCACGGGCTGTCTGCCAAGACTTTATCCGGGTGTATGGATGCCCAAAGCGAATCCACTCCGATCAAGGGGCATGTTTCCAAGGCAAGGTGATGGAGGAACTCTATCGTATGTATGGCATCGAGCGATCTCGGACTACACCTTACCACCCCCAAGGCAATGGAGCATGTGAACGCTTCAACCGAAACCCTACTTCAGATGCTGCGGACATTGGAAGAAGATAAGAAAGCATGTTGGCCGGATTACCTAGCAGAATTGGTCTGGGCCTACAATAACCGAGTTCACTCCACTACGGGTTACACCCCATATCTGTTGCTCTTTGGAAGAGCTGGGCGAGACATTATCGAGCTGAATTTGGAGCAGCCAGAGGATTTCATGGAACGAACTGTCACTTCGTGGGTGAAAGAACATCGACAACGATTACAAACGATCCGTCGGTTGGCCGGTCAACAGCTACAGAAGAAAGAACATACGAGCCCTAAACCGATTCAGGAAATACCGCTGCAACCTGGAGATCGAGTGCTAGTCAGAGAGAAGCGCCCCAAGGGCAAACTGAGTGAGAGATGGGAAGTACAACCCTACAGAGTAATTGAACGGGTTTATACTGATGGCCCAGTCTACAAGGTGCAAGTTGAGAATGGGGCGTCCGGCCCTAGAGTACTACACAGAAATATGCTGCGGCCATGCCGGTCCGAAGCCTTTCCTACAGTTTCTGCCCCGCTCCCTGAACTCACGTCACCTGTGTGTGAAGTCGACGATGACTGGTGGACAGTCCCCAACACAGTGGGGGACCCTCAGCCTTCCAGAAGCGGAGATTCCATGGATGAGCCCCTACTGCCACGTGAAGAAGAGGCCAGCCAAGATTCCACTGTGGCTCCTGCAGCAGGTGTTCCTCCGGGAGTTAGCCAAGCCTGGCCTGATAGTCAAGATCTTAGAAGGTCTCAGAGGTCTACTGCAGGGGTTCCACCAATCCGATATGTTGAACAATGTACTCAGTCTGCTGTATTGCCGTTGTTGTCTCCTCCACAGATGCTGTGTTCACATTGAACATTCCGTCATTACACTGTGGGCCTGATGTTGTGATGGCCGAGGACGACCATCATTAAGTAGGGAGGCATATTGGGGGTGCTACTGCTATGGACAGTAAGAGAAGTGTTGCCACTTTAAGAAATCCCTGCCTGTGTTACACGCTGCCACTTTAAGAGACAGAAAACCCCCAGGTGTGGGATGATGGTATGTCCTGTTTTTCCCCCTTCGGAGAGTGTGCTTTTTTGGAGCAGTCAGTGGATGTGTGAGGAGAAGGAGACCGTCTGTGTGATTGGAACAGGACTGCAGTTTTCTTGGAAAAGTAAAGTCAGATACAGACACAGACAAGCCCGAGATCCAGTGAGGAGCGGGAGGCAAGGAGAAGATTTGCAGCTCATCGACTCGAGACAGGAGCCGTGTGCACCTTCGGATAAGACTGCTGTTGTTGGGGGCCCCCGGGACTGCATCCAAATCCCTGCATCACTGTGAGTTAAATATTGTGCACCTTTCAGGGTTTAGAATAGGCTTCAGTAGGTAGAACACAGCAGCCTGTGTGGCCTGTGTAGCACGGCCAGAAAGGTTATATGTAGAGTAGCATTGTACTTTGCTTTTGTGAATTTACCTGTGTGCTCTTACCTTGTGATAGTTGGAGAACCGTGCTATTGAGCAGACCAACTAGAGAAAGCGAAAAGTTTGTTAAATCTCTTTTGCCACTGTTTACCCCTGCTTGAACCTGCCTTCTTCACATCTTTCCCCGCCTGTTAATAAATTCACCCTTGTGGTTTGCACTCCCATCTTGTGTATCGTACCTTATTCTGCACCGCGGTGGTCCTCCCAGCCATCGCTTCATACTCACCGGTATATGGCTACTTCCCACATTGTAAATGTTATCTTGTTGGAGGTGTGACAGTATGGAGCCAGCTTTGCTTAATGTCTGATCTATGGCCTTTCATCATCAATTTCCCCCCTGCTGGTTTGTGTAGCTGCTAATTACCTGAAGCCATGTGACTTCCCACAATCCCCCTCTTTCTGTAGTGTATCCTATAAATTTAGTTCAGTTCTAAGGGGCACACATGTGGGGAATCGGACATGTGTGGCATTTCATGCAAAGCGGCATTGAATGCTAAGTGGATGCAGTTTCTTCATGGCAGTAAGTCGGCAAGAGTCAGGTAAGCCGCTCTCTTTAAAAAAAATATATATTTTTTTTCCCCTTTTCTTTTCCTATCACAATGTCCTTTACTTCCATATCTATTGTTCTATGTGCCTTTGCCACTCACCTTCACCGCCCCATCCCCCCTCCATCACCCCTCATCCACATAAGCCCCTCTCTCCTTCCCTCTACTTTATTGAGCTCCCATACTCTGTTCACCATACTGAATAATCTCAGACCACCATGCTCCAGGGTATTGCAAAAGAAACAAAGTCACAATTACAAAAACTATTTGCCTCTCCTCTTTTTACTGCTGCTCCTGTCAGGTGACATCTCTCCAAATCCTGGTCCACCTTCCACCAACTTCAACCCCTCCCCCACCACACATAGAAACCCCACTAACCTTATAAACATTACTTGCACACCTTCATCTCCCTCAGTCTTTTGGTGGTGTGAACACTGTCCTACAGACATGTTCACTGTGTGCATGGTTCATTAGTTTTTGTCTAAATTATTCCTTGTTTCTGCACGATTGGGGAGTCTCCCACCCCTCCCCTTTGAGCCCTGCACATAAAAAGCGGTCTTCTGCAGTCAGTCCAAGTCAGACATTGGACCAGTCTGGATCCTGCTCATTTTAGGTACCAATACACATGGTCAGGTTTTAAATACCTCAGATAGGGACTGCTCTGACATGGGTTACCTTGAAGTTGGTAGAGCAACTTAGTATACATTTTTTGCAAAAAACGTATAAACGAAATCCCCTGTATTTTCCTTTTTCAGCAGCACTTGCTTTTTACTGTGTTTTTTTTTACAACAGAGTATTTTTACACGTTTGTTTGACTGTTTTTTGTGATTCAGTCTTTTGGTGGTGTGAACACTGTCCTACAGACGTGTTCACTGTGTGCATGGTTCATTAGTTTTTGTCTATTCTACAGAAACTGCTCTCACCAAAGTGATTCAGAAGAAAAGAAGAGTCAAGCGACCATAGGGTATAATGAAAAATGATATTTTATTTTATTAGAGACGTGCTAAAACAGGTAAAAAAGGAAGGGTGGAAAGGGGAACACATAATATACAGAACCAACCACATATATGGATTAATGTACCAGGTATATCAATAAAAAATGGACAAAAAAGTGCAAGTGCCAAGTTTCCCTATATAAATGTGTATAGTTATGCCACAAAAGAGTCAACAAGAGGGCAACGGTTCCAGTATATGACCCTCTCTGCTTACCTCTATATATATACAGTCATATGCGTAGACCGCCCTATAGAGAATGACTACTTAGATATATGTGATACAGTGAAGTATGTATCCATCAAAAATGTGTCTCTACATATAAAACATATGGTGCACAAAGGCACAACACAGAGACTTCAAAACTGTATATCTGTATACATACAAGGTGCACACAGGCATCTAACAAAGACACAACCTGTATGGGGGAAGCAGAGAGGACAAGAACCGGCACACGCTACCCCTCAGTGACAGGACAGGGCAAGGCAGACAAATAGCGGGCATCCACTCAGGGAACCCGGGGAAGGAATGAGAGGCAAGGCACAATGTCCATAACAATTACCTTATGTGGCCTGGAAAAATCCGAGCGCTCCAATGCGCATTTCGGTATAAACCTTCGTCAGGGGGCGTGGTGGAGGAACAGGAAGGGGGACTCTTAAAATGCGTGCCATCCAATCGGTCATCGGCATTATATGTTGCCCCGGCGACGGGCGCATTCTCTGACTCGGCGACGGCGCGTCATAGCGTCGCGTCATGGAGAGGCGGAGTCGGGACGCAAGGTTCCGGACTTCCGCATCACCATGGAGACAACGACGCCATGAGCGCTCGTCAGACACAGAGAAGGCGCTCGTACAGGCATATAATGGCTAGTGTTATCTTTAAATAAACAATTGTGTTATCATTATAAACGGGGGATGTATAACAAAAGTGGACATACCCACAAACTATAAAGATCTAAAGAATATATAACAGATATAAATCACCCACCCCTCTATATAAATAGATAGATAGCAGTGCATATAGAGACATCCACAATTATAACCCTAGCAAGATGTCACCATTAGAGACTATATATGCCAACATAGCATTCTACCTTTGAAAAACAACGTATCACATACAGTCTAGAAAGTCAATGATTGCTATATTATTGCATATAGGTGAACATCCCTATCACACCACTAATCTGCACATATATAGAAGATAACAAAATACACAATCCTATGGATGTCAAATTAGGGTATAACACAAGAAGAGACAAATACAATAACAAGCCAAAGTACCATAATTGCATAAATATATCTCAAATATAATATTACATTTCTTTTCTTCTCCATGACGAAATCTTGATACTTTAACATGGACCGTAGATATCTCATCCAATCATTCCGTTAGTTTATTGCCAAAAACCACACGAGACAAGGAAAAAGGCACTATAAAGAAATAATGTTAAAAACAAATTAAAAAATAATAATAAAAGAAGACCCCTTAACTTGAAATGTATATATCGGACTCACTACATAAAGGAAGAATAACTACCGTAATACTTTCATTAAGACCACGTGGATGTACAGTTTTTAGAGTGCATATCCACCTCGCCTCAAGCTGCGCCAATCTGCGGGTCATTGACCCACCTCTCACATCAATGGGTATCAGATCGATACCCCTGAATTTTATCTTAGTACCGTCGCATTCGTGGTGTACTTTAAAATGCCTGGGAATAGTTTTAAGGGTGCTAATATCCTCAACATCCCTAGCGGCTTCAATTCCCAGGACATGTTCCCTTATACGTACCTTCAATTGCCGACTCGTCAGTCCAACATAAATTTTTCTACACGGACACATGGCATAGTAGAACACATATATACTCTCACATGTGATTTGTTTTTTAATCTCATATGTCTTTTGTCCATCGGAGTCGGCAAAGGAGGAACTTCTCTCCACGTTCGGACACGCGACGCATTTACCGCAAGGTGTGCAGCCCGACGGTGGAAAGGCTGAATTTAGAAATGTTTTCTTATTTTGGTTAACATAGTGACTATGGACAAGATTGTCCTTCAAGTTACGACTTCTCCGAATAGACATATATGGACGTTCAGGTAGGATTTTATCCAGGATAGGATCGGCTTTGAGGATGTGCCAAGATCTTTCGACTGCCCTTCTCACTTCCATAAAAGAAGAGTTGTATTCAGTTACAAATCTAACCTTATTGTCTACAACTCTTTTACTGGAACCATATAGAAGGCAGTCCCTGTCTAAATGCCGGGCCCGATTGTAAGCCCGTTTTATAGACCCCCTACTATATCCTCTTTCGAGAAATCTCTTTTTTAGATCTACTGACTGTATCTCGAAATCCTCCTTCCTAGAACAGACCCTCCTCAATCTTAAAAATTGTCCAACTGGTACGGAATTAACCATATAACTTGGGTGCGCGGACGTTGAATGTAATAATGTATTGGTAGACGTTGGCTTGCGGTAGAGAGTTGACTGTAAAATGCCATCATTATCCAGAAAAAGATTAGCATACAGAAAATTAATTGAGGTCATAGACCATTGATATGTCAAGAAAATGTTCTGATCATTTGAATTCAACCCTGCCATAAATGTCTCTAAGGATTCCACCAATCCCTGCCAGATGAGGAGAATATCGTCGATGTAGCGCGCCCATAATGGGACGCGGTTCATCGACGACTCCCCATCTGACAGGGGGAGGTCCCTCTCCCACAGCCCCAGGAACAAATTAGCATAAGCCGGCGCAAATGACGCCCCCATTGCAGTTCCCTGGAGCTGTAGGTAGAAGGACTCATTAAATGTAAAAAAATTGTGTGTCAAGGCAAATTCCAATAAGATCAGAACAAATTCAACAAAATCCACTGGATAATGTGAATTTCTCAGGAAAAACGCAGCAGCCCGTAGGCCATCTGAATGTCTTATATTAGTATAAAGCGATTCAACGTCCGCGCACACCATGATAGAACCCTTATCCATAGATATACCGTCAACCTTCTTTAGAAGGTCGCCCGTATCTCTAACAAACACTACTACACAGTGTTCACACTACAGCTGATCAGGGACTCAGGTTACCTCAGGCAGGGAAGCTAAAAAAATGTAATTTGATTTTTATTTCTTTACGTTGTTTACCAATAGGATTCATTTATTTTATATTTTGAGAGATTGGACATTTCTGAATTCAAACCAAACAGTTTTTATTTCCTTTCTCCCCGCCCCCATATTATAATCTTTATTAAAAATGAAAAAAAACAGAAATATTGCAATTTTCACACCGGCCACTGCAGCTTTTTTAAACTTTTAACTTCCTGTTGTTACAGTGAAACTACGAAAGTACATTAGCCACAGTGAGCAGGCTCAGACCCAATCATTTGGATCGAAGCATCTAATGACCGTGTGCATCGCCTATTGCGAGGATCCTGTGTGTCATAGAGAAAAATTAAAATCTATAAGGTATCTCTGGAGAGGGGACATATCTGCCCCCCAATGGAACAAATGGGATTAGTTATTACTGGGGAAGTAGAAAGACCTAACCCTTCAAGCTCCATTGAAATAAGATCTCCTGGTGTGGGCAGGTAATTGCTATCCAGTTCAAACAAGAAGTCTGCATATTCAAGGATTGAAAAGCATCAAATGTGTCACCCCTGAAGTCAGCTGTGCTGAATCTCAAAAAGATTGTCCCAGACTTTAGGGCACCAGTGGTCAGTGATGAATATTGGAGTTTGTATCGATCTGATAACAATGGGAGGTATATTTTCAGCATCGAGCTAGCAAGAGGAAGAACATGCCTATCCTATCATATAATCGTCTAATTCTGTTTGTCTGTCTCTCTGTAACGGAAATCCTGCGTCGCTGATTGGTTGAGCCCGGCCGCAACCAATCAGCGACGCGGGATTTCTGTTACAGAGAAACAGACAGAATTAGCCGCAGATGGCCCCGCCCCCTACTCCCTGGCAGCTCGGCGGCGGAAAATGGCGGAGCTGTGGAGCAGGGCCAGCTTCAGCACCCGGAGTACCTGGGCAAATGGTGTGACTGAGGGGCTCACTGTCGCCCACCCGAATCGCGCCGGTATTATTATCTTACCGGCGGCGTGGTACGGCGCTCTCATTCATTCCTGGGGCCGGCCGCCAAACTCCGCTCTTCCCCCGCATCTAGGCCGTCACTTCCGCTGCATGAAATGCATGGAAGAGGAGCCCCCTTCACTTCCTCTTCTTTTGCGTTCTACACTGTGGAACACATAGAGGAGGAAGAGGAGTCACTACTGAGAGGCTGAGACGGGATGGCGCGTGTGAGGATGCGGCGGCAATGATGAGTAAGTGGCTCCACAGTGGACCTGAAGATGACATGTATTTGCTACAAAGGGGCGTTACGTTGGGTGATATTATGAATGGGGGCAGAGCAGTGGTGGGTATATTATGAGTGGGGGCAGCCTGGAGGAGAGAGGGGGATCAGGGGGGCAGGAGGGGACTGGAGCCTGTAGGAAAGGGGGGGCAGGAGGGGGACTGGAGCCGGGAGGAGGGGGGGGCAGGAGGGGGACTGGAGCCAGGAGCAGGGGGAGGGAGGAGGGGGACTGGAGCCACTCCATCCCACTGTTCACCCCCAGTTCCTCCGCTAACACTCCACTACCCTCGCATCGTGATCTCACCACCCACCCGATGCGATAGCATCGGGCTCCCATCTACTATGTAATTGTCTAATTCTGTCTGTCCCTCTGTAACGCAAATCACGCGTCGCTGATTGGTCACGCCTGGCCGGGCGCGACCAATCAGCTACAGGTGCAGTCCAGCTGTGAATTGGCGCAGGATTTGAACAACGCACACCACCGCTACCGTTGGGAGATCAGCGGTGCTAGCCGCTGATCTCCTGACGGTAGCCGCGGGTCATCCCCTGCCACACGGAAGTCAGCGGCGACGCAACAGAAGTACCCTGACAGGCACTAGCGATGTCGCTCAGTGTGACATGCAGCAGCGAGCAGGCCCCCGCTCTGAGAATGCTGATCGTGGCGATCAGTAAAGTACTGTCACACTTGGCGACGCTCCAGCGATTCCGACAATGATACGACCTGTAGGTATCGCTGGAGCGTCGCCAAGTGTGTTTGTACCTTACTGATCGCTGGTGAGGCGTCACACATGTAGATATATTGGACGAAGCTGCGTCGCTGATTGGTCGTGCCTGGGACCAATCAGCGATATTGGTGCGGAATTTAACCCCCACTCACAGCGCGAGCAATAACATTTACTGATAATGTATATATTTTACCCGGAAAATCCTGTGTGTTCATTGCATTATTCTTAAATCTTCATAAATAAACTACATACATATTCTAGAATACCCAATGCGTTAGAATCGGGCCACCATCTAGTCTGTTCATAATTGTGTGATCTAACCATCAGTTCTAAATTAATATTGTCCAGCTGGATGATTCTATCTATGCCATGTTTCAGATCTATAAAAAGGTAAAATAGCGATAAGTAACATAACCATGATATCTTCTGCCTGGGACCTCCAGGGTTGACAATATCCTGAAAATTGTGGATCTCATAATTGTCTGAAGACTGAAGCTCAGGGGCGGACCTACCGTGGTGCAGCCCCGACCGGCTACACCCCCCCCCCCCGCTCCTCACCAGCAGCTGCTGCACCAGGGCCCTCTGGGCTCAAGGTCCGCCACTGCTGAAGCTACATCCCATGACCAGTCCTAACACCGCCTACTTTTCGGATTAAATATATCAAATTTAATGGCTTCGTTCCTCTTGCTCTATAAGCTGCAACCTCAAAACTGTACACTCCCTGTATCAGGTATCCAATCGGTCTGCATAAACGATTGGTGGGGCTACTTGTAGTTCCTTTTGGTATTGTGGAGCTTGGCAGTGACTGTACTGAGGTATATATATTCAGTTCATGGAATCTGTTGTATGTATACTATACCCTCACTGTGAGCACCTCAACAATCAGCCTAGTAGTGGAAGCAGTAGCAGCCTCATCCATTAATCGTTCAGTTGGTTAATTGAATACTTGTCCTGACAATTGGGGGCAGCGCTGTTCCAAAAAAAATTTAAAAATACATGTAACAACAATAGTTCATTTTCTGATGACAAATTCCCTTTAAATACAGATTTGGTATTAGGTAATAACTTTTAAAGTTGAGCCAAAAAATTCACTGGATCCTGGTTCTGCAACCATGTATGGTCACCAGACCAAAACCCTATAAACCTATTACGAGCAATATCCCCAAAGCCTCTTCTCATTAGTTGGTCCAAAAATGTCAAAAAATTACATAGGGCCCTCTAATCAGAATAGGCATTGTGGTGTCAGGCAAGAAGAAGGCTCACAGGGAGTGACGTAACTTGAAGCTCATGGGCCCCGATGCGAAAGCTCCAACTGGGCCCCTAATTATTGCAATTATTTAATAGCATTAGTCTTTACTATAGGCTAAAGGGACTTTTCGGGCCCAGGTGCAATTGCAACCCCTGCACCTACTGTAGTTATGTCCCTGCTAACAGTCAGTGGCGTAACTACCGCAGTCGCAGCGGTCGTGGCTGAGACCGGGCCCGCCCCCTGGGGGGGCCCTGAGTTCCCGGGGGAACCCTGCTTCCTGCAGCTGCGCAGCAGTGCCCGCCCCTTCACCGCTACAACTGCCGGGAAGCAGGTAATCGTGCGGCCGTCACTGCGCGCACCCGAACTTCTCAACCGGCCCGCAACGCCAGCACCCCCAACCCGTCCCCCCCCGCTTCTCATCCGGCCCGCACCGCCAGCACTTCCCCCCCCTGTCCTCACCTAGGGGGCCCCTGAGTGAATCTTGCACCGGGGCGCGAAGGACAGTAGTTACGCCATTGCTAACAGGTCTTTGGTCCCGGTGGCCAAGAACTACTGGCGAGGCCACCAGACCAAGGTTCTGCGAATCTCTTTGCTGTACTCTAATAGCTAATTAAGTAATTATCTTAATTACAGTTTTATGCTGTCTGCTCATAGTAAAAGCGCTTGCCAATTTTTAATATTGTCATGTGAGCTGCCTAATAATCTCCAGTAATCCGCTTTCTTGGGAAATATGTCTAGGACAGCCTGGATATTATCTGTCCCTTACTAGTGTTCTTCCCTTTAGACAAGTGGAGTCAAAAGTGCCTGGTAGACGCCCATCTCCATCCACTTCATGTGAGCCAAGCGAGTGTCATTGAAGACTTATGGCTGCCCGGTGATAGTTCCCGCTGACATTGAACCTATATCTACGGCTGCCTGAGGCTTTAATATCTCCGCATTGGTTTCTTTATTATTTCAGCAGTTTCAGCGCCGTAATCTCATCACAGATCCTATTTTCACTGTCTAATTAGTGCACAGTCCTAATTATATCTTTGCTGACTATTACAGTATATATACTAGCACTGCGGAAATGAAACATATATGTAGCCCTGCCACTGAGATTAAAGGCTATGAATATAAGGCCAATTTCTCACCTACGTCATTTATGGACTGCGATAGCCGGACCGGCCTTGCGTGTCCTGAACTCAACAATCTCATACATACCCATTAGGATGTCAAATTTGGGTAAGAAGATGCACAGCCGGATCTGAATTCAATGGAAGACGGCGCTCCGAGCGCTCAGAAATACTCTTTATTCCGCCATAATAAGTGCAACGTTTTGGTCTACCATTTTGGACCTTTGTCAAGCACAGCCGGATCTGTTATTTCGGTCCCTAGTTGGACCATGAATATTTAACTTGTTTAACCAGCCTAAGTAATGTGGGTGTCTCATTGGGATGAGCCCAGTGGCGGACCTTGCATCCCGGGGGCCCTGGTGCAGCAGCAGATGATGGTGAGGAGCGGGGGTGGGGGGTGCTATCGGACGATCGGCGTGGAGGGGGTGGGCTTGGGGTGGGTGCTGCCAGGTACCGGCGGTGAACGGGGCTATGTGTGCTGCTTCTCCTACCTGCGTCGTGCGAGCCGCGCTGGGAGCCGCGCTAGGAGCCGGGGCGGCAGAGGAGAGGAGGGGCGGGCTCAGCCAGGGGAAGCAGGAAGGTTCTCTCGGTTAACCCCCTCTCCTCTGCCACACTGGCACAGGGTCATGGGGGTCGGCTGGGGGCCCCCCTGCAGGCTTGAGCCGCTCGGGGCCCTGGTGCAGCTGCTCCAGCTGCACCACGGTAGGTCTGCCCCTGGATGAGCCAATGAGTCTGGGTAAATAATGAAAAAGATGCTCCCATATGATCAAACGCTCATGGGCTACCCTAAGGAAAGACCATAGAGGGGTAGTTCAGGAGAACTTTTTTTAAATGCAATCCTTCAGCAAGTTTTTGCTACCTAATCTGACAACAAAATAATGTAGGCAAAGAAACCCTGAATCTAACAATGTATCACTTAGATTAGTGGATGTGACCGTTCTGAGACAATCAAAACATTTAGTTTTAGGCATGTAGCAGAACTGGGAGAGTTGCCCCTGGCAATGGAGATTGTACAGTGGCAGTGGAAAGTCAATCACAGCGGGGTGTGTGCCAGACTGCCGTGCACGTGACAAGGTAGTTCTGTAATAGTAATCACCAGGCAATAAAGCCTTTAGTTTAAAGTGTAACCACCATTTCCATTTTTATTTAATAATAATGTAGAGCAAATGATTATAATAAACTTTCAAATATACTTCATAGGAGAAATCTGGAAGAAAACCTTTCAAAAACCTTCCAGAAGATGTCCCCACTAGCCTGTTTCTAAACTTGACTTATGCTGGTTGTTAGGGAGATCCATCTTCAGCTCCCCGCACTGAATACGGCCATATAAAAGGTGGGCAGGGCCTACACAGTGTTCACACTACGGCTGATCAGGTTACCTCAGGCAGGGACAGTGCTGAGCTCAGGCTGTCAGCACACAGCTCCTGTGATCTCTCTCCATTCATATTGGCTCTGATCTGTCTTATCAGCTTATTTCACAGAGCAGAACTGATGTGAATGGAGGAGTCAGATACGATCTCAGGAGCTGTGTGCTGACAGCCTGAGCTCAGCACTGTCCCTGCCTGAGGTAACCTGAGGCTCTAATCAGCTGTAGTGTGAACACTGTGTAGGTCCCCCCTCCCCTTACATGGCCGTATTCATGTGTGGAGCTGAAGACGGATCTCCATGACAATCAGCAAATGTCAGATTTAGAAACAGCCTAGTGGGGACATCTCCTGGAAGGTTATTGAAATGTTTTCTACCAGATTTCACTTATGAAGTTACACTTTAAATAATGTTTGAAGTGCTTTGTCATGTGGGTTTTGGAGTAGAGTCTGCTGCAAAAGCCATGTAAAAAACTGTGTGAATCTTGTCTAACACTGACGCATCTAGAACGGTTTTTCCCCTTTTTATTAGTCTTTTAACTTTATAGTTTCAAGCAGATTCTACAAGACATCTACATCAAAGGGAGGACATGTCACTTCTTTTTTCTCCTTCGATGAGGGTCTCAAAACTTCATCAGAAAACACTCAGAAGAAAATCACTGTACAACCAGCAATGTGGTTTTCCTATTGAAGTCAATAGTACATAATGTATTTAAAGAGGTTTCGATGTGCAACTTGAACAGGATCTGCTTCATAATTGAAGTTGAGAAAATCAATATAAACATAAGCCCTTGAGATCAGGTCCTGGATAAGACAAGTGAGACTCCTGAGAGCATAGCCTAGGCTGGAAGAAGTGACCACCTGGAATCCAGTTGTTAAAGGAGTTGCCTATTGAGGTCTTTGAGAGGTAACAAAGCACCACTAAGGCTACATTCACACACAGTGTTATTACTGCGTTCTTTGAGGATCTGGTGTTGGGGCAAAAAACTACACCAAGAGCGGATCCTCACAAAGCGCGGCCTTCTGTGTGTGAATGCTGCTGCATGATTCTTACCTCACCACACTCCCACAGTGATCTCCTGCGGTGTCCAGTCATTCCCGGAGGCTGCAGCATTCTGGCCTCTAGGCTAGGACCCTACAGCCTGGTCATGTTGCCGGGTGATGTCACACGGTCACATGGTGCAGTCCCAGGTCCCCCAGCAGGTCCTGCAGCCACAGTATGAGGGAAGATCACCGGGGGTGAATAATTGGCGCAGCTAAATAACGCCAAGAAATTTACATGTTGATTCATTTTAGGGATCCGCTTTTGAGCTCAAAAGTGGATCCGTAAAAAACGCAGTGTCTGAATGCTGAATAATGAAATGCATTGACTTGGCTGGGAGAGACGACATCACTGCAATTAGCAGATCCGTAAGGAACGCAGTAATAACGGTGCAATTACACACCGTGTGACTGTAGCCTAAAATTCTGCACCTCAACGGTGTATAGAAACCATTAACTATACTGGGCTTCTGTGGCACCCCAGGGGTTAATGTGCTACAGTAACATCACACGGGTGTCCTCCCCACAACACACTGACCTACACTAGCACCTCTGGGCCAGGAGGGGGCACACAACCTGCTCTCTTATATACTCCATGTCCACAGGAAGTAGTTAGTTAGTTCCTAGGGAGTTCAGTACGAGGTAGTACTGTGAAGAGGAGAGAGACTGTAGTGTCAAGGAGCTGCGAGAGGCTTCTCTACAGTCTGCTCACCGATTCCAGGCCTAGCTAGGTCTGAGGAGAGGAGAACTAGAAGGACAGAGGAACATATCTGGGAGCTTGAGTGCCATTACCACTCGCCCCAGAAGAGCGCACAGAACGGACACCGGATCCGACACTGTGTCTGACACCCACAGCACAGTAAATCCAGGAGTAGTGGAGTCTCTAGACCACCACAGTACCAGAGCAAAGCAACACGGCGGGTCAGCACTGCACAGAAGACTCAAGTTGCCTAGCCAAATGGTACCAGCAGAGAGAGAGAAAGAGTGAGACAGTCCCAGCAGCTCAGCTAGAAGCAGCAGCAGGGCCACACACACACAGCGCAGCATGAGGAAGCTGAGGACCCGGACAGGGTGGGAGCAACCCAGCCCCAGTACAGACTCCGTGGACTACAACCTGCAACAACATCGCAGTAGAGCTTTGGAAACTACAGAAACGTGAGTATGTGTTCCTTAAACCCGTCTCCACGATTCAACTCCTTATCTCATCCATCATAGACTATACCAACCATTGCCCCGGGGACCTTGCTTCTACCTATGGAGAGCAGTACCATCTAAGCTGCCTAACATCACCCCGGTGGTTCTGCAGCAGTGGTGGTCCCCCATACTGACCACACACCGTGGGTGGCGTCACGACAAACATTATCCCCTGTAAATACCCCTTTATTATTTCCAGGACCCGGAACACGGTCCGGACCAGGACCACCCGTGACATCCCCCACAGCAAAGCGGTCCGGTACCGAGTACCCCATCCCAATGGGCTCGACGCTTCCTAAAGTCACAGTAACAGAAAAGCTACAAAGATTTTGACTACTACCAGATATGACAGGAACATGTGAGATGGATGGCGAAAAGCTAAAAGTGGTAAAGAACTTCACCCTTTTCAGATTAATGATCTCAAGATGCAGCAACAACACCTGAAGTCAACAGGAGACTAGCTATAGGAAAATCAACTATGAAGTCACTGGACGAGGTCTTCACATCAAGGAACATTTCACTGGTGATGAAGACACGGCTCGTCCATAGTCTGGACTTTTCAGCATATGGATGTGAAACATTGATGATAAAGAAACAAGATAGAAGAAGAATCATTGCCTTCATAATGTGGTGCTGGAGAAGGATGTTATCAATGTGGTGCCCCACGTAGTCAGGCATCACAGAGGGTTATTGCACCCATAAAAGCGGTGTAATTATCCCTGTGGCAAGTGAATGGGGAAGATAAAACGTGGCTTGTTCCTCGCATGCACACACCCTTAGCTCAGGGGACTATAGGGTTAATTCCTTTACTAGGAGACCCAGCCCCGGTGGGAGGAATACAGGGCAAGCAGTGTGAGGACGGGAGGAAGTTAGAAGGGAGAACGTGAGAGGAACAGACAGGAAAGGAGCTTTCCAGGAGAGCAGCAGGTCTGGGAACAGAGGAGTCGGTGATAGGTTCTCCCAGACGGCTTACCGGGCACCGGAGCCTGCAGACTGCTGGAGCTACAAGCGCAGCAGAGAATCCGGATTACCGTGGAGTCTTCAAGTCTCCCGGACACCAGCGCAGTCAATGTTAATGGGGCCAGGCACCGCCTGAAGAGAGAGCGGCAAGCCATTAGAGGGTTACCCGACGACAGCAATGGTAAGAAAGCACAGGAGGCCAGGCTGGATTTCAGATCAGCCAGGCTTCACACCAACCTGGAAGAGCAGTAAAGGAGGGACATCTAACCAAGCCCCATGTAAACACCTTGTTCACTTGCCACTACCTAAGAGCGCTACCTGTTGAACAACATCTTGCTGAACTGTGGACTATGTATTTGCTACTGAACAATTGCAGTAAAGTACCCTGGAGAAAGTGACTTTGTCTCAGTGTGGTTATCTCCATCAACCTACTTGTTTTCAGGAACGCTGCCCCGGAGGACCAGCTCTACCTGTAGGGAGCTTCGCCATCTCAGCCGCACTACCATCTACCTCCGGAGTACTGTGGCGGCGCTGGTGACCCATCACCAGGTACTACAGGTGGCTTCACATGACAACCTCTTATCCCCTGTAAATAAACCCTTTTTGAAGTGTCACCCAGGCCACGGGCTCAGGCACTGCCACCCTTGACATCCCCCACAAGAACAACCACCGAGCCTGATACCCGAGTACCCAAGGGCCTGGGGCTTCACATCAATACCTTGGATGGCAAGAAGAACAAATACATCCATTCTGGAACAAATCAAGACAGATATGCCACTGGAAGCAAAGATCACCAAGCTACGACTTGTCTACACATCATACGAAGAGAGGAATCACTGGAGAAGGACATCATGGTCGGAAGAATAGAAGTAACAAGGTGACAAGGAAGACCAGCAACCCCATGGCTTGATACAATCAAGATAATGGTGGAGAAGCCTTTTGCGTCACTGTGTGCATTTGACTCACCGCGGCCGGGACTCCGGTTTAGACAGGCGTTTTTCTTCCTCCTTCTTGTCACGGATGGACCGCACCTGCCGGTAGTGGGGCCCGGTGGTGCAGATCAAAAGAGAGAGACATCATTAGTGGAACAGATTAAGGGGTTAATTTGTCGTGACGCCACCTATGAGAGTTTCGGTAACTTTACCGACGCTGCGGGGCCTCCGGGGGATGGAATGCAGCAAGATGGAACGCTCCCCACAGGCTGAGCGGTGATCCCCAGAGCCAGAAGCTGCGCAAGATGTTCTGAGGCAGCTGCGTTTACCTTAGCATGCGGATAAACAGTTCATAAGAAGGCACGGACACTGTAAGTCTCTGTAACAGGTTCTTTACTGTAACCAGCAGGCAATACATGGCATACAGTTTGTAGGTAGCAGACCGGGTGGACTCAGCAATGACCAGTGTGTTCTCAGAGATCCGCGGTGTTCCTCCATTCTAACTAAGTATGTTGCCGTTGTCGCCCAGGAATGCCAGATCGGGTACAAGGAGGCTGCTTGAATGCCCTATCCGGGGTATACGTTCCGGATGCTTTGGGGAGCCTTGGGTCCCTTGGTGGGTACACCGCTGGTTAGACGACTGGATTTGGCGGTGATGGGGTGCTCCTGTAAAGCGATCCCTCCACTCCTCTTGTTCGCATAGCAGAGCTGAACTGCTGTTAGCTTCGGTACCAGCAAACCGCCTATAGATGGGCACGGGATGATTTTGGACCCGCATTTTAATGCCCGTAGTTCGGTTGATTAGGCACCGAGACTGATGGTGCTCAACCGGGGTGACGGTAGGGAGATGGCCGGTAGAGGGTGGCCAGGGGGCCGCACGCAACTGTGCAACCCCCTCTCCTAGGTTGCAGAGCTGTTGGTTTAGCTCCTTCTCCTACGTTGCGCGGAGAGTTCTTTTCGCAGACTGTCTTAAGACTGACTTGTCTGTACTAAACTTTCCACTACACACTACCCTTACACTCCGCCCACCAGGACCTGATTGGCCCTCTATGCTAGGTGATGCATGTAGGGTATGGAGTTAACTGTGTGATTGCTGGGTCAGAGAATATTGCTGCTGCATTTGTGGCTGCAATACCCTCCTGTGACGCACTCGGTGCGGGGCGCCACACATTCAGTAAAGTTCTCCTTCATTGGTCTGAGATCACTTGAGATCACATACTCACCTCACCGGTATTTAGGCTGATTCTCCAGCTCTCTCACGTCTCAGTGTGACAAAATAATGTCCAGGCCAGAAATTACATAAAAATTGTTCCAAGATGATTCCATTGTCCTTGTGGCTGTGTTGTTAGACTCTACGTGCTCCTGAAGAGAGGCTTTTGCAGGAGATTGTGCAGCTCCTTTTCCTCTCCTTTCGCTTCCAGCACAAATCCCATTGAAAACAAGGACTTGGCATCCGGTGCAGATACAAAGCCGTGAAGACGACATTACCGTAATCCAGTAATCTGGCAGATCAGAGCGTCGGCTGCAGAATACCCTGCGTATCGGGCAGGGATCTGGAGACGTCAGAATGCGGCATTAATTGTCAGCAGCGGGTATTCTCTGTGCGATGCCGGCATCACTACCAGGCTCCTTCCTCCACTAGGATCGACTTTAACACCTTTATCCGCGCTCCGCCATAATACTCCGCTCTGACCTTTTGTCCACGGTGAAACAATAAATGGACGGTAAAATTGTCCAACATTAGAAGATGAAACAAACGGAGAAAGAATTGATTCTTAAAGGGCAACTGTAGCAAACACCATGTTCTAGTGTTGGGGGCATTTACCACCTTCATTCATTTTCTTTTTTTAGCTCTTTCATTTTTTTCATTTTTTTCCTTTCCTCCTTCCAAGAACTATAACCTTTATTTTTTTTAATTTTTCCATCAACATGGCAAACTCAGGCCTTGTTTTTTTGCAGGATGAGGTAGAAAGAAAACGAAATAATGAAAAAAACAAACAATTCATCAATTCTTTCTAGGGTTTGTCCTTAAAGGGGATCTTTCAGCAGGTTTTTGCTATTTAATCTTAGCAACAAAATTTAGGTGTTGAGACCCTGATTCTAGTGATGTGTCACTTATTAGGCTGTGCGCTGTATCATCAATGCAATGGTTTTTGCTGCATGATGTAGGGGTAGAGATTCTGATTCCAGCAATGTGTCACTTATTGGACTCCTTGGTGCAGTTTTGACTTCTGTAGATGTAGCAGTGGTGAGGATGCTGAGCTTTATTATCATTATACGTTGCATATATAGTGCCATCATCACCTCGTTGGGGCTCACAATCTAAATTCCCTATGAATATGGCTTTGGAGTGTGGGAGGAAACTGGAGAATGCAGAGAAAACCCACAGACACATGGGGAGAACATACAAACTCCTTACCCCAGTGGCTGTGCGGCGACATAGTAATATGTAAGGGGGCTGTGTGGAGACATAGTAATATGTAAGGGGGCTGTGTGGAGACATAGTAATATGTAAGGGGCTGTGTTGGGACATAGTAATATGTAAGGGGGCTGTGTGGGGATATAATACAGTAAGGGGTGTGTGTGGGGAAATCAGTGGACATAATACTGTGTAAGGGGGCTGTGTGGGGACATAATAGTGTAAGGGGGCTGTAAGGGGGCTGTATGGGGACATAATACAGTTTTTAGGGGTCTGTGTGGAGACATAATACAGTGTAAGGGGGCTGTGTGGGGACATAATACTGTATAAGGGGGCTGTGTGGGGACATAATACAGTATAAGGGGGCTGTGTGGAGACATAATACAGTATAAGGGGGCTGTGTGGGGACATAATACAGTATAAGGGGGCTGTGTGGAGACATAATACAGTATAAGGGGGCTGTGTGGGGACATAATACAGTATAAGGGGGCTGCGTGGGGACATAATACTGTGTAAGGGGCTGTGTGGGGACATAATACAGTGTGAGAGGCTGTGTGGGGACATAATACTGTATAAGGGGGCTGTGTGGGGACATAATACAGTGTACGGGGGCTGTGTGGAGACATAATACAGTGTACGGGGGCTGTGTGGAGACATAATACAGTATAAGAGGGCTGTGTGGGGACATAATACAGTATAAGGGGGCTGTGTGGAGACATAATACAGTATAAGGGGGCTGTGTGGGGACATAATACAGTATAAGGGGGCTGTGTGGAGACATAATACAGTATAAGGGGGCTGTGTGGGGACATAATACAGTATAAGGGGGCTGCGTGGAGACATAATACAGTATAAGGGGGCTGTGTGGAGACATAATACAGTATAAGGGGGCTGCGTGGGGACATAATACTGTGTAAGGGGGCTGTGGGGACATAATACTGTGTAAGATGGCTGTGTGGATGCATAATACAGTGTAAGGGGGCTGTGTGGAGACATAATTCTGTGTAAGAGGCGGTGTGGGGATATAATACAGTGAGGGGCTGTGTGGGGGCATAATATTGTGAAGGGGGACTGTGTGGAGAAATTATTCTGATTGGGGGGCTGTGTACGGATATAATACTGTGTAAGAGGGCTGTGTGTGGACAGAATGCTGTGTAAGGGGGCTGTGTGGAGAAATTTTTCTGACTGGGGGGCTGTGTGGGGACATCGTAATGTGTAAAGGGACTGCGTAGGGAAATCATTTTGAGTGAGGCGCTGTGTGCCGCTATAATATTATCTAAGAGACTGTGTGGGGGCATAACTCTTTGTAATGAGGCTGTGTGGAAGCGTCACACTGCGTGTGGGGCCTTGTGGGGACATTATACCGTGAGGGGATATTAGACTGTGTGTGGGGACATTTGCTGATGACGGCACAGGAGCTATATGATTAATAAAAAGCAATAAATTCTATGGTTTTGATTAGCAGCTACTGGTAAGAATACACAACACAATAATCCCTATCGTAACATGGGTTAACAGTGGCGGTCAACAGAATTAATTCTGCTCAATATTAAGTGATTCAAATTAATATAAAATAATAATCAGCAGAATTAAGTGTGACCGGTTGGTTCAGCCTCCATCACAGTCACAGTAGCTCATGTGGCCCTTGGAAAAAATAATTGCCCACCCCTGTCTTTAATGAATTGGCAGCTAATTGTCTAAATTAGGCCTAGTGGCCAGTGTGAAAATTGCAAGATAAGTTTTTTTCTTATAATACATATTTCCTTAAAAGAAAACCCATCACCACTGCTGGAATTTCTGTTTCAAAGGGAATCTGTCAGCAGGTTTTTGCTATATAAGCTGAGGACAGCATGCTGTAGGGGTTAAAAACAAAAAGCATCTGTGCCTCTCTTATCAGGGTCTTTGCTATTGTTTACATAATATAAAGGCTTTATCAGCTGGTGATTACCATCACAGGACTACTTTATCACATGCATGGCGGTACGACACGCCCCCTGCTGTGATTGACATCTCACTGCAAATGCACAATCTCTATTCTCCCAGTTCGGCTGTTGTCTCTAAAACTAAATTCTTTGATTATGGTTGGTGTCAGACAATGTTAGGACACCCCCCTCCCTTCCCGACTAATGACCCTCAGTGTCCAGTTTTTCATATATTTTTCAGAGGAACGGTGAGACGCGGGGTTCTAAAAGAAGATGCTCCAGAATAGTCATTACATGAAGAATACAACAATTCACTAAAAAAGACATGTCAGAGACCCCCTTTAAAGGGGTTGTCCGGGCTTTTGCTATAATTCATATGTGTATCTAGGCTGCAGAATGCTGACAGTTTGTAATATACATGCCGTCAACATTTTGCATAGTTACCCAGATAATTTGCGGCAACCAGGGAACATCCAGGGGGCGTGTTTGTACTGGAGCCTGCGTGGAAATGGAGAACTGTTCGTTTCCTCCCAGTCTCCTACAACACGCCCCCTCCTCCAGTCTACACCATGATCGGCCACCCCCAGGATCCTACAGGCCCTCCCCAGACCCTAATGTCACCACCCCCATTGTATGTATATTACACAATGTCAACATTCTGCAGCCTGGATACACATGGGAATTATAGCAAAAGCCTGGACAACCCCTTTAACATGACAGATTGAGGGTGGATCCCTTTAACATGAGAGATTGAGGGTGGATCCCTGTAACATGACAGATTGAGGGTGGATCCCTGTAACATTACAGATTGAGAGTGGATCCCATTAACATCACAGATTGAGGGTGCCTGCCTGTAACACTACAGATTGAGGGTGGACCCCTTTCACATCACAGATTGAGGGTGGATCTCTTCCACATCACAGATTGAGGGTGGATCTCTTTCACATCACAGATTGAGGGTGGATCCCTTTCACATCACAGATTGAGGGTGGATCCCTTTCACATCACAGATTGAGGGTGGATCCCTTTCACATTCCAGATTGAGGGTGAATCCCTGTAACATCACAGATTGAGGGTGGATCCCTTTCACATCACAGATAGAGGGTGGATCCTTTTCACATCATAGATTGAGGGTGGATCCCTTTCACATCACAGATAAAGGGTGGATCCCTTTCACATCCCAGATTGAGGGTGGATCCCTGTAACATCACAGATTGAGGATGGATCCCTGTAACATCACAGATTCAGGGTGCATCCCTTTCACATCACAGATAGAGGGTGGATCCCTTTCACATCACAGATAGAGGGTGGATTCCTGTAACATCACAGATTGAGGGTGGATCCCTTTCACATCACAGATTGAGGGTGGATCCCTTTCACATCCCAGATTGAGGGTGGCTCCCTGTAACATCACAGATAGAGGGTGGATCCCTTTCACATCACAGATATAGGGTGGATCCTTTCACATCACAGATTGAGGTTGGATCCCTGTAACATCACAAATAAAGGGTGGATCCCTTTCACATCACAGATTGAGGGTGGATCCCTGTAACATCATAGATTGAGGGTGGATCTCTTTCACATCGCAGATTGAGGGTGGATTCCTGTAACATCACAGATTGAGGGTGGATCTCTTTCACATCACAGATAGACGGTGGATCCCTTTCACATCTCAGATTGAGGTTGGATCCCTGTAACATCACAAATAGAGGGTGGATCCCTTTCACATCACAGATTGAGGGTGGATCCCTTTCACATCACAGATTGAGGGTGGATCCCTTTCACATCACAGATTGAGGGTGGATCCCTTTCACATCACAGATTGAGGGTGGATCCCTTTCACATCACAGGTTGAGGGTGGATCCCTAGTTGTTTGGAAGTTTTGACATTCCAGATGTAAACCTTTGTATCTCGCTCATCTGACTAATATGTGAGTGATGATTAGTGACAGGTCTGTTCACACTCAGAACATTGCGTCGCCATCACAACACTGTGAATGGAACCTTCTATTATCTGTATCTACGTCCTCCATCCTGGATGCAGAGCCCCGGGTGCCGCCCCTGTAAATATTAATTACTGTTTTTTATATTTATTTTTACTAATGACAACTTAAAGTAATAACAAATATGGAGCTGAACAGAATCCGTGCTGTGATATCATCACTCCCCCAGATAGACCATCACCAGAGATGTGGAGACATTTATTAACACTGATCACAATCAGCGGATTCTGTCATTTAGTCACAATTTATTCAAGAAGGTGTCGTGCGGCACAGGTCATTAACATGGCAGCCGCAAGGGGTAAGAGAACCATACACAAGAGAAAATAGATACCCTGGAGGGATGAGAAGGAGCAGATTGGACTAATGACATGCTGAAATATATCTTTTATCTCGTTTAAAGGGAATCTGTCCACAATATTTTGCTATGTAATCTGAAAACAGCATACTGTAAGGGTTAACACACAAAATTCAGCGATGTGTCTTTTATCGCAGTGTTGTTGTTTACCTGCAGTTTGATTTAGCACAAGTAGCTTATCATTGCTGGCACACAGGCACTTGACTGATACAACTCCCAGCTGCGATTAGCAGCTCATTGTTTATAGATATTGTATATACAGAGCCTGGTGTGAGTGGGGGCAGTATTTTCACCTCTGCTGCATGGCTAAATCTAAAAACGTATTGGCTGCAGCGGTTCTGACACTAATGGCCCCTTTACACGCAGCTACAGGTGACAGGTTTTCCACAGGTAACTTACTGGTTGCAGTGAAATCATGGAGACATAGTTCTATCTTGTTGCTGTGTACAAATGGAACTATGTCTCCATGATTTCACTGCAGCCAGCAAGTTACCTGTGGAAAACCTGTCACCTGTAGCTGCGTGTAAAGGGGCCATAAGTGATACATCATTGGATTCAGGGTCTCTGCTGAGGACAGCATGATGTAAGTGTTAACACAGAGATACATGTCTTATAGCAGTGTGTGTTGTTTACCTGCTGTTTGTTTTAGCACCAGTAGCTTATAATTGCTCAGACACTGCAGCATATTTGTCCAAATCTGGCATAATCCCTGCTGTGACTAGTAGTTCACTGTCTATAGACATTGTACATACAGAACCTGGTGTGGGCAGGGGCAGCTTTCTCAGCTGTATTCCATGCCGAAATCCAAAACTCCTGCTTGTGTCACAACCATTGCAGCCAGTAATCCAAGTGATACATCATTGGATTCAGGGTCTCTTTGCCTACATCATGCTGCTCTCAGAGGAGGTAGCAAAAATCTTCTGAGAGCCTCTTTAAGGAAAAGCTGGACCCTGTAGTTGATAGTGTGAGAACTATGATACTGGTTACGACTCTTTCTACCAGTAATGGTCGTTTGGGCAAAATGATCCTCCTAAAGTTATGGTAAATCACATAGCACTTATAAATATATACTGTATGTTAATTACATATATATGTTTGTGTGTGTGTATTAGGGTGACCACAAAAAATCGATGTCGGAATTTTGTCCATCTGGACCCCACAAAACGATTCCCCTTTCCAGATATTGAGATAGACAAAATTTGAGCTCGATCAAACGACGTTAACCCGTGCCGCTCGTCGCTCAAAGTTTGAAAAAATCCAAATTTTTGGCCAAAAAGCTGACATATGGAGCCATAACTCCAGAACGGTAAATAATAAAAACGCTTATTATCTCAAAAGAAAGCTAATGTTGTTCTTCAAAATTTATATTTTATACATAATTGTTATTTTAAGTCAAACTGAGTTACAACAGCTTTTAGCCCCAAGAACGTGACCTGGTACCACTAGGACCATACATCGTATATTTTGTTATTAAGTGATACATTTTGGGGTTTTTTGATATATTTATGAGTTTAAAGTAGAAATATAATAAAAAAACAAGTAATACTGATAAGTCTAGTGACATCTTTTATTTTAAAATATAACAATGAGGTCTAATCCAACTAATGTGTAAAAAGGAAAGATACAGAAAATCGTTTGTTCCGACAGCTGTGGGGATGTTTAACAAATGTATAAGTGTAAAGCGTCCCAAGACTATGTGAAGTTCTATGTGTATGGGGGGAATAGGTGAGGTACATATACCAGTCTACCCACATTTGCTGTCCATATAGACTTATTTTGTAAAGTGTGAAATGTTCTTGATCTTTGTTCTGCTGCTGTAATACTGTAATTTCCTCCGGGATCAATAAAGTTTATCTTATCTTATATAACACATACAAAACAGACACAGAAAAGATACAGACGTAGTACCTACATGAGTTGATTTTACATAGTTATCTAATCTATTCTAGAGATTTTGTTAAAGTAGTTTTTGAAACGTCAGAATATAATGCTCGGCATTTGCTTACAACTTGCAGGACATATTGCTTTTGTTCTTCATCTTTTGTCAGAAGGTCGTTAAAGTCGGTTATTAATTTAACACCACGCTCAGCCATATCATTAACTACTTTTAATGTTTGACAATTTTTAATCCTTCTTGGAAGTCATTATTTTGAGGCTAGGTGTTTGGATTTTGTCTGTTTTTATGTTAAATCGGTCAAAGAATGTAAACGTTTCTTTGGTAAGTAAATTTACCAGATTACAAGTTTACAAGTTGTAAGCAAATGTCGAGCATTATATTCTGACGTTTCAAAAACTACTTTAACAAAAGCTCTAGAATAGATTAGATAACTATGTAAAATTATCAACTCATAAGATAAGATAAGATAAACTTTATTGATCCCGGAGGAAATTACAGTATTACAGCAGCAGAACAAAGATCAAGAACATTTCACACTTTACAAAATAAGTCTATATGGACAGCAGATGTGGGTAGACTGGTACATGTACCTCACCTATTCCCCCCCATACACATAGAACTTCACTTAGTCTTGGGACGCTCATGTAGGTACTACGTCTGTATCTTTTCTGTGTCTGTTTTGTATGTATTATATACCTCATTGTTATATTTTAAAATAAAAAATGTCATTAGACTTATCAGTATTACTTGTTTTTTTTATTATATTTCTACTTTAAACTCAAAAATATACAAAAAAAAACCCAAAATGTATCACTTAATAACAAAATATACGAAGTATTCTCCTAGTGGTACCAGGTCACGTTCTTGGGGCTAAAAGCTGTTGTAACTCAGTTTGACTTAAAATAACAACAATTATGTATAAAATATAAATTTTGAAGAACAGCATTAGCTTTCTTTTGAGATATTAAGCGTGTTTTTATTATTTACCGTTCCGGAGTTATGGCTCCATATGTCAGCTTTTTGGCCAAAAATTTGGATTTTTTCAAACTTTGAGCGACGAGCGGCACGGGTTAACGTCGTTTGATCGAGCTCAAATTTTGGCTATCTCAATATCTGGAAAGGGGAATCGTTTTGTGGGGTCCAGACTAACAAGATTCCGACATTCCCCCCCCCATGAGATCTGGTCACTCTAGTGTGTATATATTATATAGACATCATCAAAATGCAATAATGTATATGTAATAATAGCACTGCACTGACACCTGATGGCCACGAGTGGAATTGCAGCCGTCCTGTATAAGGGCCCAGATTAATTAAAAATGGTGTTTCATATGCGGAGGTGTACAGAAATAAGATGCACCACATTCCTTAACAGGTGCCCATCACCTAAAGGGAACCTGTCTGCAGGTTTTTGTACCATAAACCAAGCACATCTACGTTAGATTTCTGTGATTCAGATTACATGGAATCTGTCAGCAGGTGTTTGCTATGTAATCTGAGGACAGCATGATGTAAGGGTTTTAACACAGAGAGAGATATCAGCCATGCGGTGCATCGCAGTGTGTGTTGGTGTTTACCTGCGGTTTGTTTTAGTACCAATAGCTTATCATTGCTGAGGCTCAAACCAAAGTCTAGATTGCCCCCTTCCGTGATTAGCAGCTCACTGTCTATAGACATTGCACAGAGAGAGCCTGGTGTGGGCAGGGGCAGCTCTCTCTGCTCTGTTCCATGACTAAATCGAAAACCTCTGATTGTGTCAGTGCGGCTGCTCCCAGTAACCTAAGTGATACATCGTTGGATTCAGGGCCCCTTTGCCTACAGCAGTGATGGCAAACTCCAGGCCTCGAGTGCCACCAACAGGTCAGGTTTTCAGGATTTCCTCAGCATTGCACAGAGGTTGGAATCATTACCAGTGCAGGTGATTATATTATCACCTGTGCAATGTAAGGAAATCCTGAAAACCTGCACTGTTGGTGGCACTCGAGGCCTGGAGTTAGCCATCACTGGCCTACAGTATGCTGTTCTCAGATAAAGTAGAAAAACCTGCTGACAGATTCCTTTTAAATCTATGCCTTCTTTTTGCTCATCTTTTTTTTTTTCGTTACAAAGTTATCCCATATTCACATCCGAAATCTCGCGCAGGCACCGTCACTTCCAACACAGATGCCTAGTTCCACAATTGGATGTGTTGAAAAAAAATGTTTCCAAGAACATGTTTCAATACTCTTACATACTCTTATATTCTGTGATGATCCCTGGCTGTAATGTCTGTATAATCTTATATTCTGTGATCTCCGGCTGTAATGTCTGTATAGTCTTATATTCTGTGATCCCTGGCTGTAATGTCTGTATACTCTAATATTCTGTGATCCCCGGCTGTAATGTCTGTATACTCTTATATTCTGTGATCTCCGGCTGTAATGTCTGTATACTCTTATATTCTGTGATCCCCGGCTGTAATGTCTGTATACTCTTATATTCTGTGATCTCCGGCTGTAATGTCTGTATACTCATATTCTGTGATCCCCGGCTGTAATGTCTGTATACTCTTATATTCTGTGATCCCCGGCTTTAATGTCTGTATACTCTTATATTCTCTGATCCCCGGCTGTAATGTCTGTATACTCTTATATTCTGTGATCCCCGGCTGTAATGTCTGTATACTCTTATATTCTGTGATCCCCGGCTGTAATGTCTGTATACTCTTATATCCTGTGATCCCTGGCTGTAATGTCTGTATACTCTTATATCCTGTGATCCCTGGCTGTAATGTCTGTATACTCTTATATCCTGTGATCCCCGGCTGTAATGTCTGTATACTCTTATATCCTGTGATCTCTGGCTGTAATGTCTGTATACTCATATTCTGTGATTCTCAGCTGTAATGTCTGTATACTCATTCTGTGATTCTCAGCTGTAATGTCTATATACTCTTATATTCTGTGATCCCTGATTGTATACTCTTATATTCTGTGATCTCCGGCTGTAATGTCTGTATACTCTTATATTCTGTGATCCCTGGTTGTAATGTCTGTATACTCTTACTTCCTTACCTGCCCAGGAGCTGTGGTGTATCCGACCTGTTCCTGCATGGTTGGACACATACATTACACAGGGGCACATTTGTAAGATTATCTTGCGACTGGAACATTTTATTAACACACCCAATTGTGGGACTTATTGTTCTAAGATCTATTAATTAAAATGAACAATTGTTAGTGGCACAACTACTTTAACCAAACACAATATTGTTTGGTTTATGGTGCGGACAGATTCCCCTTTAATGACTTTGGCACATCTTACTCCAGTCTCTGGAGGCACGCACCACTGGTAACAGTTTAGACGTTGCCACTTTTGATGAATGTCAGGTGGAGGGTCGCCTGGTCCAAGTTTATTTCTGACTGTCAAATTCATCATATCAGGAGGGCGGGGTCATCACTGTGGTCCTGGGGACAGTGGCCGTCTCTCCCCCCTCTCCTGTGTCTCTCCCCTTGTGCTCTCTCTGTCAACTTTGTATACCAAGGTGTGCAAAGACGGCAGCCACCTGAGTAAGTGCGCATGCACGTTGGGTATACGCATGCACACTTACTCAGGCGGTAGATGGTGTTTGTGGTTTCAGGTAGAAGAGGATGTGAGCAGCTGTGGCAATGCTGGTGATACCCTGCAATGTACCAGTACTGCCAGCAGGCGCCATATCTGCAGACCCATCTATTGGGTGTGCAATTATGGCTGCCGCCGGTGTGTGATAACAGGGCATCCTGTTGGAAGTGGATGTCAGACACCACAAGGTAATTATGTTAGCAGATTACCATAATGAACAAGCAAAGCTGCAGTGTAAAGCAAGGGGGGAGAGAGTAACTGATAGAGATTTTAGAATAGCCAAGGCCTCATGAACACAGTGTGTACAAATTCTCTCCCCTGGAAGTAAAAAAAACTCTGTAGTGCCCCCTATAGGTAGTCACCATGCCCTGTAACATGACTAGGGCTATCACGAGTATAGAAACAGGGGCTCCTTTTGATATTTTCCCCATGGAGCATTGCCGCCATCATATTGAACACAATTGATTAAAAAAAAAAATCTTAACAGTGAGAAGTAAACAAAAACAATATTTTATTTTTACATATACCATCCACAAATGTGCCCTATATATATATTCCTATATATGACCCCCCCTTCCCTCCCCATCCGAGTCCTTGGTGCTCCGTGGAGCGGCCGCTCACAGGCTGTGGATGATGGTGCGGTTTCGCAGCTGCTGCACGTAGTCCTCCGCTTGCTGGTAGCCGGTGATGGGTTTCTCTTTCGGGGGCGGCACGCCTTCCACTAACTTAACGAAATAATGGCAGTAGACCTTATCCATGATACCAAATCCACCCCGGCCGTGGTAGCGAATCCGCTTCAGGTAGGTGCCTTTACCGGAAAACGAGTCAGCTGAAAGGCAGAGAAGACAGACGAGTGTGAACAACGTCACATGTATCTCCAGCCTTCATCCTCCCACCATAACTGAACAGTCAGTGGTCTGTCTATAGAAGAAGGGAGATCTGGGGAGGGGAGAAATCTGGTAAATCTACTAGGGGGATAGTGGGAAGATCTGCTGTGACTATAGGGGAGGGGGGGAAATCTGGTAAATCTACTAGGGGGATAGTGGGAAGATCTGCTGTGACTATAGGGGAGGGGGGAAATCTGGTAAATCTACTAGGGGGATAGTGGGAAGATCTGCTGTGACTATAGGGGAGGGGGGGAAATCTGGTAAATCTACTAGGGGATAGTGGGGAGATCTGCTGTGACCAACGGGGAGGGGAGAAATCTGGTAAATCTACTAGGGGATAGTGGGAAGATCTGCTGTGACTATAGGGGAGGGGGGGAAATCTGGTAAATCTACTAGGGGGATAGTGGGGAGATCTGCTGCGACTATAGAGGAGGGGGGAAATCTGGTAAATCTACTAGGGGGATAGTGGGAAGATCTGCTGTGACTATAGGGGAGGGGGGGAAATCTGGTAAATCTACTAGGGGGATAGTGGGGAGATCTGCTGTGACCAACGGGGAGGGGGGAAATCTGGTAAATCTACTAGGGGGATAGTGGGAAGATCTGCTGTTACTATAGGGGAGGGGGGAAATCTGGTAAATCTACTAGGGGGATAGTGGGAAGATCTGCTGTTACTATAGGGGAGGGGGGAAATCTGGTAAATCTTCTAGGGGGATAGTGGGGAGATCTGCTGTGACCAACGGGGAGGGGAGAAATCTGGTAAATCTACTAGGGGAATAGTTAGAAGATCTGCTGTGACTATAGGGAGGGGGGAAATCTGGTAAATCTACTAGGGGGATAGTGGGAAGATCTGCTGTTACTATAGGGGAGGGAGAGAAATCTGGTAAATCTACTAGGGGAATAGTGGGGAGATCTGCTGTGACTATAGGGAGGGGGGAAATCTACTAGGAGAATAGTGGGGAGATCTGCTGTGACTATAGGGGAGGGGGGGAAATCTGGTAAACTACTAGGGGGATAGTGGGGAGATCTGCTGTGACTATAGGGGAGGGGGGAAATCTGGTAAATCTACTAGGGGGATAGTGGGGAGATCTGCTGTGACCAACGGGGGAGGGGAGAAATCTGGTAAATCTACTAGGGGAATAGTGGGGAGATCTGCTGTGACTATAGGGGAGGGGGGAAATCTGGTAAATCTACTAGGGGGATAGTGGGAAGATCTGCTGTTACTATAGGGGAGGGGAGAAATCTGGTAAATCTACTAGGGGGATAGTGGGGAGATCTGCTATGACTATAGGGGAGGGGGAAATCTGGTAAATCTACTAGGGGGATAGTGGGAAGATCTGCTGTGACTATAGGGGAGGGGGGAAATCTGGTAAATCTACTAGGGGGATAGTGGGAAGATCTGCTGTTACTATAGGGGAGGGGAGAAATCTGGTAAATCTACTAGGGGGATAGTGGGAAGATCTGCTGTTACTATAGGGGAGGGGGGAAATCTGGTAAATCTTCTAGGGGGATAGTGGGGAGATCTGCTGTGACCAAAGGGAGGGGGAAATCTGGTAAATCTACTAGGGGATAGTTAGGAAGATCTGCTGTGACTATAGGGGAGGGGGGAAATCTGGTAAATCTACTAGGGGGATAGTGGGGAGATCTGCTTGACTATAGGGGAGGGGGGAAATCTGGTAAATCTACTAGGGGGATAGTGGGAGATTTGCTGTGACTATAGGGGAGGGGGGAAATCTGGTAAATCTACTAGGGGGATAGTGGGGAGATCTGCTTGACTATAGGGGAGGGGGGAAATCTGGTAAATCTACTAGGGGGATAGTGGGAGATTTGCTGTGACTATAGGGGAGGGGGGAAATCTGGTAAATCTACTAGGGGGATAGTGGGGAAGATCTGCTGTTACTATAGGGGAGGGGGGAAATCTGGTAAATCTACTAGGGGGATAGTGGGAAGATCTGCTGTTACTATAGGGGAGGGGGAGAAATCTGGTAAATCTTCTAGGGGGATAGTGGGGAGATCTGCTGTGACAACGGGGAGGGGGAAATCTGGTAAATCTACTAGGGGAATAGTTGGGAAGATCTGCTGTGACTATAGGGAGGGGGGAAATCTGGTAAATCTACTAGGGGGATAGTGGGAAGATCTGCTGTACTATAGGGGAGGGGGAAATCTGGTAAATCTACTAGGGGAATAGTGGGGAGATCTGCTGTGACTATAGGGAGGGGGGAAATCTACTAGGAGAATAGTGGGGAGATCTGCTGTGACTATAGGGGAGGGGGGAAATCTGGTAAACTACTAGGGGGATAGTGGGGAGATCTGCTGTGACTATAGGGGAGGGGGGAAATCTGGTAAATCTACTAGGGGGATAGTGGGGAGATCTGCTGTGACCAACGGGGAGGGGAGAAATCTGGTAAATCTACTAGGGGAATAGTGGGGAGATCTGCTGTGACTATAGGGGAGGGGGAAATCTGGTAAATCTACTAGGGGGATAGTGGGAGATCTGCTGTTACTATAGGGGAGGGGGAAATCTGGTAAATCTACTAGGGGGATAGTGGGGAGATCTGCTATGACTATAGGGGAGGGGGGAAATCTGGTAAATCTACTAGGGGGATAGTGGGGAAGATCTGCTGGACTATAGGGGAGGGGGGAAATCTGGTAAATCTACTAGGGGGATAGTGGGAAGATCTGCTGTTACTATAGGGAGGGGGAAATCTGGTAAATCTACTAGGGGGATAGTGGGGAAGATCTGCTGTGACTATAGGGGAGGGGGGAAATCTGGTAAATCTTCTAGGGGGATAGTGGGAGATCTGCTGTTACCAAAGGGAGGGGAGAAATCTGGTAAATCTACTAGGGGATAGTTAGAAGATCTGCTGTGACTATAGGGGAGGGGGGAAATCTGGTAAATCTATCTAGGGGGATAGTGGGGAGATCTGCTGTGACCAACGGGGAGGGAGAAATCTGGTAAATCTACTAGGGGAATAGTGGGGAGATCTGCTGTGACTATAGGGGAGGGGGGAAATCTACTAGGAGAATAGTGGGGAGATCTGCTGTGACTATAGGGGAGGGGGGAAATCTGGTAAACTACTAGGGGGAATAGTGGGGAGATCTGCTGTGACTATAGGGGAGGGGGGAAATCTGGTAAATCTACTAGGGGGATAGTGGGAGATCTGCTGTTACTATAGGGGAGGGGGGAAATCTGGTAAATCTTCTAGGGGGATAGTGGGGAGATCTGCTGTTACTATAGGGGAGGGGGGAAATCTGGTAAATCTTCTAGGGGGATAGTGGGGAGATCTGCTGTGACTCAAGGGGAGGGGGAAATCTGGTAAATCTACTAGGGGGATAGTGGGGAGATCTGCTGTTACTATAGGGAGGGGGAAATCTGGTAAATCTTTAGGGGGAAGTGGGGAATCTGCTGTGACCAACGGGGAGGGGGAAATCTGGTAAATCTACTAGGGGGATAGTGGGGAGATCTGCTGTTACTATAGGGAAGGGGGGAAATCTGGTAAATCTACTAGGGGTATAGTGGGGAGATGTGCTGTGACTATTGGGGAAGGAGGAATCTGGTAAAACTACGAAGGGGGATAGTGGGGCCTAACCCTATAGCCCATCAGTGGTTTGGCCGTCACATCTGCCCCGGTGGAGCGTCAGTGCTTACGCAGGCACAGGATTGCATATGTAATACCCATGATGACGTCCTGACCGCCACTCATATGACCCTATGTCTATCCTCAGGTGACTGGCGGTCAGGATCTCCTCACTCCCGATCCAGCACAGACCCGGCTCGGATGGGATCCCAGTGGCAAACTTTCTTTCTGTATCTTTGATTGGTTAAACTCCTTATGATATTTTTAATGGTTATACAAAAAAAAAAAATCTTTATGGCTAGGCAGCTGATGAGTAAACATTACCGATGTAAAGGTTAGACTTGTATTCCACGTGGTGGCTCCTTACTGCCATTTCCTGAGCTTCTAACAAGACCTAAAACACAAAATGTGCAAATAAATAAAATAATTGAGTAAGCAAAAAGACACCCCCACAAATTAATGTGACATCTCAGGAGTCACATCAGCAACCACTGTCTTTACCTGCAGCTATTTAACTGTGCAATGCTCCCCCTAGTGGCAGACTCTGGTGTAGGGCTCCCATCATGAGACAGGAGAACCATCCATATTCAAGTACTGTGATGGGCGCACATGCTGCAAAGTGGCAGCACCGCCCTGCCCATCAGCCTCTTTCCCCACACCAACACCATGCCGCTTCGTGCGGGCAACAGGCTAACATATTAGGCAAATCTGTATTATCTGAATACATGAAATTTGGGAATTTTTAGGTAAAATCAGCTCCTTAGTTTTAGCTGCCTTCAGTTCCCTTTTCTTGCTTATAATAAAGTTTAAGAATGTTACTGGAATTAGAGGGAGAGGAGGGGATGGTGCTGCAGTTAGACTCATACGGTGAGATGGAAGCAAATTGTTGTGCACACAAGGAAGCACAGCAAAAAGACTGCTACTGAGCCCCATCCATCCTGGCAGGGGTCAGGAGGATTTAACCCCAACTATCTAGACACACATGTAGCTCCTTCAAAGACAAGTCCTGCAATATCTTTACATGGTCAGTCCAGTCCTCCGTCAATGAGAAATAGTATATGCAAATGATGCTTAAACACTATGGTAGATCTGAAGCCTCTGTCCTCAATCTTTCCTGGCCAGCTCGCCTCCTCCTGCCTGACATCTCATTTGCATAACGTCTCACAGACTAGAGGCTGTCAGTCAAGCAAGAGGAGGCAGAACAGGGCAGGGAATAGAGCTGGAGTGACAGAGGATTCAGATCTACAAATAGCTATTTGGCTTAATTTGCATATCATTGAAAACGCTGATCTCTCAATAATGGAGTAACGGCCTGGCCATGTAAAGTTGATACTGGACTTGTCTTTCAAAGAGCTATATGTGCAGATAAATAGTTTGCAGGGGTGAAATTCTCTTTAAAGGGGGTTATCCACTTTGGTTTCTATGTATTTATTAGTAATAAAAAGGGATCAACATGGCATAAATATCCCTCCAAAAATATATTCAATAATCACGCAATGCAAAAAACCCCCCCCACAAATTAATGTGAATCTTACAAGTCATATCTCCGACCACTGCCTTACTGCCTTTACCAGCAGCTGTTTACACACTGTGCATTGCTCCCCCTGGTGGCAGACTCTGGTATAATGAGCCCATCATGAGACAGGAGCATCTTACATAGGGCTATCCATATAGATTCTCATTAAAGGGGTTCTCTATACTTATTTTTTGCATTACACAGTTAACAAATCAGATTGAGTATTTCAGAACACGGCAATACCAAATATGTGTATATTTTTTATTATTTTATTTTCAATGGGGCAAAGTGGGAGAGGGGGGGGGAGGGTGACTTAAACTTACATGTTTGGGGGTTTTATTCATAGTTTTAAAAACTATTTTTTCACCCACTTTTTATGTTTTTTACTATTCTCTTTAGGGGGAATTGAAGCTGCCACTGTCTGATTGCTCCTGCAGTACATATAGTGATGCTCATACAAATGATCATGTCCTGTGACTGCCGGCGCTCAGCCAGCGTTCACAGGAAGGGAGTCATAACAGAGAAACGGGTCATCCACTGACCCCTGGCCGTAATGACAACCACTGGCGGTCTGCAATCACGGCACAAGGCTGCAGGTGGGGGCGGGGAATGGTTCACTCTCCATCGATATGTGTTTAAATCACGCTGTCAGAGTTTGACAGAGTGATTTAACTAGGACGCCGGCGCGAGAGGGATCCCAGACGCCATCGCGGGAGGGATCCCAGACGCCGGCGCGGGTGGGATCCCAGAAGCCGGCGCGGGTGGGATCCAGAAGCCGGCGCGGGTGGGATCCCAGAAGCCGACGCGGGTGGGATCCCAGAAGCCGGCGCGGGTGGGATCCCAGAAGCCGGCGCGGGTGGGATCTCTGATCTACCCGCACCTAATAGCTGCATATCAGCCAACGTGCAGAGAAAGATGCAGGTTCGGTGTGTGAGCTCACATCAAAGGCAAGGACGCGACGATGATCTACATACACATCATTGGTTGTGAAGGTGTTAAATTGAGCTAGTGTGCAACTCCTTTATCCTAGTTATACACAATATGACAGTAAGTTATATACATCTTTAGGTCTTCTGCAGATTCCCCTCGTTTTACCTCTTTAATGATTTTCGCTCCTTTCTTGTCGTTGAACTCCATCTGCGCGATGGCCTGGTCTATAGACATCCCCTTGATCTAGGAGGGACGAGCAAAGGGTTAATCCTCCATGTGACTGATCCGTCATTACACCGCCACTAATCAGGCCCCCGGAGGGCCGCGACGCTCACTGGATAAAAGCTTATTCTATGAGAATCCGCCATCATTTACATATCTCCGGCCGCCATCTAGATGAATTAATAACTCGGTTCAGTTTCACTTTGATGACCAAGAAACTCATTTGACAAAAATCTGCGGTTACAGAGAAAGCTCCGGATTTAGGGAATTAATCACAAGGAATCGGCGGGGATTCAGTTAGAAATGCTATTTAGAGACAAGGCCGTCGTCCGCGCTCGTTCATAGATTTACATACGCATCAGGCGCTGGTGATGACTGAGGATTTTTTCCACTTGATGTATATTTTGCATTATAAAAGTCACTTTTTTCCACCCAAATTGAGGGGAAATGGGGGACGTTTTACAATCCGTATCCTTCTAACCCAATTGGCAGTGGAGCAGTTACAGGGGGCAGGGTCGCCGGTGGAGGTCGGCAGTGGGGCAAGGCTTACAGGCCTGGAGCTGGGGGTATCGCGGCAGAGGGCGCCATTGATACTTCTGGGTTCCAATAGGTAAATGGCTGCATAGGCGGCGCAGATTAAGATCTGTGCCTGCGCTGCCTCCACCAGGTAGATTGCTAGAAAATGGCTGCCGAGGTGGCGCATGAGCAGGTGGAGACTTCGGCTATCTGAGATCTTCATCTGCGCCTGTGCCGCCTCCGCAGCAATTTGCCAGAACGCAGAAGTATCAATGGTGCCCGCTGTACACCCCCTAGTTCCAGGTCCACTTCCGATATCCCTGTCTCCTGCCCGCAGCACTGTCCCATCGTGTCGCCGACCCCCCACCACCAACACAACCAAGATCATGCCTCCTGTAATCCTGCCGCTCTACCACCCCTAGGTAAGCTACATTGCATAAGAGACCTACAGCTTATAGGATGTACCCCCTACTTTAAATGCATTTCTTCCTCTAAATTTGGGGTGCAAAATACGGTAGTAGAACCACAGGGCGCACACACAGAATAAATAATAAGCTAGGTCTATTGCGCCAAATTTTCCAATAACTTATCTATGAAAACCATTACCTTCTAATTTTTAATATGATCAGATATCAGTTTCTCCCATCGAGCACATCTGGGACGTCATTGATCGGCAACATCAAAAGAAGCTGCCAGCAGCAGATTTTGGGGATTAGCCCTAGTGCATTCGTCAGACAACCACTAATGACTTGATTTCAGTTAAGGCTGTAAGTTCTGTTTTTTCTGCATGCTACTTACTGAATAAATCAAGCTTTATTGATCATTTTGTTTACATTTTTTACAAATTTCATCATGTGATTTCCTTAATTTTTCAATTTCTCCTTTTTGGTATTGCAATTTTAATATTAAGGAGCATATATAGCACTCAATTAGTTAAATACCAGTAAAAACAACAAAGAGAGATACAAACAGTAATAAAGTAATAAAGTAGATTTAACAAAACACACGTTTCGCCGTCTCACTTCCTCAGAAGGGGCGTGCCTTCTGAGGAAGCGAGATGGCGAAACGTGCATCAAGGGGATCCCTCAGATAACTAAATTCTATGATTTACTCGTTACTTGTATACTGTGTTGCGCTCGCGTGACTCCGGTCTGAAGTCTGTATTGCAGCCATCACTATTGATTTCTATTCTATTCCATGCATTTGATTTGAATGGTCTCTACAGCTGCTCATCCACTTGGATTAATATACAGTATTGCTGCCACCTACTGGTTGTATTTTGAACTGCAGCTATAATAATGTATTTGTACTATTTACCGTCATTTATTGTAGATCCTTTATATTATGATAGTGTTTTTCAAATTATTTAATCCATTTATAGCTCTACGCTATTGGTGTTTAGATACTTTTGTGATCTCAACATTAGGAAATTTATTTCTGTTTGTTCCTCTCTTTATATTGTTGTCATTGATTGTATTTTTGATAATTCTGATCAATAAAGAATTATTTTTATGGTCATTTATTAGGTTGTGTTGTTTTTTCTCTAGATTGGCTGTGTTACCCTTTGTAAAGAAAATCCCTTTATACAATATTTTCTGGCTAGAGTAGTTAAATACCAGCAAGAGAACATAAGCGGTCACATCTATGGTCTTGCAGAGTGCACCGTTTTGTACTTGGCGCCTCCATTTTTTGGGGGTAGGAGGGGGGACAGTTGGGCCCATTGTGAATTAGATTACTAAACACTCATTACCGGATTATAAAAACACACTTTTTTCCCCCCAAAAGTATGGGGGAAAGTGTGTGTGTGTGTGTGTGTGTGTGTGTGTGAGGTAGGGGTTTGTCTTATAATCCCCACTCATTATGCTCATGTAATATGCACTGCATCCCCCTGTCCATCATCGGCAGGGGGACTGGTGCATATGACAAGCTTAATGAGCAGGTCTACAGATCAGCAGCTGCAGCCCCAAGCGATCCTGTGCATCTTTCATTACGTGGAAAGCACTGACTATCCCGGCGATGGAGGATCATAATCAACTCTCTCCATATCGCTCCCAGCAGCTGTTACCATCCCTGCTGTATGTGCTGTGGCGGCATCCGGTCATCTGAGCGGCACAGCACAAGGATGTTATCAATGTGCGCTTCTCAAGAGACCAAATGCCTGGGACTAGCAGACAGCAGGGATGGCGACAGCTGCAGGGAGCGATATGGAGAGAGTGGAGTATGACCGTTTATTATTTTTTAAGTGTGTGCCACCATGGGGGCCATATCCTTCATGGAGGTACATGTACAGCATGGGAGACCATATACTGCATGGGGGGGGGCTGTGTATAGCATGGGTGGTACCACCATGGGGACCATATCCTGCATGGAGGTATATGTACAGTATGGGAGACCATATACTGCATGGGGGGTACCACCATGGGGACCATATTCTGCATGGAGGTATGTGTACAGCATGGGAGACCATATCCTGCATGGAGGGCTGTGTATAGCATGGGTGCTACCACCATGGGGACCATATCCTGCATGGGGGGGGGGGCTGTGTACAGAATAGGAAGCCATATCCTGCATAAGGGGCATAGCGCCATGGGGGCCATATCCTGCCGGGGGGGGGGGGGCTGTGTACAGAATAGGAAGCACCTTATACACTGATAGTGACACTGGCATTATAAGATGGACCCCATTTAACATTAAAAAAATGTTTTTTTTCCTCTTTTCCTTCACCAAATTTGGGGTGCGTCTTCTAAAGCGAAAAATATGGTATACTTTTCTGGCATACAAAGACTGCACATCCTACCATTGCATTTGGCTTTTGTGACTTATTTTTTCCATTTTTTTGTTGGCCTTGCCACTTTTCTAAAAAGCATAATATTATTAATATTCTTATTATTAATAATAAAAGCGGACAGGGCTTGGGGAAAAGTTAGAGACACAGATGGACGGATATACTGGAAACTGGTGTCGATTATGGTGGCGCTCTACACCAGCTCATTCGATGTGTATTCTTAGATTTTGGTCCTCACATATTAGGAGGAGTGCGTCCCCCAATATATTTGCCGCATCCTACTTTATCTGGCTTTTGTTCAAACATGGAGTATAAAAACGCCGATAAGGATAAATCCCCTCCTGTGATTCCTGTGCATTCTCCTACAGCAGAGATTAAAGTGTTCACATCAAGTCATCTTCTATAGGACTGATAGATGGGGCTCAGTATGTATCAGAGGTCGCACATGACCATCTCCGCTCTATATATTGGTCTATAGGACTGGCGGAGACACCCAAGTGCTGTACTCAACCACCTCTACCAGCCCCATAGATAATTTAGCATTAGTGCTGTTCCATTTTGATATGTAGAGTCCCGTCCTTGCGATAATTTTTTTCTAATTTGCGCTGCAGCTTTACTTTCCTACTGCTCTGCACCAGGTCATGTATATGGGGTATATACCCCGATGCAGCACAGACCTGTAGATCAAGCACAATACATACCAGTTTAGCCAAGTACCACATCTTGTCCTTGCTGTACTTAATCATTCTACGACAATGGTGAATTTCCTATGGAAATAAATGGTAAAATAATGTGTAAGTGCAAAAACACAATCAGAGGTCAAGTGTAACTAATGCAGATCAGGAAGCAAAATGTCTATGGCAGCTCAAGATGTAAAATCATACAATAATGTTCCCCACTGTAACTGGGGCTGGTAGGTTAGCCCAGGTTACAGGAAGAATTTCAGGTTACGGCCTGTATAGAAGTGCTGTCTGGGTATCCGGGTCTGGAGGAGGAATCAGGGCAAGTGCTTCACTATCTACTGCCCAGACGTGATACACATCCATAAAAGATCACAGAGCGCATCCCCCGGTCCACCAGCCAAGAAATATGGCAAAGACAACCATGCACACTGCAGCAAACTACAGGTGATATATATATTACAGAGAGAAAATTCTCTTTATCATTGAATTTTGATTTCTCATTCAGTCTCCCTTGCCCCGGTGTATAACATTTGGCTCCTCTCCCTCGGTCTACAACAATCAGCCCCTCGCTCCCACCCACCCCGGTGTATAAAATCCAGCCCCTCGCCCCCAGTGTATGCCATAACAGGAGCCAGGATCCTCATGGCTGAGCAGCTGGAGCTGTACATCACCAAGCACAATGCTGAGCACCTGCAGCTGTACATCACCAAGCACAATGCTGAGCGTTAGATGGAGCGGTGTAAAGCCACCACCACTGGACACTGGAGGAAAGGTGTTCTCTGCAGTGACGGGTCACACCTCTCTGTGTGTGATGGAGGAGTCTCCGTTTGGTGAATGTCCGGAGAACTTTCTACTGACTGCATTGTACCAGCTGTACAATTTGGTGGAGGAGGGATAATACTATGAGGGAGTTTTTCAGGATTCAGTCTGTCCAATAGTTTCAGTCTAGGGAAATCATAACCCCTCCCAAGGCTCCACTGTGCAGATGCACAAACCCCAAATTGCCACCGCACACAGCCAACTAATGAGCTTCGCCTGATTTCAGCAAATGTAAACCATAGTGTGACAGAAGCTATAAGAAACTGTACCGCAGGTCGCCGGAGCTCATCAGGACGTTGCGGAGGGAAGACCTCCCTGTTCTTCATCTCCCAGTTGCGTCTCTCCAGGGCAGCACTGGTGTGGAGGCCGCTCGGGGACAGGACACTGCTGGTGGCCGAAAGACTGAAATACAAATACCACGTAATGAGATCGGTTCTGTCCAATACCCTGAGAAATCTGCCAGGTGGCCGGAGCCAGACAGCCTCATCAATACGAAGAAAACAGAGCAGAAGTTTCCATTCCCCCTTGTAAACACAGAGACTATAACAATATCAATTAGAACCTTGCAGAACTTTATCTCAATACATGAACATAGGTTTAATTTACATTTCATGGCTTCTGTTCTTAAAGGGGGATGCCAGCAAGTGAAAAAAAGCAATACTCGCCAATGCAGCCCGGGCGCTGAGACCCTCTAATAATCTCACTCTGAGACAGTAGTAAAAAAAGAGAATGATACCCACAATATAAAGGTTGCACTTAAACAACACAATGTAACTTCAAGTCAATCACACTTCTGAGAAATCATCTATCCAGTTATGAAGCAAACTGATTTTGAATCAATTTCTCCTGCTGTTGAGCAAATGGAACAGACAACAGGTAGAAAAGATCGGCAATTAGCAAGACATCCCCTATAGAGATGTGGTCCTTCAGGCGGTGACCACAGATCATTTCTCTGTTCTCATCCTTGTGGCTGTTGCTTTGGTCACTTTTGCATTTTGTCATTGCTCTAACCTCTAGAGATAGCATGAGGAGGTGTCTACAAAGAACAGAGGTTGCTTAGGTAGGGTAATTTATCCAGCCAGGATGGCTCATCAATGCGAGCTGTGGTAAGAAGGATATCTGTGTCTGTCAGCACAGTGTCCAGAGCATCAAGCAGATACCCAGGTGTTGTAGGTAGGTCATACAGGAATGTGGGGCCACATACACTGAGACATATCAGGAGCATGCCCAGGCACTGTAGGGAGGTCATAAAGGCATGTGGACGCCACACACACTACTGAATCTCATCAGGAGCATGCCCAGGTATTGTAGGGAGGTCATAAAGGCATGTGGACGCCACACACACTACTGAATCTCATCAGGAGCATGCCCAGGTATTGTAGGGAGGTCATACAGGCATTTGGACAACACACACACACACCCCTGAGCCTCATCTCCTTGTCTTGAGGCCATTTTCCACTGAAGTTGGATCAGCCTAGATTTTGATTTTCCACTCTGACTTCGAGGATCGTTTCAAATCCAGACCTCCATGGGATATTAGTTTTAGGTTTTATTGTTCTTGGCACATTTCACTATGTAATGAAGAAAGATTTGCAACTGGAATATTTCATTCATTGAGATCCAGGATGTTTACTTTTTGACGCGATATATATTCACATATATACACACGTCTGACCATACCTAAAAACTATGAATTTAAAAAACATTTTTTTTCTATCAAAAATATATAAATTTTTTAATATAAAATATATTTTAATACATAGATAGAACTAAAACCCGACACATATTTGGTATCCACACGAATGTAATAACCTGGAGAATTCATCCACACGTTATTTAATGTGGAAACATAAAAAGTAGTAAATGTATAAATAAATGAAAATAAAATAAAAAAAAATAAGGATTGCTGATTTCTAAATTTGTGTTGAAAACAAAAAAGAAAAAAAAAAAAAAAAAGGATTAGGTAATTTATAGGTGCCTCAAAACAAGACTAACCAGAATATGATTTTTGCATAAAATAAAAGCTACATACAGTCAAGTCAGTGAAAAAATAATAGAGAGGCAGCTGAAAAGCAGAGAGATAAAAGAAACAAACTAGATATAAAGAAAAAATTCACCAACCACTAAGGAGTTAAAATGTTGGGAGCAGCGGAGGACAGACTGACCCCAAACTGAACCTCCTCCTAAGGCCATGTGCACACATTGAGTATTTGCTGCTTTTTTTTTACCTCAGGATTTGTAGCCAAAAAGAGGAGTGGAACAATCAAAGGAAAAGTATGATAGAAACACGTCCCCACTTCTGTATTTATCATCCACTCCTGGTTTTGGCTACAAATCCTGAGGTAAAAAACTCACCAAATACCCAACATGTGGATATTGCCCCAGTGTACGGGCCCAGGAGACCCTGAACATCAAAGCCCAGGAGCACTGGACCATGAAGAAAAAAAAAAAGTAACAGAAGGAGACAGTAACTGGGGTGAATCAGCGCCACCCTGAAGGAATCTGTAGGGTTTATACTCACCCCCGCTGGATTCGGGAAAGTGACCCCCATAGAACTGTAGGGAAAAAAATGTACAATTAGTGCATGTGTCAGGAGACAAACTGGATCCCCTGGGATCTACTGCTACCTACAAATGGACGGAGAATACAGGACCACAATATGTTCGATAGACACTTATTCCCCCCTCCACCTATATAGAACAATGTTGGTGCCTGGTTCCACTGTAACAGTATGATGGCTGATAACATATCCAATCCCTGCCAACCCCCATATCTGCTCCCTGCCACCCCCTCCTCTCTCCATATCGGCTCTCTGCCCCCCTCCCTCTCCCCATATCCAATCCCTGCCACCCCACTTCCCAATATCTGCTCCCTGTCGCCCCCCAATGCCCATACCAGCTCCCGACCACCCCCTCCATGTATACATCACATAGGGGACGCTGAGACTGCTGTGTATACATCACACAGGGGACGCTGAGACTGCTGTGTATACAGCACATAGGGGACGCTGAGACTGCTGTGTATACAGCACATAGGGGACGCTGAGACTGCTGTGTATACAGCACATAGGGGACACTGAGACTGCTGTATATACAGCACATAGGGGACGCTGAGACTGCTGTGTATACAGCACATAGGGGACGCTGAGACTGCTGTGCATACATCACATAGGGGACGCCGAGACTGCTGTGTATACAGCACATAGGGGACACTGAGACTGCTGTATATACAGCACATAGGGGACGCTGAGACTGCTGTGTATACAGCACATAGGGGACGCTGAGACTGCTGTGTATACAGCACATAGGGGACACTGAGACTGCTGTATATACAGCACATAGGGGACACTGAGACTGCTGTGTATACAGCACATAGGGGACGCTGAGACTGCTGTGTATACAGCACATAGGGGACGCTGAGACTGCTGTATATACAGCACATAGGGGACGCTGAGACTGCTGTGTATACATCACATAGGGGACGCTGAGACTGCTGTGTATACATCACACAGGGGACGCTGAGACTGCTGTGTATACAGCACATAGGGGACGCTGAGACTGCTGTGTATACAGCACATAGGGGACACTGAGACTGCTGTGTATACATCACATAGGGGACGCTGAGACTGCTGTGTATACATCACACAGGGGACGCTGAGACTGCTGTGTATACAGCACACAGGGGACGCTGAGACTGCTGTGTATACAGCACATAGGGGACGCTGAGACTGCTGTGTATACAGCACATAGGGGACACTGAGACTGCTGTGTATACAGCACACAGGGGACGCTGAGACTGCTGTGTATACAGCACATAGGGGACACTGAGACTACTCTGTATACAGCACATAGGGGTAGCCGCCATCTTGGTACACCCGTACGGAGGGTCTATAGCAGTGATGGCGAACTCCAGGCCTCGAGTGCCGCACCCAGTGCAGGTTTTCAGGATTTCCTTAGAGTTTGACAGTTAATAATTTGATTACCAACTGTCAAATGCCATGGAAATCCTGAAAACCTGGACTGTGTGTGGCACTCGAGGCCTGGAGTTCGCCATCACTGGTCTATAGTGTCCCCCTGTATACAGCGCTGTCTCCTCAGTGACCTCCGCACACATGATGGCGGCTTCTTCTCTCCTCCCACATCAACACACTTCCCGTTATTATATGTCCTGGCCGGGACCTAACACCGTGCACCTCTCCCCGGCCATGACACCCGCGTCCTCCCCGGTCCTCACCCGCAGATATGGACGCCGCCATCTTGGACGGTCTCACTTTACGACAAGCGCGCTGTCAGCGCTCACATGGGAGCCGGTTCTTTACGACAGCACCGCCGTAAAGTGCTGCATCGTGCAGGAGAGACGGAGCTGAGGAAGGTAAGATAACTGCCTGTATATAACACACAAACACACCATGCATATAACATGTGTATCCTATATATGTACCTATATGTATCCTACATGTATACCCTGTATATAACACCTACACCCTTTGTATGACCCCCGTACCTTGTATATAATATGAATACCCTGTATAGCAGCCTGTATATAACACAGGGGCCGCCTGTATATAGCATGTATACCCTACATCTAATCCCCAAACCTTGTATATAACACACCCTTTATATAACCGCCATACTCTTTATGTAACGTGTATAACACCGTTATCCTGTGTATAGTACTGGTCAAAGGTTTCAACAGAGTTTATACAGTGTTATGGCTTTGAAATCCATGTACTGGTGTCTGCAAACCTCTGAGCAATACTGTGCTCGTACGATACCATGATCGCTGTATATACATCACATAGGGGACGCCGAGACTGCTGTGTATACATCACATAGGGGACGCTGAGACTGCTGTGTATACATCACATAGGGGACACTGAGACTGCTGTATATACATCACATAGGGGACGCCAAGACTGCTGTGTATACATCACATAGGGGACGCTGAGACTGCTGTGTATACATCACATAGGGGACGCTGAGACTGCTGTGTATACATCACATAGGGGACGCTGAGACTGCTGTGTATACATCACATAGGGGACGCTGAGACTGCTGTGTATACATCACATAGGGGACACTGAGACTGCTGTGTATACAGCACATAGGGGACACTGAGACTGCTGTGTATACATCACATAGGGGACACTGAGACTGCTGTGTATACATCACATAGGGGACGCCGAGACTGCTGTGTATACAGCACATAGGGGACACTGAGACTGCTGTGTATACATCACATAGGGGACACTGAGACTGCTGTGTATACATCACATAGGGGACGCTGAGACTGCTGTGTATACATCACATAGGGGACGCCGAGACTGCTGTGTATACATCACATAGGGGACGCTGAGACTGCTGTGTATACATCACATAGGGGACGCTGAGACTGCTGTGTATACATCACATAGGGGACGCTAAGACTGCTGTGTATACATCACATAGGGGACACTAAGACTGCTGTGTATACAGCACATAGGGGACGCTGAGACTGCTGTGTATACATCACATAGGGGACGCTGAGACTGCTGTGTATACATCACATAGGGGACACTAAGACTGCTGTGTATACATCACATAGGGGACACTAAGACTGCTGTGTATACAGCACATAGGGGACACTGAGACTGCTGTGCATACATCACATAGGGGACGCCGAGACTGCTGTGTATACATCACATAGGGGACGCTGAGACTGCTGTGTATACAGCACATAGGGGACACTGAGACTGCTGTGTATACATCACATAGGGGACACTGAGACTGCTGTGTATACATCACATAGGGGACGCCGAGACTGCTGTGTATACAGCACAAAGGGGACACTGAGACTGCTGTGTATACATCACATAGGGGACACTGAGACTGCTGTGTATACATCACATAGGGGACGCTGAGACTGCTGTGTATACATCACATAGGGGACACTGAGACTGCTGTGTATACATCACATAGGGGACGCTGAGACTGCTGTGTATACATCACATAGGGGACGCCGAGACTGCTGTGTATACATCACATAGGGGACGCTGAGACTGCTGTGTATACATCACATAGGGGACGCTGAGACTGCTGTGTATACAGCACATAGGGGACGCTGAGACTGCTGTGTGTACATCACATAGGGGACGCTGAGACTGCTGTGTATACATCACATAGGGGACGCTGAGACTGCTGTGTATACAGCACATAGGGGACACTGAGACTGCTGTGCATACATCACATAGGGGACGCCGAGACTGCTGTGTATACATCACATAGGGGACACTGAGACTGCTGTGTATACAGCACATAGGGGACACTGAGACTGCTGTGTATACAGCACATAGGGGACACTGAGACTGCTGTGTATACAGCACATAGGGGACACTGAGACTGCTGTATATACAGCACATAGGGGACACTGAGACTGCTGTGTATACAGCACATAGGGGACACTGAGACTGCTGTATGTACAGCACATAGGGGACGCCGAGACTGCTGTGTATACATCACATAGGGGACACGGAGACTGCTGTGTATACAGCACATAGGGGACACTGAGACTGCTGTGTATACAGCACATAGGGGACACTGAGACTGCTGTGTATACAGCACATAGGGGACACTGAGACTGCTGTGTATACAGCACATAGGGGACACTGAGACTGCTGTGTATACAGCACATAGGGGACACCTGGACTGCTTTGTACACATCGCATAGGAGACGCCGGGACTGCTGTGTACATATCGTTTAGGAGACACCTGGACTGCCTTATATACATCACACTGTAGAAGACTGCGTGCGCAGTCTAAGGAAGAAGTAAAGGGCTGACAGCCAGAAAAATGTAATCAGAGGACCAGGCACTGCAGCATCTATGAATCTGCCCAAGGGAGATCCGCACCCCTGCTATATACTGTATACACAATACATACAGTAGTAGAATAAAAATGCTACTGAGTAACAATGCTTTAGAAAATAGAAGTATTAATAGTTTGCTTTTATCACTACAAAATGCAAAGAGAATAATGACAGTAAAGTTCTATGGAATGTGATGGCTCCAAAAAGGGCAAGAAAATAAATAACAGAAGAGAAGTATCGATCAGATCAGTATATGGTGTGATCGTTCTATGCATTCATCACTTCTTCTAGGTACTTGCACACAGTTGTTGAAGGAGATCATCAGGGAGGTTGTTCCCAACATCTAAGGGTGCCTTCACACTGCGGCACGATCCGGTCCGGGGCTGTCCGGGATGACCCTGACAGCCGCGGACTGGATCAGCACATAGGACTGGAGGGCTAATTTGCTATCCTGATGGTGTTACATGATGGGTAACTATCTGCCTGTATTTCTCAGCAATATGAAACCAAGACATGGGCAATATTAAGGATCATAGACTCGGAGGTCGGGCAATGAAAATTGGTGCAGCAGATGAGGCACATCATGCTTACGGTACTTCCCTTTGAAATTGGAAGATGTCCAGTAGTGCCATCAGGTCAGAACTTACAGCAACCAGTGGGACCAGCTACATCCATCCACTGTTCAGGGATCTCTACCCAGAAGTGGTCTTCATGGAAGAATTGCGAACAAAACTTTTTAAATGGAAACAAGGCTAAATAACAATGCATAGGAATTGTGAAACATTATTGCAGTAACAAAAGGCAGTTTATTCGTGAAGAGAACAGTACAATAATGTGTCTGCAGACACCAGTGAAGAACAGTGGAGGGTCCTACAAGTTTTGGGCTGTAATTCAGCAAAAGGAGTAGGAGATTTGGTCAGGAGTAATAGTGTCCTCACTGCTGAGAAATACAGACAGATACTTATCCATGATGTAATTTCATCAAGAAGGCGTCTCATAGACTCCAAATTCATTCTGTAGCACAACAGCGACCCTAAACATACGGCCAATGTCATGAAGAACAAGGAGTCCTAAAAGTGATGAACCGGCCCCACAGAGTCCTGATCTCAACATCATCCACTTTGTCTTGGATTACATCCACAGATGTGGATGTGGTTAGTTCTCCAAGGTGTTTGGAACAACCTTCCTTCAAAAGCTGTGATCAAATGTGTCACCTACGCACTTCTCAGCACGTGACTTGGGGTTGCGCCTGCAAAGTTTAATTTATCTCCTCCCACTCAATCCACCTCTGTCCTATGCTGAAAGGGAGCATAAATCACACCCCGACACAGAGACCGTGCACCCCGCTTCACACACACACGCTGCCACAACTCACTGGATTTGGGGCGATGAGGTCCCCCTAAGCTAAGACTATCAGACAATCAACAGGATTGCACACTCTCTAGGGTTATGAGTTCTATAGATAATACAAGGTTCAAACTTATTAACGTTTTACTCTCTAATATAAAAGGTACAGTGTTTAGAGTAAAAGATATAAAAATAGAAATATAAAGTGACATACAAATATGCAAAGCAGTTCTAAAATAAATGGGAGAAACTTGCAGAAATACCTAAACTTTGCAGTCTGTTCTTTTCGTATCCTAATGGGGAAGGAGGAAAATGGAATGTGGATCACAGCTGTGAACCAAGAACTCCTGGCTTTTATGAGTTCTTATAGGCTTTGGTGTAAGGTCGAATTTCTAGCACAACCTTGGATCTCAATATTCTATAAATATGGCCATAAATATATGTCCTGATAACATGCACAGAAGTTGACACAAATGGGTTTGAATGGCTAATTAAGGTAACGTCCTCGCCTGTGACGTGTTTGCTTCTAATCAGTGTGTGCATAAAAGCTGAGTGAGTTTCTGGGATCCATACAGACTCTTGCATCTTTCATACAGTCACTGACATTACTGGATTGTGAGTCATGGGGAAAGCAAGCAAGTTGTTAACGGAGCTATCAGAAAAGATAGAACTGTATAAAACAGGAAAGGGATATAAATAAATAAATATCCAAGGAATTGATCATGCCAATCAGCAGTGTTCAAACTGTGATTAACAAATGGAAAATCAGGGGCTCTGTAAAAACCAAACCACGATCAGGTAGACAAACAAACATTTTGGCCACAACTGCCAGGAAAATTGTTCAGGAAGCGAAGAAAAACCCACTAATAAAATTAGGTTAAATACAGGACTCACTGAAATCTAGCGGTGTGGCAGTTTCCAGATGCACAATAAGGAGGCACTTGAAGAAAAATGGGCTGCATGATCACCAGAAGAAAGCCATTACTGTGCAAATATGCAAATAGAGTCTGTGAAGCCTCGTTTAGGAGACTCAACACGGGACTAGCCAGATATCCCTCCAGGGAAGGATCTAGCCATGGGGTGGCTCTTTGAGGAGACCAGCATATTAAGTGGCCCTTACAGTCAATATCCAGCTCTTTACAAGCTTAAAGATCTGACTAGGGAATACCAAGGCCAGGTATCCATCCACAGACAGCTGTTTCGGGGTGTTGCCCTTCATCAGTGTGGAGTAGGATTCTGGCTACGTGCGAGCAATGCCCAGTAGACCAATAACACGAAGCGATCACTGATCTCAGAGAGACCAGTTCAAGAAAACACTGCGGGCAGCCGACTAAAGCGCTCAACACACTGTGCAAATGCCACAAAGTATTTCGCATACAATACACCAAACAGCACAGAGACAAGCCTCTAAATTTCTGGAACAAGGTAATTTGCAGTAATGAGAGCAAAATCAAACTTTTTGGCCACAACCATAAACGTTACAGTTGGAGAGGTGTCAACAAGGTCTATGATATGAAAGAAACACCATTCCTACTGTAAAACATGGAGGTGGATCACTGATGATGTGGGGATGTGTGAGCCACATAGGCACAGGAAACTTGGTCAAAGTTGAAGGAAAGATGAATGCAGCACGTTATCAGCAAATACTGGAGGCAAATTTACACTCATCAGCCCAGAAGCTGCGCATGGGACGTACTTGGACGTTCCAACATGACAACGATCTAAAATACAAGGCCAAGTCGACCTGTCATTGGCTACAGCAGAGCAAAGTGAAGGTTCAGGAGTGGCCGTCTCAGTGTTCTGACCTCAATATCATTGAGCCACTCTGGGGAGAACTCAAGCGCACAGTTCTGTAAGAAAGCCCAGGAATTTACAGGAACTGGAGGCTTTTGGCAAGAAGAATGGGCAGCTTTACCATCTGAGAGAATAAAGAGCCTCATCCACAACTACCACAAAAGACTTCAAGCTGTCATTCATGTTAGAGGGGGCCAGAGGCAATACATGGTATTAAGAACTGGGGGATGTGAACGTTTATTAGGGTCATTTGGATGTTTTTGGTTGTCGTCATGATTTAAATAGAGAAAACACAGTAGTTTTGACAATAAATGGCTTCACCCAACCACTAATCATCAGGGGAAAAATAGTTTTTGTGTTATCATTCATATTCTCTGAAAAAAAGGCAAAGTAAGCAAACAATCTGCCGGGGTATGTAAACTTTTGAGCACAGCTGTATATACCTCGGTACATTCACTGCCAAGCTCCACAATAACTCCAGAAAAACTAAAAGTTGCCACTACCAATCATATATACAGGCTGATTGGACACCTGTTACAATAAGTGTGTGGCTTCAGGCATGTGCATTATAGAGCAAAAAGAACAAGGCTTTTATATATTGAATCTACAAAGCAGGCAGAATGTAAAAAAAAAATAACAAACAATTTACAACGGGGACAAAACAATGCAGCATATACAGTTACATAAAACAAAAGGCATAACCAAAGAAAAGTACTAAACTCATGTCACTGAAATGTCTAAAGGCCACGGCCCACGTCACACCTGTCGACATCGCTGCCTATTACATAGGCGACGTAGGGGCGTGACCTATTGGCAGCGACATCGCCCCTGTGTCGCCTAATGTAAAGGGGCGATGTTGGCGCCTCTAAGTGGTCGCCTGGTTTCACATCAGTGATGTGAAACCAGGCTGCCGATCTGGGGCGATGTGTCCACATCGCCCCATGTAAATGGCTGCCGGCGACCTGACAGGCGATGGGAGCCATAGGCTCCCATTGTCCTGCATCGCCGCTGGGGTTTTGAGAGACCCTGGCGGTGATGCCGCCTGTCAGATCGCCGGTGCGTCGCTGGAGGTGTCGCCCCATGTAAATGGGGGACGGCGACGCTGGCGGGGTGCCAAAAACGTGCGCGCTCCCGCCAGTTGCCGCCGACATCTCCAGCGCTGTCGACAGATGTGACGGTACCCTAAGAGCTTAGCTTGAGGGAAGGACTCTTATTAGAAAACATCAAACATTCCTTCACAGTAGTGCATCTTCTGGCATTAAACAAAGGCGTCAACTCAAACTTCTGTATTTATTAAAGAACTATCACTCCCACATACCTCCCATTGGTGACCTCAGAGGGGGCTGGTCATGGGACTTGGGTTCATCTTTCGGGGTTATTTGAGATCCCCAACTTTCCTTATTTCTTTGCCCCTGGTAGTCCAAGGAGGAAGATATCGTGGTCATGTTTCCTATCACGGTTACCTTTCTGTAGAGAGAAAACATGGCATGGATAGCATCATCCATCTGACCAATGTTAATTTGGAGGTCATCGGCAGGTCTCAGAGTTATGTAAAAATATGCGTTACTTTCTGTCACGATGCTGAAAATATATCTCCCATAACTATACCCATTGGTGGCCTCAGATGGGGCTGGTCATGGGTTGTGGCTAGGTCTTTTGGAATTTTATTAGATCCACAACTTTCATGATATCGTTGCCCAGGTGGAAGATATCGTGTTCATGTTTTCTATCATGATGTGACCTTTGGAGAGACTTTATAGAGATGAAACATGCCATGGATCGCATCAGTCATCTGATCTGACTGATGTTAATATGGAGGTCTTAGGCAGGTCTTACAGTTTTGTAAAAATATGTGTTACGTTTGCCATTCTATCACGACTCTGAAAATATGTTTCCCATAACAATGCTGGCCACAAGATCCCAAATATTCATAACTGTGCTTTAGCACCGAAGTGACTGATCACTGTCCTTAGAACTGAAGCAGAATTGGTTCCAGTAGTGATACATTTGTATTTTCTACTTTCTGGTATTTACAGCCCCCAGACCTTGTGTTGCAGATGTGCTGTGTTAATTACCACTACTGTAAATGGGGCACTGACTATCACACATCCTTTTGAAGTAGTTCATGAAAATGTTGTATATTTAAAAAAAAAAAAAAAAAAAATGGTTCAAGTTCTTCATAGGGGTTTCAAGGACTTACAACATGCCTAATGGTTTTGGGACGATGATCTGAGTCACTGAGGGTGCATGCGCCTGTCACGTCTTAGTCTTAATATTCATGTTGTTACAATTCGGCTTCATTGTGTTCTGACCCTACAGGTGACACGAGGATGGGGGATCCGGACCGGATGCTCAGCGCGTCCCCCAACTGGTACTGCAGTCGCTCCAGTGATGCAGCCGGGGGACTTTTTGGATTTGCTGCTCGTAATTCAGTCTATTTACTCCGCATCAGCCCCCAGGAGCCGGGATTTTACGGTAACTTTCTATAAAGCACTGTGGAGATGTTCGGGTATGAGCATACGTTGGGGAATTGCTTAAATAGTAATTCCAATATATTGTTTTATTTTTCTTTTAAAGGGAATCTGTCAGCAGGTTTTTGCAAGAAAATGTAGACAAAGTAACCCTCACTTCAATGATGTATCACATAGATCGCTGGCTGCAGCCGTTATCACACAATCAAAGAATTTAGTTTTAGGAACATAGCAGATCTGGGAGAGCTGCCCCCACCCACACCAGGCTCTCAATAGAGAGGTGTCAATCACAGCAGGGGGCCTATCGGACTGCTGTGCACATGACAGTGTAGTCCGTAATGGTAATCAGCAGGTCATAAAGCCTTAGGTTTAAGTAAACAATAGCACACACACAGATAAGAGAAGCACAGTTGATTTTTGTTTTTTAACCCCTACAGCATGCTGCCCTCAGCTTACATATCAAAAACCTGATGACAGATTCCCTTTTAAAAAGGACCTGTCTGCTTCCCTGGCATATCAATTACATTTGAAATGTTGTCCTTCTTTTCCAGGGGAGTTGGTTGGACATACAGAGAGGGTGTCCGGCTTTGCCTTCTCCCAATATTCTGGCCAGTCTCACCTCTGTGCCAGTAGCTCCGACGACGGCTCCGTGAAAGTATGGGACACCCAGACCAAGAGTGTGGTGACAGAACACAAGCTCCATCGGGTGAGAACTGATTGTGTGTCCGTATAATTATGTACACGATGTGGAGATAAGTATGTGCCCCCCCTTACATCTTACACCTACGGGAGCTAATATCTCCTGCCATTCTACATCCATAAAAATCAATATAGAGTCATGACTTCACCTCCTTCTCTTCTGGGAAATTTTCTACAAGGGTTTTGAGGGTCTGTGGGAATTTTTGCCCGAGCATTTGTGAGGTCAGATACTGCTGTTGGGGAGAGGCCGATCTCACGATCCCCGTACTAGTTCATCCTAAAGTTGTAGCATGGGGTCGAGGTTCAGGCTTTTTATGGCAAGTCATGTTCTTCCACTAAACTCTCCCCTCCGTATCTTAAAGGACCTTGTACACCGGGCACAGTCATTGGGAACAGAATACTGTCTTCCCCAAACTGTTTGCACAAAACTGGAAGCTACAATTGTCCAAAATATCTTGTAGCGAAGCATTAAGATTTTCCTTCTCTGAAACTAAAAACAAGCCCATAATATTATACCTCCACCACCAATGCACAATGCAGTCAGGGGGTAACAGTCTCCGGGATCTCCAAACCCAGACTCATCCATTAAACACCAGATGGAGAAGTGTGATCCGTCACTGTATAGAATGCTTCCTCCAGAGTCCAGTGGTGGTGACTTTACACCACTCCATCCGCCGCTCGGCATTGTGCTTGGTGATGTACAGCTGCAGCTGCTCGGCGTTGTGCTTGGTGATGTACAGCTGCAGCTGCTCGGCATTGTGCTTGGTGATGTATGGCTGCAGCTGCTCAACATTGTGCTTGGTGATGTACGGCTGCAGCTGCTCGGCCATAAATCTCCTGGTGGGCGCAGTGTTTGCGCTGATGGTACCAGAGGAGGTCTGGACTCTGCAGTTATGGGGTCAGCAGAGCGGTGGGGACTTTTCTGCCCTCTCCTCCACAGCACACGGCCCCCCGCTCTGTAATGTTACGGTGTCTGAGTTGCAGCGGTTTTCTTCCACTTCTCAATAATATCAGTCACAGGTGATTGGGAATATTCAGGAGGGAATAAATGTCTTGAACGGACTTGTTACCCCGAAGGTTCCTATTACAGGACCGCACTGGTATCAGTGAGTTGGATATTGTACACTGGGAGGGGAGGGCCAGGGGCGGTGATCCAGATGTTTTACACTGGAGGTGGGGGGGCTGGATATTCTACATTGGTAAGGCAGGTGAGGGGCCAGATGTTATATACTGGGGAGGGAAGCGTCAGAAGTTAAACACCTGGACGGAGGTGGGTGGTGAGGGTGAGATGCTATACACCAAGCGGGCTGGATGTTATTTGCCATGGACAACGTGGCTGAATGAAAAGACTGAATTCAATGATGATGATGTGGGTCCAAATACTTTTCTCCATACAGTATATGTTACAGAACATGTTATGAATTATCAGGAATTTTATGATAAGAGGCTCAGTAGTCATCCATGATATTAAGACACTCATGTGCACAAGGGTCTCTCAGCTTATAGAAAAATGTCAGTGTTTCACTATTCGGTTTACCATCCCAGTATTTAAACCAGTGCTCCAGAGGCCCCACATATCAAGGCGGCATCAGCACCCCTTCTGATGACCATTAGCACCATCATAGGCATGTGTGAGCTGCCCATCCTGCAGCCATTTCTTCTTGTGCCAGTCTCTGCACGAAGCCGGGTCTGTCTCAGCTTGGGATGGGGTTGGAGATCCAAATAAAGTTGCATGTGGCTCCTGGTCCATATTGTGCCGCCCCTGCCCCGGATATTTCTGTAATGTGAGGCTGTGGGAAAGGTGTGACCCTTGTTGTGGAAACGCTTCTTATAGGGAGAGCTTTTTGGAGTAGACACAATGGGTCTGCACATTGCCAGTGAGATTCGAATTAAGAGTCGTCAATAAATGAAGACAAGACATGAGACATCATGTGTCTGCCTGCAGATTCCAGATCCTAAAGGTGGTGTCACACCTGGCGACGTCACTAGCAACATCGCCGAAAAAGTGACGTATCAGCGATGTCGCCAGCGACGTCGCGCTGTGTAAATGAGCAGCGCGACCGCGTTTTATCGCTGGTCGCAGGTTGACAGGTTTACGGGAAGAACCGTAAACCTGTCAACCGGCGACCTGCGATAAGGCTGGATCGCGCCGTGTGACATCGCCAGAGCGATGTCGGCGGCGATCCAGCCTATACCGCGGCGTTGCTGCGGATCGCTCGCTGGGCTGAGCCCAGCCCAGCGAGCGATGTCACCGCCCACATCGCTGCGGTGTCGCCGGCCGCAGCGATGCTGTGTGACAGCTGGCCAGCGATGTCGGAAGCGAGCGGGCACCCCCGCATCGCTTCCGACATCGCTGGCCAGATCGTGCTGTGTGACAGCACCATTAGTATTTATTAGCTTTGAGTAGACAAAACTACAAACACTTATATGAATAACAATAAGGAACTAAACGACATCAGAGATAACACACTTATGTAGACCACCACAACTCAACTGCAAAACCATTGTCTTGGTCAGACTTCCTCCATGATGCAGTGTTTAAGCAAACCGAGACTGAAATAATAAGACATATGGAAATACAAATTATACATTATAATCAACCCAGATATAAAGTATTAACCATAACACCTTCTTGTGTGCATTTCTTACAGAACACAATTTCTTCCCTCCACTGGTCTCCTCTGGTGAAGGACCTGCTGGTGACCGGAGATGAGAAGGGCATAGTGGTTTGCTTTTGGTGTAACCGGAACGATGGGCAGCAATTTTTCCCAGAACCGAGGACTATTTTCTGCTTGTCCTGTGCCCCACACCAAGAAGACCTAGTGGCAATAGGGTAAGTAGCTCAGGAAAAACCTCCAAGGAAGGGGCTACCAGGCAAGGGTTAAAGACCTGATAATGCCAGGCAGTTAACGAGGCTGACTGTCCCCTGGCAGGGCTCATAGAACGGCAGACGCCCTTTAAGATGTCCATACGCTCTACTAGGGTGGTGGTTGATGTCTATGACATGTTCTTGAGAGTGCAATATAATTTCCTACCTTTCCCAGGTACAAGGACGGTATGATTGTTATCATAGACATCAGCCGTAGAGGAGAAGTCACCCACCGCTTGCGGGGACACGATGATGAGGTTCATTGCCTGGCATGGAGCCCACATCCCCGAGAGGAAGACCTGTACCAGAAGGTGGAGGAAAAGCAAGGTACGTAGATGACGTCACTGCAAAAATACACTTCTGCTATACACAGGCTGCCATGTTAGCACAGTGCAGCAGGGTTTAAAGGGAATGTTTTATTGATTTAATGTTTTTATTCATCGTAGAAGAGTAAAAATGAATATTTTATTCAGTTGTTTTTTTTAATGTTTTAACTGTTTTATTTGTATGTATTCAAGTTTTCCCTGCATGCAGCCATATTAGAGACACATTTCCTGACTGTATTGTCTATATTTACAGTGCAGGGTGTATGTGCTTTATGGCAGCTGCAATCAATGGAATAAGGAATTTGATGACCTATCCTAAGGCCAGGAATACCACCTTTAATTGTCCTAAAAATGTAGATTTAGAGTTGATGGATGCAAAGTTGTGACGTCTCCATACACATCAGAGATTTGGCCAATCTTGTTGAAATCTGCAGGGTCAACCAACATGAATATAATGTGCAGCTTAGTCGGTGGAAGAAAAAAAAATATTTTTTTTATATCTTGAAAAAATGTTTTTTTGCATAATTTTGTGTTTTCTGTTCTATTGTTTTTGGTTATTGTTTTTACTAGTCTTCTTGAAGAAGCCACTGTCTGTTTGTTTGCTTGTGCTGTACAGAGCCATGCTTATGGGTTCACAGGAAGGGAGTCATGAAAGTGACTGGTCATCAGGTGATCCTCCAGGTATAATGACAACCCATCAGTGGCCCACGATTGCAGAACCGCCGATGGGCACGGGGATTGGCACGCTCCCGGAGCCATCGATGGGTGCGGGGAATGGCATGCTCCCGGAGCCATCGATGGGTACGGGGAATGGCAAGCTCCCGGAGCGACCGATGGTTATGGGGAATGGCATGCATCTTGGAGCCAGTGATGCGTACGGGGAATGGCACCCTTCCGGAGCCACTGATGGGTACAGGGAATGACACGCTCCCGGAATCGCCAATGTTCACGGGGAATGCCGCGCTCCCTGAAGTCTCCAATGTTCACGGGGAATGGCGCGCTTCCAAAGTTGACAGTGTTCACAAGGAATAGTACGTTCCTGAAGTCACCAATGTTCACAGGGAATAGCACGTTCCTGAAGTTGGCGATGTTCACAGGGGTTGGCGCGATTCTGAAGTCGCTGAAGTTCACGGGAAATGGCTCGCTCCCGGAGCTGCCGATGGGTACGGGGAATGGTGCACTCATGGAGCCACCATTGGGCGCATTCCCCGCCTGCGCTTGGTAGATCTGGCAGCGAGATCCAAATAGTTAACACCTGCGGGTGGAACTCCAGACTGCCCAACACTATTAGAGGTAAATATGTGAGGAAAGATATGGGCTCAATATGTGAACCTTCATCACAATACGGTGAATATGATCAATTGTACAGCAGCATAGTTGGATTCCACATATTTCCTTAAGTTGCTCTAGCCGATAACAGAATCAGGTAGGCGACCTTGGATGTACCAATATGTCCAAGGTCCTGAAGGGTAGGGAGGTTGTCCAGACTTGGGGCACAGGCCTAAAGTCACTCTATGTGACTACAGACATGAGAATCCTGATGGTGTGCAGCGTGACAGTCACACAACCTCCTGCTCTCCTGTGCGCCCTGAGGATTTTCAAGTCTGTAGTCACTTAGAGTACCTTTACACCTGTGCCCCCAGTTTAGACAACCCGCATAAGCTGCACATTATATTCATGTTGACTGAACCTGCTGATTTCAACCAAGTCGGCAAAATCCCTGATGTTCATGGGGCATCACAACCTTTGCACCATGACTGATTGATTGGTGGTGGGATCAGTCATGTTGGATTTCTACATGCCCAATCCTTTTGATTGCACCAGTGATAAGCTGCCATCAGACGTATTGAAGAAATAGCTGCTAGCTACCTAAGGTGCAGGGTCCTTATCTAGGCTTCAGTTGTCTTAAATTAAAAAAAGGGTCATACTTTTTCCAAAACACTACCACCTTTGCAATAAGGCTGAGTCTGGTAGTGCAGCTTACATTCTGTATGGTGCTTGTTGGCCCAGAATCTGTGGGTCTGGCCCCAGGGATCACAGATACGATGATGGAATCCACTTGCGCTATGACTGGACAGGCTCATTCTCCTTCTCAGTTTTTTGTCTTCAGTCTGTATCCAGCTTGAGACCCCTGCTGTTTCTTCTCCCCACCTTACTGACCCTTCCAGCGCTCCGTCAGCCGCACCGTGTGATCTGAGACTCGCATTGTGCGCTACGAATGTTAATATTAGGCCGACAGAGGGATCAGTTTTTACCTGCACGGAGGTCCATGAATATTTCAGGCCGGCAGTCCAGCAATCCTTTTAAATTTGTTAGTCTCTTTGTTAGAAATGCTAAAAAAGGACTAGAGGCGTGGCCTGCTGCCCCATGAGGACGTGATCTCCAGGAGCTCCGGTGCCCACACAACAAAAGCGACGGTTTTAGTGTCTTAAAGGTCACTAAATACCAAAAAAGCTTAAGGACCCTTAGAGAAACTCACCCAGATCACAAGGGGTGACTCATAGAAACTTTCCCTACCTAACGAACCCACAGCAGATCAACAGCCTGCCTCGCCATCCAGCTACTGAGGGCCGGCGCCATCTTGGAGCGAGGAGACGGGGAGAGGAGCGGACCGCGAGCGCAGAGGACCTGGGAGGACTGCCAGGAGACCGGGAGCCGCTCGACAGTGAATCGGATCGGAGAAGAGACACCGGAGCTGAAACGGGATCTGACGCGGACACCGACCGGGAGAGAAGGGCACCTACAAACCTGTGCCAGATGCGGAGGAAGGAGGTGGACGGACCCCAGGAGAGCACCCGACCACAAGGAGGTCCCCGGTGAGTGAATCGCCCGCTCCCCGCACTAGCCACGTCTCCGGTGCCTCAGATAAACAAGCACTACTTTAACGGCGCCCGGCGGAAGGATATCCGCACAGAAAGAAGGCCGCGCCAGTAAACCACGCCCCCGCCTTCGGTCCACTCGCAGGCATTTCAGGCTGTCAGCTTACACTGCAGTGAGAACAAATCACTGCTAAGCTAAAGAAAAGCACTACTAAAAGCAAACTCGCAGGGAAGTCCAACAACTTACCCAATTAAACTAATCAGGCTACAACTGCAGTCCAGATTAAGAACAAAAGATCCATCTGAGAAATATTAATAATAGAATTACAACTTAGGAGAATATACATAAAGAACTAACTAACAAGCAGGAACTTCTTCTCAGTATACTTCAACCCTATAGAAATAGGAAACAACATCCTCTAAGAGACACTTATGCTAAATCCTAAATAAATTACTTCAAGTTACTAATCAACATTAAACAGTAAATTTGGCTTTTAAACCCTCTTTTGATAGAATAACATATCAACTAAACCTAGAGGACTCTCAAATAATAATTTGACAGAACTAAAAATGGATTCCAACTTAAACACCAAAAATAAATCTCAAAGCCTTGTCTACAGCCCAAACAAAGTTATTAAAAATAAAGACAAAACCCACCAAGAAGGGAAAAAACTAGAAAAGGAGGAGCACACAGAGGATCTAATGATCTTCGAACCAACGATCACAAGCACAAAAAGGAAAGAGATTAGCTCACCACCCCAAAGTAAAACCAAGCAAAAAGAGACTGAACTGAATCAAACTCAAATTAGGAGTCCAGCCAGGCAGAGAATTAAGGTCTCTCAAGAAAATACTATACATGCAACCACTCCAGAAATAGGAAACCCACCAGACAGAGAATTCTTTATGCAACTCTTCACATCTCTAAAGGAAGAGATTAAAGAACAGTTCTCTGAAGTAAAATCTTCCATTAATGCAATAAATTCCAGAATGGACACAATTGAGAAAAAAGTAGAAGATCTTAAACTAGATGTTAAAACCCAACATACGGAACTAACCAAAGCAAAAAAAATCGCAGATCCAATTTGAAGATAAGAGGAATCCCGCAATCGGTTAAACCCCACGACCTAATTCCCTACACCAAATCCCTTATAAGAAAAATATGCCCTTCCACACCAGAGATTGAAACCTCCATTGAAAGGGCACACAGACTCCCCAAGCCACAACGCCTACCCGACGAGATACCACGAGACGTCATAGTAAGATTCACATTCTACCAAACCAAAGAAAAAATCAACAATTACTCAAGAGAAAAGATCCATCTGCCATCTCCATACGAGAATTTGAGAATATTCTCGGACATATCAAAAGACACAATGCAAAGGAGAAGGTCTCTAAAACCCATTACAGAAATCCTACGAAAAAATCAGATAATGTACAGATGGGGAAGACCCTCCAATACTATAATGTTCTCCTACAAACAGAAAAACATTATAATTGAAGACACCGAAACTGGGCTAAAGACACTAAAAAACCTCCACATCAATGAACAATGATCCCCAGCAAATAAGAGGTCCGAACATGAAGGCACCTAAGGCCGAAACACGAGCCTATTAAGGAAGTTCACAACCGTTCTTACTGATAACTTCCTGCTCAAAATTACATTTATTAGACTTAGTACTAATTTGTGTACTTTCTCCCCTATACTTTCCCTAAACTTACCTCCCTCTCTATTTCAACTAAAGTTTCCCACTTCACAATAGAGCAATATTAATTGCAAGAATGTCTATCAAATTCATGACTGTAAATGCCAATGGCCTAAACTCCCCACAAAAGCGTTTCCACCTGTGGAAAGAATTAACTACAAACCATGTGGAAGTAGCTGGAGTCCAAGAAACAAGATTCGCTGTAGAAAAACAACCAAAATTCAGTAACAAAAAGTATCCACACATATTTCTTTCGTCAAACGTAAAGAAAAGAGCTGGAGTTGCAATCATAATTAGCAACTCATTAAAATTCGAGGAAATCAAAACCATCAAAGACAATGAAGGCAGATTTATAATAATTATCTGTAAACTAAATGACGTGATTTACACGCTAGCTAACATCTACGCCCCCAACAAAGGACAAACGACTTTCATAAAACGATTCTTCAAAACAGTCCAAGAAAGTCAACAAGGCACACTACTAATATTTGGAGACTTTAATGCAATACCCAATTCTATACTAGACACATCCAATAAATCCAGAAATACCAACACACAAATAGACGGACTTATCAGAGACGAAGAACTTTATGACGTATTTAGATGTCTACACGCATCCTCAATTGAGTTCACTCACTATTCAAATGTTCATAGATCTTTTTCAAGAATCGACCTGGTTTTGACAAATATACATTCCCTTCATAAAATCAAATCAATCACTATCCTACAAAAATCTTGGTCAGACCACTCACCCATAACTTTCGAAACCTCTAACAATCATCCCTTTAATAATAACGCACCATGGAGAGCCAATTCATACTTATTCTCACATCCCAAATATAAAATAAAAATACAAGAAGAATTACGAAGTTACTTCAAAGTCAACGACACTAAAGATGTATCCATCGCTACATTGTGGACAGCACACAAAGCGGTAATTAGAGGAATCCTCATTCAACTGAACGCACAACATAAGAAATCACTTCAAAGCCAGACAAAAAAAATTAATCAAGAAATCAAGCTACTAGAGGAGGATATCATCACAAACCCTTCAGATGCTAATCATCAAAACTTGCTGAAACTGAGAATTCAACTCAAAACTTTATTAACTCATGAATTTGACAAAATTGTAAGACTTACCAAATCAAAATATTACTCAAACATGAACAAACCAACAAAAACTTTCGCAAACCTCATTAAAATTCACAGAACCAAAACTAATATACACCAAATTAAAAACAAATTTGGCCAAATTGAAAAAAAACCCACCGGAAATCTCAAAAACTTTTGCGGAATTTTATCGGAATCTATACAACCTAAAAGATGACATTTCTGAACCAAAACCTTCAAAATCAAATATTAAAAAATTCCTAGACGAAATTACTCTCCCATCTCTAACTAAGGAAGAACTAACTAAGCTCAATGAGCAGTACACTGAAAAAGAAATTTCACAAACCATACTTTCACTAAGCAAATGCAAATCGCCAGGACCAGATGGAATACAAAATGAATACTACCTAAATAATGAAACTATTCTCACTCCCTACTTAACGAAACTAATAAATTCCCTAACTGATAAGGATCTTAAACTACCACAAGAAATGCTACAAGCAATTATCTCAGTCATCCCAAAAAATAAAGGAGACAAAGATCTAGTAACTAATTTCAGACCCATTTCTCTACTAAACACTGATTTAAAAATAATTACTAAAACAATTAACTCAAGAATACAGCGTATACTACCAAACCTAATAAACAATGATCAAGTAGGTTTTACTCTAAACAGAAACTCAACTGACGCAACTAGACGAATTCTGAATTTAATATCACACTCAGAAATAACGAATAACCAATTAGTGTTGGTCTCTGTCGATGCCAAAAAGGCATTCGACAGAGTCCAATGGGACTACCTTTTTGAAGTTCTCCAAAAATTCGGATTTCAGGGAAGTATTTTGAACTCTATTAAATCTCTTTATATTAACCCATCAGCTAGAATCCTCACAAACAATCACCTCTCTGACCCAATTCCTCTAACGAACGGAACAAGACAGGGATGCCCTCTTTCCCCTTCATTATTCAACCTATTTATTGAACCACTTGCACAGAAGATCAGGACGCACCCAAACATAACGGGCTTAAACATAAATCAAATTGATTACAAAATATGCTTATTTGCAGATGATATAATTCTGACCCTCACCAATCCAATCTCCTACATCCCAAACCTCTTATCTACTATACAAGATTTTGCAAATATCTCTTCTTACAAAATCAATATAGAAAAAACCCAGGTCTTAAATTTTAATCTAAATGAAATTACAACGAAAACTCTACAACAAAATACGCCATTTAATTGGAAAGCCGAAAACTTAAATTACTTAGGTATAACAATTACAACATCAACTAATAACACTTACGAAAAAAACCTTCAATTGCTCTACAAGAAAATACAAAATGACATCATAAATTTCTCCAAAACTGAACTTTCACTGATAGGAAAAATCGAAGCATATAAGTTATTCGTCCTTCCCAAAATACTCTCTGTATTTAGATCAATCCCTCTACATCTTACGCAATCCTGGTGTAAAAAATTACAAACCCAACTCGCCAAATTTATATGGGGAGGGAAAAAACCAAGGATCTCTCTGCCCACAACACAAAAAAGCAGAAACAAAGGAGGCCTGGCAGTACCAAACATCTCAGCCTATTATCACGCTACAATGATTAAACTTAGCCAGAAATGGTGGGATGTCTCTAATAAACCAAAATGGGTAGAGCTCGAAAAACCCAACAGGAAAATAGAAGATCTGAGATGGCTTCTACTGACCTATCTTTCTGGAAAAAAACAAAACACTACCGAAAGAACCTATACTCAAATCAACAATTCGCGCTTGGAGATCACTTGTCTCAGTTACTACCAAATCCCAACCAAAGATCCCCCCGACATGGATCCCAATAGACGCTCTTGCAGCTTTCACAAAAAACCTCAAAACTAAACCGTGGTCAGACAAAGGGATAAAAACTTTAGCAGACATTATGGACAACGAAAACCAACTTCTACCTCTGTCATTACTTCAAACTAAATTCAAACTATCCAGCGAGGACCAACTAATCTGGAATAATTTGAAAATACTTCTCGGTAAACTTAATGACAAAATTCACCTACCGCTTATCGTGACCCAACTATTCAGATTTGGACAAGCTAAAAATTTTTGGAATCTAAGAAACATATATTCTGAATTTAACCAAGATTCAAAAATCACAGAACTACCATATATGGAAACATGGGCCAAAGAACTTCAAACGCCAATGGAATTGGAATCCTGGGAAATAGCCTACAAAAATGTCCACAAAAATATAACTAATGCATCTCTTCTAGAAAACTTCTACAAAACTACCACAAGATGGTACTACACTCCAATTAAAATACACAAATTCGACACTAAACAATCCCCTATGTGTTGGAGGAACTGTGATAACTTAGGAACCTTAGAGCATATATTATGGAGTTGCCCCTCACTTGAAGAACACTGGGGGAAAATTCAATTACTCATAAACGAAATATCTGAAGAAGAGATCTACTTGACACCGGAATTCACTCTACTCTTCATAGGCATTAACAAAGTTTGTACACAATCAAGAGCACTAATTACTCATATAATTTTAACTGCCAAAACTCTAATAACACAAAAATGGAAGGAAACTACTCCACCTTCATTTAACTCCCTGATTAATACAATAGCGACACACAACGCATACGAATGGACGCACGCAGCAAGAAACAATCTACTGAAGAAATATGCAAAAAAATGGACACCTTGGAACAAAGCATTTCCTACGAATAAAGACTATCGTGAAGTGGAACACGAACAGCTTTAACTACTGAATTGGAAACTCCCCCCCCCTCCCCCCCCTCATTTTGCCCTACCTTACCCCCCCCCCCACTACTATTTCTTCCTTTGACTTTATTGTTGTTTATCAGAATTCAAATGTTAACTAAAGTTTACCAACTTAGATATTGAAAAACTTAAATCCCTACTGAAAATGTTATTGTTAATCAATTACCAGTTGATGTTCATTTTATTAATTCAATAAAAATATTTGAACAAGAAATGCTAAAAAAGAATGGAAAATCTAGGGGTGCGTTAGTAATCCTTCACCTCTGCAGCTCCTCTTCTCTCCGGGCCGGTTTTGATATGGATTCTCTCTTGCTTTTCAACAGGCGAAGAACCGAATGCAACCAATGGCGATCTGCTGCCGGAGTCTGAGAATAAGGGCTGCTACCTGGCCTCAGGCAGCAAAGATCAAACCATCCGGATCTGGAGTTCCTCCACCGGCAAAGGTAGGAGCCCTCCATGTGTGATTCTCCGAGTACACCGCGATTCACCGTCTTAATATTGATGGCGAACTTCTTTGCAGCTTCACATTTTTCTATTGTAGTTTTATATCCCTGTTAGTGCGGCAATAGGGGGAATTTGATAAAAACTAGCTCTCAATTATATCGTGAGAGCAGAGAAGGCAGATGAAGTCCTGCGGGACGCTCTTCTGACATTCCCCATTAGGGTTAGCGTGCTGCAGGACGCTCTTCTGACTTCTGACATTCTCTATTAGGGTTAGCGTGCTGCAGGACGCTCTTCTGACATTCCCTATTAGGGTTAGTGTTTTGCAGGACGCTCTTCTGACATTCCCCATTAGGGTTAGCGTTCTGCAGGACTCTCTTCTGACATTCCCCATTAGGGTTAGCGTTCTGCAGGACGCTCTTCTAACATTCCCCATTAGGGTTAGCTTTCTATGGGATGCTCTTCTGACATTCCCCATTAGGGTTAGTGTTCTGCAGGACGCTCTTCTGACATTCCCCATTAGGGTTAGCGTTCTGTGGGTCGCTCTTCTGACATTCCACATTAGGGTTAGCGTGCTGCAGGATGCTCTTTTGACATTCCCCATTAGGGTTAGCGTGCTGCAGGACGCTCTTCTGACATTCCCTATTAGGGTTGGCGTTCTGCAGGACGCTCTTCTAACATTCCCTATTAGGGTTAGCGTTCTGAGGGATGCTCTTCTGACATTCCCCATGAGGGTTAGCATTCTGCGGGACGCTCTTCTGACATTCCCTATTAGGGTTAGCATTCTGTGGGATGCTCTTCTGACATTCCCTATTAGGGTTAGCGTTCTGCAGGACGCTCTTCTAACATTCCCCATTAGGGTTAGCGTTCTTTGGGACGATCTTCTGGCATTCCCTATTAGGGTTAGCGTTCTGCGGGACGCTCTTCTGGCATTCCCTATTAGGGTTAGCGTTCTGCGGGACGCTCTTCTGACATTCCCTATTAGTGTTAGCGTTCTGCGGGACGCTCTTCTGACATTCCCCATTAGGGTTAGCGTTCTGCTGCACGCTCTTTTGACATTCCCCATTAGGGTTAGCGTTCTGCGGGTCGCTCTACTGACTTAACATTCCCCATCCGGGTTAGCCAAATGGGACAGCAATTGCTATTGGATAAGTGGTCTAAATTTAACCCTAAAAAAAGGAGATGATTACCCCTTTAAGGGGATAATAGCTGTCTATAGTTTCTTTTAATGCGGCACAACCCCTTTTAACGGGATATTCTCACCTCATGAAATGATGGTTTATTAATAGGATTTGCCATCCTTTTATGTTCAGTGGTGGTCTGACCTCTAGGGCAATAAAGGTACCTTCATAAAGGGGCAGCACTGTTGATTTTCACTGTGGTCTGTTTACAACTACCTCTAGCAATGCCACTGTGCAGGTGACCCCAATAACTTAATTCTCAGAATAAGTAGTGGTGGGGGGTGGTTGCAATAAGCCATCACCTTTTGATGTCATCATCAGCTCTATGTCATCATTTAACTTAATGACTTAATGGGGATACCCTACTTACAGTCCTGAGCGTGACCCCTAATCAGTCCTGCACACTGTAAGAATTGTCAGGTTACAGGAAGATGTGTGATTACTTTATTAACTTTATTTGCGTTGCTTCATAAACTTTGTTTTTTAGTTATTTACTTCTTATTATTTTCTTTTCCCTTTTAGGTGTATCGACTCAGAAGTTGCCATACCTGAAAAGGAGGGGAGGAGGAATGGATCCTATGATGAAGGAACGCTTGTGGTTGACTGTTCACTGGCCTCATGGGCATCCAACCCAAATAGTATCCAGCTGCTTTGGGTTAGTAATTAGTTCAATGCAACCATTTTACCCATTTAGGACATCCGCTGTACATGTATGACACAAGTCGGAGGTGAGTGTATGGAGCGAGCTCACTGAGTAAGTCCGTACCATACTTGGCAGGTAATGGCTGTGTATTACAGACAGGACCTGCTTCTAACAATCACGGATGGAGTGGAGCTCTGCCTGCAATTCTTAACATGTTAAATCCTGCTGACAAACTCTGACAGCAGGATTTAACATGTGCCAGCATGGGGTGCACCATTTTAAACACCCATGATGTGATCATGGGTTGCAGATGGGTTGGTATGACAGGAGGGGGCTTGCTCAAGACCTCCGCTCTTGTCACAGGGGTGCTCCTTTAAAACTCATCTGTGGCCGGGCTTCATGGAGACTCTGATATTCACTATATGCAGCAATACTATGGCATTGCTACATACAGCACAAACAATCAGATGATCGCAGCTTCAAGTCACCTAATAAATATAATTAATAACAGAAATATTAAAAGCAGTGAAAAGTAAAATAATGAAAAAATAAAATTCAATTATTCCCCCCCCTTTTTGCTCTATTAAAATTAAGTATAATTAAAAAAAAAGTAAAATATACAGGTATGATGTATGGCCGCTTTTATAAAAGTCCGATCTATCAAAATATGAAGACTCTGTAAACAAAAAAAACAATTCAAGAACAGCAAAATTACAGTTTTCTCTATCGCTTCATTTGGGGACACAGGAAACCATAGGACTCGGTTTGCTGTGTCCCCCAATGAAGGCTTCGAGATAGAGATATTACGGTGAGTACCCAAAAATCCCCCTTTTTTTTTTTTTTGGTGGCTGCAATTCCTTAAAAGTTTCTGTAACAAATGACCGAAACTTTACATCTATCCCAAGCTGTTATCAATAAAAATGTTGTCTCTTCCGGCAAAAAATAAAATAAACTATCACACAGCACAATAATGAAACGTTACTGGTCTTGGAAAATGGCGACACAAACTTTTGCAAACTTCTGATTTCATTTTTCACCACTAAAGTGCTTTTGTCTCCGCAGGGGCGAGATGCTTCTGTGGGATTTAACCAGGAGTGGAAAGCAGAAATGGAGCCTCCTGGGCTCCTCAGAGGGACAGAACCATTCCCGCATTGTTTTTAACCTTTGCTCCCTAGTCACAGAGGAGGGGAAGGAGCTGCTCCTGTCTACATCTATGGATCGGGATGTGAGTGTTGGTCATGGATTGCTAGGGGGGTATTTTGGCGCCACATCAAGTCAACGACGCCTATGACATTACGTCTTTGGGACGTCATACCTGCTCGGACAACAGTAGTGGTGCACTTGTCCTTTTCTAAAAGGATAGGATTGTGCGCACGTCCGAGTAGGTATGTGTAGCCGTGATTTTTATCTAGTGAGCGGCAGGTTTTTCCCATATAAACTGCGGCCACCACCGGTAATCTCTTATACACAACATTCTAGAATACTGTATGTAAGTTCACAGGCTGACCAGAAAATGTTTTTTCTTATACTTACCTATGGGGTGGCCTGGTCTGATGGGCAGTGCTGATCTTGAACTGTTGATCTTGATTCTATTATACTCACCTGCAGGGAGGTCTGCTCCAATGGGTGTTGTTGGTCTTGATCTGGCGTCTCTTCTCTTCTTGTGATTGCCGTCCTCCTTCTCTGCTTCATTAGATGACGCTTCCTACATCATCCATAGACTGTCCTCCATTGCGGTCATCGTCTCTCTGCAAATTACTGTTATGCGCAGGTGCGTGTTTTCTTTGACCTTTCCCTGCACCTGCGCATTGAAATATTGCTGAGGGCAGAGAGAAGTGCACCTGTGCAGGAGCGCAATGGAGGACAGTGTGTGGATGATGGAGGACACGTCATCCAACGAAGCAGAGAAGGAGGACAGCAATCGCAAAAAGAGAGGAGGCGCTGTATCAAGACCAACAACACCCATCGGACCAGACCACCTCATAAGGGAGTATGATAAAAGGTATTTTCCAGTACTTCTCCATGACAGCACCACAGGAGGAGAAATCCAATATCCTCTGTAGGGGCAGGAAGCACAAGAGGTTAAAAGCCCTCCCACTCCCAACCTCCTCATTGTTTTTCCTGTCCCTACACAGAACAGTGGGTGCAGGGGCACTGGTGCAGAAGAGAACGAGAGAACACTGCCTTCTACTTACAGGGCCTGGGGGATCGGATGGGCTCTCTCCTTCCCGCTGTCAAGCGATGTCCAGGGCCGACACTCCCTCTCGGTGTCAAACAGGAAGTTCGTGGATGACGTACTTCCAGTCGGTGGTACGTACGGGAAATTCAAACGCTGTGGACAGCAGAGGAGCAGGAGCTCATGACCAGAAGATCAGGTAAAGTACAATAGGGGGGCTGGGGACAATACTAGCAGGCTTAAGGTACCGTCACACCTGGCGATGTCGGCGGTGATTTTTTTTAGGCCTAATGTGAATGGGCGACGCATTTGCGTGGTTGCCTGGTTTCAGAGCAGCGCTCTGAAACCAGGCGACCACTCTGGGGCAATGTGTACACATCACCCCATGTAAATGGGGGACGGCGATCTGCCAGGAGATAGGAGCCATAGGCTCCCATGTTAAGGCATCGCCGCTGGGGTTTTTAGACACCCCAGCGGTGACGCCGCCTGTCAGATCGCCGGTGCGTCGCCGGAGGTGTCGCCGCTGTAAACATGCGATGCTGGTGGGGCGCCAAAAATGTGCGCACTCCCGCCTGTCGCCGCCGACATCTCCGGCGTTTGTGACAGGCCCCTTACAGATTTAGGCACTCCTGGCAGTACTCCACAATGGCAGATATGTCCCACCCTGATACCCTCCCTGGATCATCCCACAGTCATGTAAGTGGCACCATTACCTCTTTGTTGGTTTAATGGACCCTGCCCTCATCAGGCCCTCTCTGTCTTTTTATAAGATGTCTCTGCCCAGCTACCACCTCCTTCTGAAAAGAAGGACACGGTGGAAAAAGGCTACTGTAAAATCTAAGAGGTGCCTAGATTGTAACATCAAACTTCCCGATTCCTATGCTAAGTGTCTATGTGCCGAACGTAGAGCCTCCATGCTGAAGGAGGAGCACGAAACCTTATTGAATGAGTTGCAGAGTATGATCAAAGAGGAAATACAGGCTTCTATTATGTCTCTGTGCCCCCCTGGTTCAGGAGCCCATGATTACCTGGGACTTAAAAGACCCAGGGAAGATCTAGCACCATCTTCTGAGGGTGATGATCCTTCAGGCGACTCTGAAGACAACAATGAGACCCTTTGCCCCTCTCAGGGTGGGGAGCGTAAGAAGTATATGTTCCACTCAGATGGTATGGAGATTCTTCTGCGAGCTGTCCGGAACACGATGCAGGTGGAAGAGACGGAGAAGATCAGACACATTCAAGATGAAATGTTTGGAGAGCTTAGGACCCAGAGATCAATGGTTTTCCCAGTTAATACCCATGTGAAGGACATGATCCTAGAGGAATGGGAGGATGCGGAGATGAGGCTCACTATTCCATGTGACTTCCGCGCCAGACTTTCGTTTGATCCAGAAGACACCAGCGTTTGGGGCACTGTTCCTAGAAATGACGTCCCAGTGGCCAAAGTGGTCAAGAAAATGAAAGAGATGTCAGCGCTCAGAATACAACCGAACCAATGCTCGCAGCTATTTACCTTTAGGCTTTATTAATCCAGTATAGGGTTCCAATTATCCACAACGCGTTTCTGCGCTTAGTGCGCCTTTCTCAAGTGATTCTTGAGTATCACTTGAGAAAGGCGCACTAAGCGCAGAAACGCGTTGTGGATAATTGGAACCCTATACTGGATTAATAAAGCCTAAAGGTAAATAGCTGCGAGCATTGGTTCGGTTGTATTCTGAGCGCTGACATCTCTTTCATTTCCTTGCACACGTCTCACGCCTTCCTTCGGGAAGCGCGAGTCTGAGCGGCTCTGCTCCCGGACCTCGCTCACTAACACGCCCACCACTCCCATCCCTGAGGCTCGCTGTTCATTGGCCCGCTCGACTCAGGAAACTAACACAGCCAGCGTGTCGGCTTCCAGCTCCGTAGGCCTCTTCAGTTTGCTTCTCATCCGCCAGCCAGCCACCCCCTGATCCGCACGAACCAGGATCGCAGCACTCCTCTCCACCAGACTCGTCCGGCCTGGAGGCTGCACCTGTTTCTCTCCTACCCGTCAGTCTGTTGTGCGACTTGGCACAACATAATCAGGTGAGCAAATTGCAATTGTAACCGGCCCCTTTGTACATCGTTCTAGCAGTGTGGCGCAAATTGTTTTATCTTTTACCTTACATGCACCTCAAAGTGGTCAAGAAAACCTCTATCCCCTATGAAGATACATCAGGACTTAAAGATCCTAATGAAAGAAAGGCGGATGGGACTTTGAAGAAAACCAGGGAAGCCTCGGCAGCGATTATTAAGTCTTATGTCGCTGCTACATCAATTGCGAGAGCCATGAAGGTGTGGCTGTATGAGTTGGAGGGTCACCTACGGCATGGCACCCAGAGGGATTCCCTCCATCAGTCCTTACCCTTATTGAAAATGGCAACAAATTTTGTGGCCGACGCTTTGGCAGTATTGGTCAGATTTGCTGCCAGCAATAATGATCTTTCCAACTCAGCTAGAAGAACACAACCAGTATCGGGGCTACTACTCCTCTCTGTTCCATAAAAATGCCATTAGGGGAGTTCCGTACGATTATCAATCTGAAACTCCTAAACCGATGGGTCTGCTGCAAAATATTCTGCATGGGATCAGTGAGAATGGCCATTCTGTCTGATAGACACAGGTGCGGAATTGTGCACTTTAGACCTAAAGGATGCATATTACCACCTGCCAATACATTCCTCAAGTCAGCAGTATCTGAGGTTTGCACTACCATCAGGCAGTTCTATTCTACACTACCAGTTCCGATGTCTTCCATTCGGCTTGTCATCTGCTCCCAGCAGGTTTACAAAGATCATGGCAGAAGTGGTGGCCTATATCCAACTCACCATATATATCACGATATCACCATTATTCTGTACCTGGATGACTTTCTGATAGATGACTCATCATCTGGAGTTTGTCCTACAGACATTAAGCAGATTGCGTTGGATTGTAAACAAAGAAAAATCAAATCTCATCCCAAGCACTTCAAGAATCTTCTTGGGAGTTTCCCTCGACTCCTGAATGAGAACATCCCATCTCCCAGAAGAAAAGATACCCTTAATATCACAAAGATTTGTTCCTTTGTAAAAAAGAAAAAGCCATCAATTTTAGAGACGATGAGAATTCTGGGAACCATGACCTGCATCAGATGGAGCCAATTCCATTCCAGGCCTCTGCAGAGATCCATCCTGGCGGTGACAAACACCAGAATTGCCTGGACATGAAGATGTCTTTGTCCAGAGAAGCCCAAGACTTTCTACACTGGTGGCTCAACCAAAACAATTCACAGACGAGAGAGCAATTGACCTTCATATCTTGCCTCTTGGTGACCACGGATGCAAGTCTCACAGGTTGGGGAGCTCGAGTGGGAGATCATTATCTTCAAGGAACATGGCCCATAGAGATTCAAACCCAGCCATTAAATTTTCGGGAATTACAGGTGATTTGGGAAGCTCTGCAAAGAAGCCGGTCTATCCTGAAAGACAGACATCTGAAGATATTGTCAAACAACAGTACAGCAGTCTACCTCATCAGACGTCAGGGTGGACCAAGACATCCACTATTCCAATCTCTGGCCAGCAAGATATTCTTGGGAATAGAGAAGATCGTGAGCTCTATTTCAGCAGTTCACCTTTGGGGAGCCAACAATCGGGAGGCAGACTGTTATGATCTGGTGACTAAGGAGTGACATTCAGATTCCACAGAAGTCGTTGGTAACTGTACTGACCGCAATTCCTGACTACACACCGCAACTAGAAGTAGCCGTGGGATGTAACTAACCAGACCTAGACACCTCTGCACAGCCGGAGTACTAACTGCTCCTAAAGATGGATGTAGGAAAACATATCATGCCTCAGAGCAGAACCCCAAAAGAATAGCAAGCCCCCCACTGATATTAACTGGGAAACAAGAGGAAGAAAAACAAACACAGGCAGAGTAAAAGGTTTAGCAAAAGAGGCCACACTAGTTATATAGTAAAGACAGGATAGAATACTATTGCGGTCGGTATAAAACACCACCAATAGCAGATAGTGCAAAAATTACCCTGAGTCACTAAGACTTGGCGCCCTCTATATCTGCAGATTTCTATAAATCAAATGCCAGCAGAACTGGAAATAACAGATAATAGTGAATGGTAAAATTCCTAGGGAGAAAACTTCCTATCTGAGAGCAAAGAAACAAATATACAGACTAGATGGTAAACCCACAACTCCGAATAAGACAAAACATAAGCAGAACCTTAAGCACACAAAAGTGTGCCACAAAATATCAAAAAACCATCCATTTAGCTTGCAAAGAATTCCACAGAGCAGAAGAAACCAGAGAGAAGTGAACTCCTCCAGGAACCAAAGACAACTGGCAAGGATGGATCCACTTCAAACCCTTAAATGCTCCAAGAACCAGATTGCCAATCACCATCACCTGTGAAGCCCACACAGTCAGCTGCATCACCAGCAACAACCACCAGAGGGAGCTCCAACAGATTCACAACAGCAGACTACCTCAGGAGGTGGCAGATGAAGACTTCGGAGTGGGAACTGAACGAGGAGGTGTTCCAACAACTGACTCTCAGATGGGGTCAGTCTCGCCTAGGCTTGTTTGCATACAGAACGAATGCAAAGACAACATCTTTCTTTTCTCTCTGCCCAGGAGATCATCCTCTGGCAGTGGACGCGCTCTCACAATATTGGGCAGTCGGCCTAACATATGTCTTTCCATCTACTCCCCTAATTCTGAGGGTCCTGTTAAAGATTCAGGAAGACCAGGCAACAGTCACAGCGATTGTCCCTTTCTGGCCAAAGAGGAGTTGGTTATCCCTTCTACGTCATCTGGCGTTAGAGGATCCAATCATTCTACCATTGAAGGAAGATCTTCTGACGCAAGGTCCGCTGCTTCATCAGAAGCTACACGAACTCCAGCTTTCAGCCTGGCTTCTGAAGGGGAAATCCTGAAGACCAAAGGCTTGTCTGCCAAAGTGATCCAGACTATGCAGGCCAGCAGAAAACCCGTGAGTTGGGCCATATATAATAAAGTATGGTGGACCTTCTGTTAGTTCCACAAGACAGTGGACACCTCTCAACCAAACATTCCTGTGATCCTTGACTTCTTGCAGATGGGATTTGACGCAGGTCTTAGATCAAGTACCCTGAAGATCAAGTACCCTGAAGATGCAGATTGCGGCACTAAGTGCCTTTTTGCGATACATTGTTGTCCTCGCATCCCTACGTGATCAGATTTGTCAGGGCAATCCAGAGGCTTAGGTCCGCCCAGAGAATTTCATCTCCTCCTTGGGATCTGAATCTTGTCCCGAGAGTCCTTTGCAAGCCTTTCTTTAGTGCAGTTCAGGAGCTGGAGATAAAAAACGTGACTCCGAAGACAGTCTTCTTGGTGGCAATCACCACGGCTAAATGGTTGGGAGAGATTCAGGCTCTCTCCATTGTTGATCCATATATATGCAGATAAGCGATGATTGCATCATTCTCTAGCTGGATACAAGTTTCTCCCTGAAAGTAACGTCATCGGTGAATTTAAACCATGAAGTGGTTCTTCCATCATTCTGCGAAAACCCAAGAAATCCAAGGGAAGAAGAGTTTCATCATCGTGATGTCCGCAGAGCAGTGTTGGCTGGCCTACTTGGAATCCACTCGAAACTGGATATTAGACTCTAATCTTTACATACAGTTTGGGGGGGAAAATAGAGGCAAGAAGGGTTCAAAACCATCCTTAGGTGGATCAGGTCCATGATTACCCTAGCGTACCAAGGGGTGCACCAAGCCCCTTTGCCGCCTGAGCCGCAAGGTGAAGACCGGGGGGGGGGGTGCTGTCAGACAGAGACACCCGTGGTGTGGAGGGCCGCCGCTCTGCGGGTCTTACCTGCGCCTTGCCGCCGGCGCCGTGGCTGGGGGTCGATATGGCGCCGCCCCGTTCTGCTAAGCCGCTCCCCCTGCCAGCTTGCCGCCTGAGTGCAAGGGCTCACACTGTCCAATGGACGGTGCGGCCCTGAGCGTACCTCTCAGAAGGGCAGTCTTCCCCTGCCACCTCATGGGCAACTAGAGCAGGGGCTACCACTGAACAGATCTGTACCACAGCCACCTGGTCAGGCCGTACTACATTTTGCAAACACTACAAACTAGATGTTCTCTCACATCAGAGAACTGTTTGGTAGGATGGTGTTTCACGCCATTGTACCAGCCTAAGCTATGAGTTATTGGGTTTACTCCTGTGGTGCTGTCATGTGACGACCTGGAAAACCAGAATTAGTCTTACCGGTAATGATGTTTCCAGGTGTCCACATGACAGCACCCTTATTTCCTTCCCTATATTTCCACTATATGTGAAGTTAACATATGTCTAAGTAGTCTAGAAGAAAATTGTGTTGTACCCAGCCAATGTGGTTCTTGGAAAATCACTGCGGAGGTTGGGGGTTGGAGGGCTTTTAACCTCTTGTGCTTCCTATCCCTACAGGGGATATGGGGTTACTCCTGTGGTGCTGTCATGTGGACTCCTGGAAACATCATTACTGGTAAGACCAATTCCGTTTTTTTATGGGGACTTGTATACAGTATTCTATAATGCTGTATATAAGAGATTACCGGTGGTAGGCACAGTTTATAGGGGAAAAACCTGGCAACAGGTTCACTTTAATGTGTTTTTTTTATTGTAGTACCCTTATAGAGTGTCTCTATCGTTACTTCTCTGCGTCCTATGTGCCATCGTCTCCCTGTAGGTGAAGTGTTGGGACCTGGGCTCCCTCTCCTGCTGTTGGTCGTTGAGCTCTCTCGGAGGTTTTGTGTACAGCCTGGCGTTTTCCCCAGTGGCGTCTGGATGTTTGGCGGTCGGAGTGGGCGACGGTATGATTCGCATCTGGAACTCCCTCTCTGTGGTTAATACATACGACGTGAAGACACTATGGCAGGGCATCCGATCTAAGGTGACCTCGGTAAGTATCTCCAGCGTCAGAGGACTAGCAAGGTCACATCACTCTCCAAATCTGAAGGAGAGCTTCTTGCCAATTAAATAAAAGTGAAGTCATTTTCCAGATAGGATTTTGCCTATTTCTGACTTGACCCTTTGCTCTCCCGCAGCTCTCTTGGCATCCAACTAAGGAGGCCACCTTGGCCTTTGGGACAGATGATGGAAAAGTTGGGATTTATGATGTCTTTTCCAGCAAGTAAGACCTATAACTTATATTATAGTATTCTCTTTTACTGGCAGATACTGTTACGTATAGAATACTGTCAGTATAGAGTCTAATGCATGGGTGCAAGGGAACACAGGAGACATAGACTCGTTTGGAAAGTTCTTGTATTACTTCATACAAGTGATTGCACAAAACACGAGCAGATGTAGAGGCTGAAATTGCAGCAAGGCAATAATAAATCCTACTGTCCAGTTATAAGGCTCTAGAACTAGGTTTAAAGTCTTTGGCACAGCAGGAGGGTTCCTGTGTACACAAGGGCTTCAGGGTCCAAGTAGAAGAAAGCTGCACTTCAATTCCCCAAAAGCAGGGGCTGATTGGCAGATGTAGCCCTGACGGGCAGTCTGCGCCTCTGCCAGCCAACTGGGGGGGGTTCTACTGAGCACAAGTCAGGCGCGAGGGGGAAGGGTTGATTTGAGCTACTGAGTGCGCGCAAGTGGTGGGGGGAATGCAGCTGAGCGCAAGCGAGGGGGTGTTGTGGTGCTGTCGCGGCTTTATCCTTGCCTCTGTCGCCGCTCCGCTGCCTCCAGCCTGCTGCGTCCCGGCCCCAGCTCCCGCCGTCAATGCAAAATGCAGTAAGTGCGCGGCCGCTTTCACTGTGGGGGCGGCCCTAAAGGTGGACTTTACACCACCGGCCTGGGGGCAAGTGCCTGCCTGCCACCTGGGCCAGTACGCCCCTGCCCAAAAGGCTTCAGGAGGCCAGACTGCTGACGAGGCTGGAAACAGGATTCAGAAGCTCTGATTGAACCGCTGAGGCTGCTTAAATGGGCAAGAGGCAAGGACTGGGCAGGAACATAGAGGCTGAGGACTCCATACTTATTGAGGGCATGGTGGATGCAGTAGGACAGAAAGCAAAATGGCCGAAGGAAACCACTACGGTAGATTCCAAACAAAAACGAGAGCAGTTATGGCAAAAAGGCTGAGAACCTCACAAACAGGGTGGATTTGATTTACCGTATATACTCGTGTATAAGCCGACCCGTGTATAAGCCGACCCCCCTACTTTTGCCCCCAAAACCTGGGAAAATCTATTGACTCGCGTATAAGCCGAGGGTGGACTCCAGCACAGGTATACAACCCCCAGCAGTGAGGTATACAGCAGCCTCCCCAGTGGTAGTATACAGCAGCCTCCCCAGTGGTAGTATACAGCAGCAGCCCCAGTGGTAGTATACAGCAGCCCCAGAGGTATATGCAGCCCCAGAGGTATATGCAGCCCCAGAGGTGTATACAGCAGCCCCAATATACAGCAGCCCCAGTGGTATTGCAGCCCCAGTGGTATTGCAGCCCCTATATACAGCAGCCCCAGTTGTATTGCAGCCCCAGTGGTATTGCAGCCCCTATATACAGCAGCCCCAGTGGTATTGCAGCCCCAGTAATGCAGGGCCCCTATATACAGCAGCCCCAGTGGTATTGCAGCCCCAGTGGTATTGCAGCCCCTATATACAGCAGCCCCAGTGGTATTGCAGCCCCAGTGGTATTGCAGCCCCTATATACAGCAGCCCCAGTGGTATTGCAGCCCCAGTAGTGTATACAGCAGCCCCTATATACAGCAGCCCCAGTGGTATTGCAGCCCCAGTGGTACTGCAGCCCCTATATACAGCAGCCCCAGTGGTATTGCAGCCCCAGTGGTATTGCAGCCCCTATATACAGCAGCCCCAGTGGTATTGCAGCCCCAGTGGTATTGCAGCCCCTATATACAGCAGCCCCAGTGGTATTGCAGCCCCAGTAATGCAGGGCCCCTATATACAGCAGCCCCAGTGGTATTGCAGCCCCAGTGGTATTGCAGCCCCTATATACAGCAGCCCCAGTGGTATTGCAGCCCCAGTGGTATTGCAGCCCCTATATACAGCAGCCCCAGTGGTATTGCAGCCCCAGTAATGCAGGGCCCCTATATACAGCAGCCCCAGTGGTATTGCAGCCCCAGTGGTATTGCAGCCCCTATATACAGCAGCCCCAGTGGTATTGCAGCCCCAGTAATGCAGGGCCCCTATATACAGCAGCCCCAGTGGTAGTATACAGGCAGCCTCAGTAATGCAGGCCCCCCCCTCATGCTCCGGTCTCCTGTAAAGCAAGTTATACTTATCAGTGCCCGCTGCCGTCCGCGCCCGCATCTGCCGACATCCCGATCCTCCGTCTTCATGCATCTTCTTCCTGTTTCCTGTGCGCGTCGCCGGTAATGACGTCATTGCCTGCGACGCGCACAGAAGCAGGAAGAAGATGAATGAAGATGGAGGATCGCATGTCGGCAGCGGCGGGCGCGGACGGCAGCGGGCACTGATAAGTATAATTTGCTTTACAGGAGACCGGAGCATGAGGGGGGGGCCCTGCATTACTGGGGATGCGGGGGCTGCTGTATACCGATGTATACAGCAGCCCCCGCACTGACTCGCGTATAAGCCGAGGGGGGTACTTTTCAGCCCAATTTTTGGGCTGAAAAACTCGGCTTATACGCGAGTATATACGGTAAATCTAACTGATTTAAATCACGATTTAAATCACTAGTCAGTAAGGCTTGATTTAAATCAGTGATTTAAATCAAAGTTTCTACCTAAACTAGTTCTTGCTACTTTAACATGCAAGTAGATGAAGATTTTTAGAATCACTTTTTATATTACTTTTTTCTCCCCAGTTTAATGAGTTAATCATTCATATTTGGACACCACTGTTCTGTTGTACTTAGGAAGGAGAAAAATAATCCTGACCTTAATAACAATTTAAACAGATTTATTCAACTGAAACAATAACAACATTACAGCATAAGTTATTTGCTTAAACAAACATCCATGTTTGTTAACTAATTTGGCTAAACAAAATATATATATATATATTTTAAGAAACTTAGACTGTCAGCCCAGCCGACACATGAAAAACTTAAATACTACTGTCCCTGCTGTCCTCTGTAGCTCACTTGTCGTCATCTTCATCATCATCATCTTCTTCTTTGTTCCTATTCATAATCTGGAAAAGAAAAACAAGCTTTCCTGCTTTATTGGGTCCCAACCGATTTCTCAATTTAGAATGAATGAGTCCAAAGGAAGAGAATATTCTTTCAATGCCTGCAGAAGAAGCTACTGCTGTTAAAAGTGAAATCATTACTTGAACAGTCTCTAAATCCAAGCGCTTAAGTGACTTCCACCAGTTTACTGGTGTGACATTCCTTAAAATATCTTCAGCAAACATATATTTCTTGAATGGTTCCCCCTTAGCTCTGAAGTTTATTATAGTTGGCATTAAAGATGGATGATTGCTGGATACCCATGTCATAGCTAACTCCTCTTCCTCAGCACTTAGGTTTTGACCCTGATATTGGATATTGACAATATTTGCCAAAAAATGAGCTGAAGTCAGTGCTTGTCCCATTCGTTTGTTTACTGCTTGTAATTTAATTCTGTCCATGTGTAGTTCTGTTTTTAAGTGTTCACTCAGTTCCTTCCAAATTTCAACAGCATCTGCAATAAAACAGCTATTTTTCTGTATTTTGTTTAAAGCTTGAGAGATGGGTTTCAGGAAGCTCAGCATATGTTCAACATTTCTCTTAAGCCCAATGTTGAGGATTTTGGCCGTGACAGTGCCATCTATTTTATCTCGATTTTCTTCACAAAGTGTCATCAGAATAGGCCAGGTTTTGATATACTGCTCAAAACAGTCCACCACAGAGTTCCATCTAACATCTTGTGGGAGCGTTAGCTTGGTTCCACCCATCCTTTTCAGAGCTGCTGCAGCAAAATGATTAATTACCGAAGTATTTAGCAATTTCAAAAACATTAGCCTTTATTTCTGGAACACTTAAGTCTTTGGCTAAGAGGTGCAGCAAATGAGCACTGCAACCATATGTTATTAGCAGCTTTGTATTCCCTCCCTGCTCTTCTAAATCTCTTCTCATCTTGGATACGTTTGCAGCGGTGACCAAACTGCGTACTAGACATTTGAATTTTTGTTCACAAGTCGTTATAGCTTTTACTGCCACTTCTTGTAAGTATTCTGCTGTGTGTGCATTTCCTGACGTATCAGTTGTTTGTGCAAGGAAGACTTTACCTTCTTCTTTTGTTATACAAGCACATACAATAGGATCATTGTGGACATTACTCCACCCATCAATACTTAGGTTAACAATTTTACCCTCCAGAGCTGTTGCACATTGCTCCATTTCTCTGTCATACACTTGATCCAGCAGTTTCCCTGCAACATCAGCTCTGCTGGGTGGACTGTATCCTGGTCTCAGTGACTGAACCATATTAATGAAATGTGGGTTCTCAGTCAGACGGAAAGAAGAGTTCGTTGCATAAATAAACTGGGCAATTTTTTCATCAATCAACTCTTTTTCTAATCTGCTAGTTCTTATCCCAAACCTATCTATGGTGGTTCCAGGAGGTAAAGGTTTTTTCTTCCTTTTGGGTGATGGTGATATGTGGGTGTCTGATGATGCTGCTGCTAATGAAGCACTATCCTGGATGGATAACTCTGAAACTATAGAACAGGATGATGGTGATCTTGGAGGTGGATAGTTTCCAGAATCCATGAAATCCCCTAAACAAAAAAAGTCAATGCTGTTATTTTATTGTTTATTATACAATTTCTGCTTATTGTACACAACACATCACTGCCCCTGCCCCAAAAGGAATATTTGTTTTTCTTCATAACTGTACCAAATGACAGTAACATGCAGTAATAATAAGAAATATAATTTTTCTCACACATGACCGTTCAGTCTTTAGAAATAGGATTCAATAAAAATGTTTACCAACCTGAAGATCCTGCCTGTTCAGAAGTGTTTCTTTGGTCATCTTCATCACCGCACTTCTCATGATGTTGCCTCATTCGCGCCACCAGGCCTTGCATCTCTTTGTTGCATCGTTTGCATTTTGCACGCATGCCTGCCTTACCGATAGGCGAAGGAGCTTCATTAAAATATTCCCAAACTGGGTCTCTTTTACGGCCTGCTGCCATTATAAGGAAAGAATGTAATAAACCTCAGATCGTACACACAAACAGATCCAGACTTGTCTGTCTGTGGCTATGCTGCAGTATTGTGCTCAAAGTTTCACTTTCATTTTCTTGTCTGCTTGCCCTTCCTCCTCCTCACACTTAGATTCACATTCTTCTTGTGTTGTGCAGATCTATTCCACTCCAAACAATCAGAAACATATTGTCTAACTTCTTGGACTTGGCACTGAAGGGGTTGATTCTGTATTCATAGGTTTGTAGAACAATAGGATTAAGGTCTTTTTCTCAACTCTGTTCATGTTGTAACATTTTTGCCGTGAAGAAGAGGCTGGGACCTCTGCGGAGTCCAATTCAGTTTTGAGAACTGCGTAAGTAAAGCGAGCGTCTGTGATAATATAGGAGAGAAACTGCCCACTAATCCTACAGAAACCTCTGGAAGAGCATGGCATTGTGAATGTTACACATATACAGCCTTTATTCTACTGAGTTAAACAACTCAGCTTTATCTCATGATGGAAGAACCTTTGGATGGTAAAAAATTTTCCTCAAAAAGCAGTTTATTGAAAAAAAATCCGATTTAAATAAAAAAAATCCGATTTAAATAAAAAAAATCCGATTTTTTTTTTTTTTTTTTAATTTAAAAAAAAAAACACATTGATTTTTATCCACCCTGCTCACAAATACATCCTAGGTTTATAGAGACCATCTATTATTATGACGTAAACGGTCACGGACAGGACATCTTGTATTTATGTTTTATATTATTTCCTAGTATTTCTTTGATGGATGGAATGGTTTGCTCCTTCTTTCTTTAGCATTCGGCACTCTTCTGTCTCCCGGACCCCTACTGCCGGGGGGAATGGGGTGTAAAAGGAAAACCTTTTTTTCTCGTCCTCTTTTGCAGACCCCCTCAGATTTCCAGTACTTACCATAAGAAGACGGTGTACTCCTTGTCCTGGGGTCCTCCGCTGCCCCCATTCTCTTTTGGTGAGATATATTTCTTCCGTTTTCTTCCTGTTAATCACACAAACTACACAACTAAAGCCTATGTTTTTGTGTTTCCTCCAGGTGCTGAAGGCGACCGTCCTCCTTTCACCCTGTACAGTTGTGGCGGAGAGGGGGTTATTTTCCAGCACAACCCCTGGAAGCTGACTATGGAGGCCCAAGATGTCAACAAGCTGATCCTAGACACAAATGACATTAAAGTAAGTGCACCCCTCTGTACTCGCCATATTGGGACGCCAGAGAACACAAAACATCACAAACACTCAAAAGGGAACCTGAATCTATTATTCCATGTTTTATTCTGAATCCCTACCTCATTGTAGAGGACATATACACTAAAATGGTAAAGCTGGCAGATACTTGTCATCCTCACCCCCATTTTGAAGGGAACCTGTTATGTCCTTTTTTGTTTTTAAACTGCCCCCAATGTTATTGAGATCATGCATGGTGCATCACTAACCTGGTTTTAAAAAGAAATAAAATCAAGTATTTACCCTAAAAAAAAAAACTACTTTAGATGCTTAGATGTTTGCATTAGGTACCTGCATGAACAGTCATCGGGGTGGATACTTTACATCAATCCACTGCAGTCATGCAGTTTTTTAAACAAAGTCATGAACTCCGCATCGTACCTACTTACATAAATGCTTCGGCGCCCGGACGTCCCCATTAAAGCGTCACATGATTGGCCGGCTGAAATGCAAAAAAACTTGGGCCGCCATATTGGCACACTCAAGTGATAGTTAGGCCAAAATGACGGCCACTGGTGATACTGCACAGTTGATGGGGCACAATGCGCGGTACCGCCAGCAATGCCACATGCTGCTGCTGTCCGCCGCCGCCGGTATTGCTGCACCACCCCCTCTCATAATCCCTCACAAGTCCACCTCAGAGCCCACCTCCATCGTGACATCACACCATTTGTAAATGTGCTTGCTTGTACACCCAGTCATCTACTGCACATCACAGGGTGAACAAACATGGCAAAGTCACGAGCCCAGCCCAGAGCACGCCTCAATACTCACCTCATCACCATCCAAAGAAAGGACGCCACCGCCTCATGAACCCACCCTCATCGTGACATCACCACCCTCCCAATGCGTTAACATTGAGCAGCCATCTAGTATAGTAATTTTTTTTTTTTTAAATCAGATATATTTTATTAATGAAAAAGCACAAATAACAAATTATTCATACAAAACATATATATTTTCTATATATATTTGGTCCCTGTCCCAAACTCTCCCATCTAGTATAGTAATTAAAGCTCCTTCAGAAATTAACTTCAGCTGCAGTAGGACCTGTGGTGATGTCACGACCTGCTTAGCTCCACCCATTATGGTTACATGGTCGTGACGTCACCACAGGTTTTTCTACAGCATACGTGAATTTCTGCAGGTCCTTCAGAAATGTTAATATATTACAATGCAGAGGAGCGTGACTATGTTTAAAAAACTGTAGTGGATTAACGTGACTGATATCCGATGAAGTATCCACCTCAATGACTGTTTGTGTAGGTACCTAATGCAAACATCTAAGCATCTAAATGGATTTTTATGATTAATACGTGGATTTTTAAAAATATGTTTCTAAGCCAGGTTAGTGATAGACAATCTAAATAACATTGGGGGGGGGGGGGGTGGAGGTTTAAAAACAAAAAAGAACATAACAGGTTCCCCTTTAAAGTAAATGTTCTCTGAGTACATATTTCCAATTATGGGGCTTGTGGAACTGCGGGTCAACATGAATCATCTGACAGATTCCCTCTGAGGTGGCCATAAAAGGCGAAACATGCTGATTACACTACGCTGGACAACCATCTTACATGTATGGTGGTGTCTCAACTTTTTCCTTACGCCAGAGGAAAGCGATCGGGTGTAATGAATTTCAACATACCCTATCCTTTAGAGATATTCTCACCAAAGGAGTCTGGTCTGACTTATACCCATCCAACTGACTGTGCATTGAGGGGGGAAGGTACAAATGGATGGGATTCTCTTATTAATCTGAATCTGTCAGCTGGTTTTTGCTAACATAATGTAGACAAACAAACCCTGAATCCAATGTATCACATAGATTACTGTCTGAAGCCATTCTCGCACGAAGAATTTAGTTTTAGAGACACAGGAGAGCTTCCCCTGCCCACACCAGGCTCTGTATAAAGAGGTGTCAATCACAGCAGAGGGCGTGTCTGACTGCCCTGTGTGTGACAAGTAGTCCTGTAATGGAAATCACCAGGTGATAAAGCCTTTCGTTTACCTAAACAATAGGACAGACCCAGATAAGAGAGGCACAGTTGATTATTGATTTTTAACCCTTACATCATGCAGTCCTCAGCTTACAGATTCCCTTTAAACCTTCAGGTGTACCATAAGGTTAGGTCTTCATTGGCAAATCTTGGGGAAAGGGAAAAAGGTCCAAGTGACGTGTCAATATAACAGGAATACTCACAATGTTATTAGTATTTTATTTATTTTAAGAGGACCTATGGGCACCATATAAGAGAAAGATGGCTGCCCAGTGTCTATGCAGGCAGATATGGCCGGTCAGGTAACCCGGTGTGCCGCCATGTAATGTGTATTTGGGTTAGGACAACGTTGTGTATAAATTATTTGCTTCTTTTTCTGATCTTTCAGCACAAGTTACCGCCACATACAGAGTTAAGTTGGAAACCAGACAGCCAACATTTAGCGATCGGTAATGAAGATGGGTATGTACCGTAATCCATGATAAATTGGGGGATCTGCAGTTCTAAGTGACCTTGTTGTGGGGTTCATATAGAGTTTTGATTGCTTTCTATTGCATTTTTTGTGGGGGGGTGATTGAAACAAAAAAGAAAATTATTCTGGCGAGTCAATTCTTTTGCTGATTTTGATAGATCGGAACTTTGCTGACGAGAGGATTCCAATATGTGTATTATTAACATGTCTTTATATATTGGAAAAAACAGCATTGTTCAGGCTTTGTTTGGTCTGTTTTTGTTTGTTTTTTTAAATTAAAAAAATGTATTGTTTATTTTTTACATTTTGTCACCGTGGTAGAGTAAGACTTCAGAGGAGAACAGAGATGGAAGTGACGGGGGCCTTTAGTAGACCTTCAGCTACCAAGGCACGCTATCGGCACCCCGCGATTGCGTTTAGAAGGGTCCGATGAATGCCTGAATTGTGAAACCCCTTGAGTTGCACCACTTAAAGCTAACTGAAAGGGAACCTGACAGATAATACACGCTGCAGTGTTTCAGTGAAAAACATACTTTAAAAGCCACCAGGGACCAAGCCGTAAGTGACATTAGTAGGACAGACAGCCTGCGGCTTCTTCCACCCACTGACGTAAATGACAGGTCTCTTCTTATACAGGCACACAGGGAGAGAACTGTCAGTCCCTTCAGCAAGCAGGGAGGAGCCATTTGGGACCCTCCTCCAACTAGTCTCCCATGCGGTTAAGTCCCTTGTAGCTTTTAAAGTACATAGATCATACAACCAGTGCATGATCAATGATGCCAGTGTATTGGGCAGAAGGTGTCAGTTGTCATGTTCCCTTTAAGTGCATCCTACAGGTGCTGGCTGTATAGCGCATCCTACAGGTGTCGGCTGTATAGCCCATCCTGCAGGTGTCGGCTGTATAGCCCATCCTACAGGTGTCAGCTGTATAGCCCATCCTACAGGTGTCTGCTGTATAGCCCATCCTGCAGGTGTCGGCTGTATAGCAAATCCTGCAGGTGTCGGCTGTAGAGCCCATCCTACAGGTGCTGGCTGTATAGCATGTCCTACAGGTGTCGGCTGTATAGCATGTCCTACAGGTGACGGCTGTATAGCATGTCCTACAGGTGACGGCTGTATAGCCTATCCTACAGGTGCCGGCTGTATAGCCTATCCTACAGGTGCCGGCTGTATAGCCTATCCTACAGGTGCCGGCTGTATAGCCTATCCTACAGGTGCCGGCTGTATAGCCTATCCTACAGGTGCCGGCTGTATAGCCTATCCTACAGGTGCTGGCTGTATAGCCCACCCTACAGGTGCCGGCTGTATAGCCTATCCTACAGGTGCCTGCTGTATAGCCTATCCTACAGGTGCTGGCTGTATAGCCCACCCTACAGGTGCCGGCTGTATAGCCCACCCTACAGGTGCCGGCTGTATAGCCCACCCTACAGGTGCCGGCTGTATAGCCCACCCTACAGGTGCCGGCTGTATAGCCCACCTTACAGGTGCCGGCTGTATAGCCCACCTTACAGGTGCCGGCTGTATAGCCCATCTTACAGGTGCTGGCTATATAGCCTATCTTACAGGTGCTAGCTGTATAGCCCATCCTACAGGGGATGGCTGTATAGTCCATTCTACAGGTGCCGGCTGTATAGCCCATCTTACAGGTGCTGGCTGTATAGCCCATCTTACAGGTGCTAGCTGTATAGCCCATCCTATAGGTGATGGCTGTATAGCCCATCCTACAGGTGATGGCTTTATAGCCCATCCTACAGGTGTCGGCTGTATAGCACTCCCTACAGGTGCCAGCTGTATAGCCCATTTTACAGGTGCCTGCTGTATAGCCAATTTTACAGGTGCTAGCTAAATAGCCCATCCTACAGGTGCCGGCTGTGTAGCACATCCTACACTTGCCTTGTATGAAGCAAGATCAGCACTGGAGCTGGCACCATACACCATGTACCGTGTTGTCCAAAAGTATTGACACCCCTGCAATTCTGTCAGATAATACTCAGTTTCTTCCTGAAAATGATTGCAATCACAAATTCTTTGGTATTATTATCTTCATTTAATTTGTCTTCAATGAAAAAAACACAAAAAGAATTGTCCTAAAGCCAAATTGGATATAATTCCACACCAAACATAAAAAAGGGGGTGGACAAAAGTATTGGCACTGTTAGAAAAATCATGTGATGCTTCTCTAATTTGTGTAATTACCAGCACCTGTAACTTACCTGTGGCACCTAACAGGTGTTGGCAATAACTAAATCACACTTGCAGCCAGTTGACATGGATTAAAGTTGACTCAACCTCTGTCCTGTGTCCTTGTGTGTACCACATTGAGCATGGAGAAAAGAAAGAAGACCAAAGAACTGTGTGAGGACTTGAGAAACCAAATTGTGAGGAAGCATGAGCAATCTCAAGACTACAAGTCCATCTCCAAAGACCTGAATGTTCCTGTGTCTACCGTGTGCAGTGTCATCAAGAAGTTTAAAGCCCATGGCACTGTGGCTAACCTCCCTAGATGTGGACGTAAAAGAAAAATTGATGAGAGATTTCAACGCAAGATTGTGTGGATGGTGGATAAAGAACCTCGACTAACATCCAAACAAGTTCAAGCTGCCCTGCAGTCCGAGGGTACAACAGTGTCAACCCGTACTATCTGTCGGTGTCTGAATGAAAAGGGACTGTATGGTAGGAGACCCAGGAAGACCCCACTTCTTACCCCGAGACATAAAAAAGCCAGGCTGGAGTTTGCCAAAACTTACCTAAGAAAGCCTAAAACATTTTGGAAGAATGTTCTCTGGTCAGATGAGACAAAAGTAGAGCTTTATGGGCAAAGGCATCAACGTAGAGTTTACAGGAGAAAAAAAGAGGCATTCAAAGAAAAGAACACGGTCCCTACAGTCAAACATGGCGGAGGTTCCCTGATGTTTTGGGGTTGCTTTGCTGCCTCTGGCACTGGACTGCTTGACCGTGTGCATGGCATTCTGAAGTCTGAAGACTACCAACAAATTTTGCAGCATAATGTAGGGCCCAGTGTGAGAAAGCTGGGTCTCCCTCAGAGGTCATGGGTCTTCCAGCAGGACAATGGCCCAAAACACACTTCAAAAAGCACTAGAAAATGGTTTGAGAGAAAGCACTGGAGACTTCTAAGGTGGCAGCAATGAGTCCAGACCTGAATCCCATAGAACACCTGTGGAGAGATCTAAAAATGGCAGTTTGGAGAAGGCACCCTTCAAATATCAGGGACCTGGAGCAGTTTGCCAAAGAAGAATGGTCTAAAATTCCAGCAGAGCATTGTAAGAAACTCATTGATGGTTACCGGAAGCGGTTGATCGCAGTTATTTTGGCTAAAGGTTGTGCAACCAAGTATTAGGCTGAGGGTGCCAATACTTTTGTCCGGCCCATTTTTGGAGTTTCATATGAAATGATCAATGTTTTGCTTTATTCTCTTTTGTGTTTTTTCATTGAAGACAAATTTAATGAAGATAATAATACCAAAGAATTTGTGATTGCAATCATTTTCAGGAAGAAACGGAGTATTATCTGACAGAATTGCAGGGGTGTCAATACTTTTGGCCATGACTGTATATGTACAGTTGGGGAAGGAGTTAAAGGGGTTGTCCCATCAAGAGACTATGCATCCACCAGGGCAATTATTGGTTGATCCGGGAGCCCAATCCTGGCACACAGCTGGTGTTGTAAAAGCTGTAATGAAAGGACAGCTCGAGTCCGCAGGACAGGACGTCCTACTCCGGCTCATGGAGAGGAGTCCTATGATGCCCCTTTAATATCAGGATCTTTGTACCATCTGTTTGCTTTTTTGTGTATTTTCAGGAGTATTGAGATATTTCGGGCTCCGCATCTCCAGTTGATCTGCTCCATTCAACAACATCATAAAATAGTGAACGCCCTGCGCTGGCACCACGAGCACGGCGAGGACCCCACCCTCAGCTTCCTCCTGGCATCGGGCTCCAATAATGCTGTGATCTACGTACATAACCTAAAGGGGGCGCTAGGTGAGGCTCCGTAGTGTAAACATAGGGGCAGATTTATTAAGTGTTTGTCACCCATTGCAACCAATCACAGCGCAGCTTTCATCTTACCAGATCAGTGTATGACATGAAAGCTGCGCTACGATTGCTTGCTATGGTCAACAAAGACACTTTTAATAAATGAGGCCCATAGTGTATGTCACATTACACTAAGAGTTATTCCGATCTCTGGGATTAACTCCTAGCATGCCCCGACCACCAGAGAAGAGGGTACAGACACATTCAAGCGCTGTCCTTAGGCGTCATCCTTAGTAAACTGTCCTCACAACAAGATGGCTGCTGTACTGCTTCAGTGAGATCGTAATATGATAGTATTCATGGCATTGTAATTATTTGAATTAAAGGGATTGTACGCTACTTGGACACCCCCTTCTAAAATGCCTCTGATAATCTACAGCGCTCATACCGCACAACAGTGTCACATGGGCACCCGGTGCTGGCATGCTGCCGCTGCAGGAGGTGAGGGCAAGCTGTTCTTTGTCTATGTAGTGAGCATTCCCTTAAGGCTGTATTTACATGATCCAGATTAGCAGCGTTTTTGACGCAGCATCTTAACGCTGCACCCAAACTGCTGCCTTGTAGAGTACCAGCACAGTGGATAATGTCTATAAATCCCATGCTCACTGTGCTTCTCCCCTCTGCAGCGTTATCTCATCTGCGGTGCATGTTTACTCTCTTCCGTATCTCTTGCAGCATGTTAATTTAATGCTGCGGAGTCAAAAGCGAGCTCCAGCAGGTGAATAGAGGGAAAAACCGAATGCAGATAGTGGGCACAGGTTGGCTGCACTCACCCACGGGTCCCCTCAGGTCAGGAGGCACAGCGTCCAACACACAGCGGCTCCGGATCGTGTGCACACAGCCTTAAAGGGAATCTGTCAGCAGGTTTTTGCTACCTCATCTGACAGCAACATGATGTTGGAAAAGAGACCCTGAATCCAACAATGTATCACCTAGATTACTAGATACAACTAATCTGACACAATCAAAGAATTTAGGTTGAGGAACACCGCAGAGCTGGGAGAGCTGCCCCCACCCACACCAGGCTCTATAGAGATTATACACTGACAGCAGGGGGGGGGTCAGACTGCAGTGCACATGACAAAGTAGTCCTATATTGATAAACCCTTTAGTTTATGTAAATAATAGCACACACACTGATAAGAGAAGCACAGTTGCTTTATGTTTTTTAACCCTTGCAGCATGCTGTCCTCAGTTTACCTAGCAATATGCTGCTGACTTTCCCTTTAAGTCGCTTATGGAATCTTATTTCATGTTCTGTCGCTACAGAGAGCTCTGCAGAAGTCCCGGTCACCATCACAGATCCTTTCCGGACCTTGTCGGGGCACACCGCTAAGATCACAAGCCTGTCATGGAGCCCTCATCACGACGCCAGGCTGGTGTCTGCCAGCTACGACGGCACCGCTCAAGTAAGACCAATATATTACAGGATGATTATTGGTGCTCACATATGACCTGTCCGTCATCCATGTGGTCTTGTGACTTGATCACTTATGGCGGAATTACTGTCAGCAAAGCTGCTTCAGTGGAAACATTAAAAGAAAAATGATTGTGCTATAGTTAGAAAGTAAGAACATCAATAGATAGTGCTGGTGTAGACACAGCGGCCAATAAGATAAAATCCAAGTATTATTTATACTCTACATTAACCTTTTTTTTCTCCCGTGGATATGTGAGTAATGGGTTGCAAAAATGGGTACATTATCCTGCATTTGTCCAGTGTAGCCTTAAAGGGATCGTCCACCTTTGGGACTTTTACTTTTTTCTTTTCCTTAAATGCACGTTTAATTGGGGCCCAAAGTATGACTTCTACAATTGGGTTTTAATGAGGAGTGTTGCAGTTTCCCTTCTACAGTCTGTATTCCTCTATCTATACCTGGTTGCAGAATGAGCTAACTGAGTCTATCAGTGAGCGCGCTCGTTGTCCCAGTCTAAGATTGTATCAGTGAGCGCGCTCGTTGTCCCAGTCTGAGATTCTATCACTGAGCGCGCTCGTTGTCCCAGTCTAAGATTGTATCAGTGAGCGTGCTCGTTGTCCCAGTCTAAGATTGTATCAGTGAGCGCGCTCGTCCCAGTCTGAGATTGTATCAGTGAACGCGCTCGTTGTCCCAGTCTAAGATTGTATCAGTGAGCGCGCTCGTCCCAGTCTGAGATTGTATCAGTGAACGCGCTCGTTGTCCCAGCCTAAGATTGTATCAGTGAGCACTCTCATTGTCACAGTCTGAGATTCTATCAGTGAGCGCGCTCATTGTCACAGTCTGAGATTCTATCAGTGAGCGCGCTCGTTATCACAGTCTATCAGTGAGCGCACTCATTGTCACAGTCTGAGATTCTATCAGTGAGCGCGCTAGTTGTCACAGTCTATCAGTGAGCGCGCTCGTTGTCACAGTCTGAGATTCTATCAGTGAGCGCGCTCGTTATCACAGTCTGAGAATCAGTAAGCGCGCTCGTTGTCACAGTCTGAGATTCTATCAGTGAGCGCGCTCGTTGTCACAGTCTGAGATTCTATCAGTGAGCGCGCTCGTTGTCACAGTCTGAGAATCGGTAAGCGCGCTCGTTGTCATAGTCTGAGATTCTATCAGTGAGCGCGCTCGTTATCACAGTCTGAGAATCAGTTACGGGCTCGTTGTCACAGTCTGAGATTCTATCAGTGAGCGCGCTTGTTGTCACAGTCTGAGATTCTATCAGTGAGCGCGCTCATTATCACAGTCTGAGAATCAGTAAGCGCGCTCGTTGTCACAGTGTGAGATTCTATCAGTGAGCGCGCTCGTTGTCACAGTCTATCAGTGAGCGCGCTCGTTGTCACAGTCAATCAGTGAGCGCGCTCGTTGTCACAGTCAATCAGTGAGTGCGCTCCTTGTCAGTCTGAGATTCTATCAGTGAGCGCACTCATTGTCACAGTCTGAGATTCTATCAGTGAGAGCGCTAGTTGTCACAATCTATCAGTGAGTGCGCTCGTTGTCAGTCTGAGATTCTATCAGTGAGTGCACTCATTGTCACAGTCTGAGATTCTATCAGTGAGCGCGCTCGTTGTCACAGTCTGAGATTCTATCAGTGAGCGCGCTCGTTATCACAGTCTGAGAATCAGTAAGCGCGCTCGTTGTCACAGTCTGAGATTCTATCAGTGAGCGCGCTCGTTGTCACAGTCTGAGATTCTATCAGTGAGCGCGCTCGTTGTCACAGTCTGAGAATCGGTAAGCGCGCTCGTTGTCATAGTCTGAGATTCTATCAGTGAGCGCGCTCGTTATCACAGTCTGAGAATCAGTTACGGGCTCGTTGTCACAGTCTGAGATTCTATCAGTGAGCGCGCTTGTTGTCACAGTCTGAGATTCTATCAGTGAGCGCGCTCATTATCACAGTCTGAGAATCAGTAAGCGCGCTCGTTGTCACAGTGTGAGATTCTATCAGTGAGCGCGCTCGTTGTCACAGTCTATCAGTGAGCGCGCTCGTTGTCACAGTCAATCAGTGAGTGCGCTCGTTGTCAGTCTGAGATTCTATCAGTGAGCGCACTCATTGTCACAGTCTGAGATTCTATCAGTGAGAGCGCTCGTTGTCACAATCTATCAGTGAGTGCGCTCGTTGTCAGTCTGAGATTCTATCAGTGAACGCACTCATTGTCACAGTCTGAGATTCTATCAGTGAGCGCGCTCGTTGTCACAGTCTGAGATTCTATCAGTGAGCGCGCTCGTTGTCACAGTCTGAGATTCTATCAGTGAGCGCGCTCGTTGTCACAGTCTATCAGTGAGCTCGCTCGTTGTCACAGTCTGAGATTCTATCAGTGAGCGCACTCATTGTCACAGTCTGAGATTCTATCAGTGAGCGCGCTCGTTGTCACAGTCTGAGATTCTATCAGTGAGCGCGCTCGTTGTCACAGTCTGAGATTCTATCAGTGAGCGCACTCATTGTCACAGTCTGAGATTCTATCACTGAGCGCGCTCGTTGTCACAGTCTGAGATTCTATCAGTGAGCGCGCTCGTTGTCACAGTCTGAGATTCTATCAGTGAGCATGCTCGTTGTCACAGTCAGAGATTCTATCAGTGAGCGCGCTCGTTGTCACAGTCAGAGATTCTATCACTGAGCGCGCTCGTTGTCACAGTCTGAGATTCTATCACTGAGCGCGCTCGTTGTCACAGTCTGAGATTCTATCAGTGAGCGCGCTCGTTGTCACAGTCTGAGATTCTATCACTGAGCGCGCTCGTTGTCACAGTCTGAGATTCTATCACTGAGCGCGCTCGTTGTCACAGTCTATCAGTGAGTGCGCTTGTTGTCACAGTCTATGAGTGAGCACGCTCGTTGTCACAGTATCAGTGAGCACGCTCGTTGTCACAGTCTATCAGTGAGCGCGCTCGTTGTCATAGTCTGAGATTCTATCACTGAGCGCGCTCGTTGTCACAGTCTGAGATTCTATCACTGAGCGCGCTCGTTGTCACAGTCTATCAGTGAGTGCTCTTGTTGTCACAGTCTATGAGTGAGCACGCTCGTTGTCACAGTATCAGTGAGTGCGCTCGTTGTCACAGTCTATGAGTGAGCGCGCTCGTTGTCACAGTCTATGAGTGAGCGCGCTCGTTGTCACAGTCTATCAGTGAGTGCGCTCGTTGTCACATCAGTGAGCGCGCTCGTTGTCACAGTCTATGAGTGAGCGCGCTCGTTGTCACAGTCTATCAATGAGCGCGCTCGTTGTCACAGTCTATCAGTGAGTGCGCTTGTTGTCACAGTCTATGAGTGAGCACGCTCGTTGTCACAGTATCAGTGAGTGCGCTCGTTGTCACAGTCTATGAGTGAGCGCGCTCGTTGTCACAGTCTATGAGTGAGCGCGCTCGTTGTCACAGTCTATCAGTGAGTGCGCTCGTTGTCACATCAGTGAGCGCGCTCGTTGTCACAGTCTATGAGTGAGCGCGCTCGTTGTCACAGTCTATCAATGAGCGCGCTCGTTGTCACAGTCTATCAGTGAGCGCGCTCGTTGTCACAGTCTATCAGTGAGCGCGCTCGTTGTCACAGTCTGAAGGGATAGTTTGAAAGTTTGAGGGAGAAAGAGTTTGTAAAAACCTAGTGGAAACGTTATAATGAAATACAATTGCAAAAATCAATTTAGTCCCCAAACATATGCATGTAAGTAAAAACTCAGTTTCTAGTAGTCTGTATTATTCCCTATTCATACACTGGGGAATAATTTAGCGATCTGTTAGGACCCCTACGGATTGGACCCCATCAATCAATAGGTTATCTCCAGCACCATGGAATCAATGGTGCTTTATAAATAAGTAATAATATAATTGTGTGACTACTACTCCCCCTTGTGGTCACATACTGAAGTGCATGAATATGTATTAGTAAGACTTAGTAGTACTGTAGTTTGCTTGCATGATAACTAGTTGTAGATTGTGTGGCTAGAATAACAATATTATTGGTGTACGGTTGTACGTTATTCATGAGAGCAGATGGAGAAGACTTCACTTAGGCGGAGCCCCTGTCTATCCCTGGGGCAAAGAATGAACTCCCTCCCATAGAAGTAACTATGCATATCTAGATTAATAGAATAAAGACTGAACACACATCCTCGGGCAGTGATGCTATATATCTATATACTATAAGCACCATTTTCATAAGGTGGTACTCCCATCTTCTAAGGATAGCTCTGTGCTGTGATATGTCATTACTTAATGACCAGTGGAGCTTTGACCCCCACAATCTTGATAAAGAAGGGTCCAGTGTCATCACTATGTTCCTACTATGTACAGCACACACTGCAGGGGATTACAGCTGCCTACACGACCTGCCGCCACTGATCATAAAATGATGGAATACTTTGTAATATGTCGTCTAGACTTGGCGCTTGTTCACATGACCATAAGGCGGCCGTAGTTTACAGTCGCAGCTTCTAGACCGATCGCAGATCTCCAGACCCAAACTAATAGAATCTTATTTTTCTGATCATCATAATGGGAGACCCAGACAATGGGGTTTAGGGCACTGCCCTCCGGAGGCCACACTAGGTACTACAAGTTTGTAGACACCGCCCCCTCCGCATATAAACCCCTACCGCAGGGAAGACCCTCAGTTTTAAACTTAGTGTGCTCGGAGGAATCACACGCTTTGCTTGCACATCACAGCATTCTCACAGCTTACGTGATGGCGTATGAAGATAAGGTAGGTCCCGGTGGGGGACCTCCGGCAGTCTCCCTGTTCACCCATGGGGGAACACACAGGTTGAGGTACCGGAGGGCCTAGAGCCTGGGCACATGGTGTTCTCCCGGTACGCTGCCGCGCTCCTTCCCATCCCTCTTTGGGGGGCTCTGAGAAGTGGGAGACAGGAGCCTTGCACAGCTCCGCTCCGTCCGAGGCCTCCCTAAATGGTGCTTACAGACCGGACTGGAGCCAGCCCAGTCCGAGGCCTCCCTAAATGGTGCTTACAGACCGGACTGGTGCTGAACCCCCGTCCGAGGCCTCCCTAAATGGTGCTTACAGACCGGACTGGCCCTGAGGCACCTTGGTGTCTCCGGTGTGCCTGGGGGTAGTGTCTGGCACTTTATGTGTTTCATGACACTCAGACCGCGCGCAACCCTCGGGTCCGCGGTTCTGGCGGTGTACCCTGTGCTGGGGTCACCATAGCTGACCGCCCTGTGTGTCACAGGGGCTGCGGCTGCGGGCTACAGATGTTGCATGCAGCCCTGGGTATAGTGTTGGTACTATATCTCCCGCGCTGCGGGCTCCGGCACCAGTTTTCTTAAGATGGCTGCTTGGAGAGATGTGGAGCAGCCCATAGGATGATGTCATCGCTGGGCGTGTGTGTGTGTGTGCTTCCCGCGTGTTTTCAGCTCCGCCCACGTCTTTACTGGCGGCGGCCATTTTCTCCTCACTTCCCTACTGGGACTGGATGAGTGCACTGCTGCGCTCTCGGAGGAGACCGGTCATTACCCTCGCGGAGGCCACACACACACCGCTCCCCTCCACCGCATTGAAGCGGTCGGTAAGCCGCCGGTGTTCCGGTTTCATACTTGGCTTATTCTTTTCCTCTGCTGTCGGCATGGCCCCAGCAAAGAAAAGTGCTGTGAAGGCAGACAATTCTACCACTACCTGTGCTACATGCAACGGGACGCTGGTCGAGGGGTCCTGCAATAACTGCGGACGCCCAGAGGCACGGACTGATTCTGCAGAGACTGCAGCTCCGGTGCTGTACCCTGAGGTTCAGGTGATCTCAGGGTAATGGGAGACACAGAATAAGATTAACGAATCTGTGTTATCCAAATTGTCCTCCATGTCGCAATCCCTGGAGGCACTGACTAGGAGACTGGGAAGCCCAGCTGCTCCTTCAAGTTACCCCCGGGTGTCATCTCTTTCTGCTGCTAGACCCCTTAAGCGGGCTCGCCGAGATGACTCACCCGAGATCCAGAACCTCTCTGAGGAGGAGCGTCACTCTGATGGTGACGAGGATGATGGGGGTTCAATGCTTGAATCTATGTCAGAACCACCTGACGGGGTAGAGGATCTGGTGTCCTCTATCAACGAGACTCTACATCTCGTGGCACCCCCTGAGGAGGTGGAACTGCACCCTAAGGAGGTGTATCAGTGGCTGCAGCCGGAGGCTCGCCCATGTGGCTCCTTTATGGACCACACTAATTTTGGAAGGGTGGTTAGAGCACCCAGGATTCATCCTGGGCGGCGTTATGTCCGCAAATCTAAGGACAATCGCTTCCCCTTTCCACAGGAGGTGTTTCAGGAATGGTCGCAGTCCCCGAAGGTGGACTTTTCCATGACCAGGATTGCTGCACGCTCCCTGTTCTCTGCCTCTGATAGCTCCTCATTGAAGGACGCGACGGATAGACAGGTCGAGCAACTCGCCAAGTCTTCCTATGAGGCTGTGGGGTCTTCATTTGCCCCTAATTTTGCCACGGTCTGGACTCTGCAGGCGATCACGTCCTGCTTAGATGGTATCACTGACCTGGCGGGGTCCAATACAGAGGTCCTGGCGCTTACTGATAGGGCAAGCAGATTACGCCAGGACTGCGACCCTAGAAACTGCCACCCGCTCTGCTGTGGCTTCGGCCAATGCTATAGCGATTCGCAGGTTGTTGTGGCTGCGTCTTTGGGACTCAGATGCCACATCCAAGAAGATTCTGCAGAATCTTCCATTCTCTGGCGACAGACTTTTTGGCACCGAGCTGGATAAGCTAATCAAGGATTCTGCGGAGTCTAAGATCCCACAGAATAAGCCTAAGCCACGGTATACCGTCAAAAGGAACCCAAAACAGTGGTCCTTTCGGTCCAGCTCGCAGTCCTCAGCTTCGTCCGCTCGCACGGACAGAGGGGGCAAGCCCGCTACTCAGTGGCGCCCCAAAGGTCGTCAGAAGAAGTCAACGGGGGCAGCAGCTGCCACCCCCAAACCCACTTCCGCATGACTCGCTCTCCAGTCCTGCCGCCCCACAGGTGGGGGGCCGCCTGTCCCGTTTTCAGGACAGATGGTTGCTCCACGTTCAAGATCAGTGGGTCCGAGACGTAGTCTCACGCGGCTACAGGATAGAGCTGACGTCGCGGCCAACACACCGATTCCATCGGTCTGTTCCATCTCCAGAAAAGGCTCAGGCTTTTCATCTGGTGTTGGAGGGACTCCGCAGAGACGGAGTGGTGGTCCCAGTGCCTTCCGGGGAGAGGTTTCGGGGTTTTTACTCCAACCTCTTCATTGTCCCAAAAAAGGATGGCTCCTTCCGCCCGGTTCTGGACCTAAAATTGTTCAACCGTCACGTGTTGGTTCGGAAGTTCCGTATGGAATCCCTGCGCTCCGTGATCGCGGCTGTGTCACAGGGGGACTTCCTAGCGTCGATAGATATCCGAGACGCTTACCTTCACGTGCCCATTGCACCGGCTCATCAGCGCTGGTTGAGATTTGCAGTGGGGGAAGAACACTTCCAATTTGTGGCGCTGCCTTTCGGGCTGGCCTCGGCACCGCGGGTGTTCACAAAAGTGATGGCCTCTATGATGGCTCTCCTACACGTGCAGGGACATGCCGTCATACCCTATCTGGACGACCTACTGGTCAGGGCGCCATCGGAACACCTTTGTCGGCAAAGCCTGGAGGTGACCATGAAGTCTCTGGAACAGTTCGGGTGGCTTCTCAATATCCAGAAGTCGACCCTGGTTCCGACCCAGTCATTGACATATCTGGGCATGGACTTCCACACGGACTCAGCCCTGGTGTCTCTGCCACGAGCCAAGCAGCTGGCGATCCACTCAGGAGTGCAGAATGTCCTCCTGTCACCACAATCATCCCTACGGGTATTGATGAAGCTGGTGGGGCGCATGGTAGCTGCGATAGAGGCGGTGCCTTTCGCACAGTTTCGCCTCCGTCCTCTCCAGCTGGAGATTCTCCGCCGATGGGACAAGAGGACGGTCTCTCTGAATCGGCTGGTGGCACTTTCCCAACCGACCAGGGATTCCCTGCAGTGGTGGCTCCAGCCACGTCACTTGTCACGGGGCCGGTCCTTCCTCAAACCGTCGTGGTTAGTGGTAACCACCGACGCCAGTCTGAGGGGCTGGGGTGCGGTGTTCTTACACCACAGGGCTCAAGGCCTCTGGACTCAGTCAGAGTCGGCGTTGCAGATCAACGTGCTGGAGATCAAGGCGGTCTATCTGGCGCTCTTGGCGTTTCAGAAATTCCTGTCAGGACAGCCCATTCGGGTGCAGGCCGACAATGCGACGGCCGTCGCCTATATAAATCATCAGGGAGGGACCAGAAGTGCTCAGGCCCTCGCCGAAGTCCACCGCATTCTATCCTGGGTGGAGGACAACGACTGCCTGATCTCCGCAGTTCACATCCCAGGGGTCGAGAACTGGGAGGCCGATTACCTGAGCCGGCAGGGGATGGACGCCGGAGAGTGGTCTCTTCATCCAGACGTCTTCCGGGACATCTGCAGCAGGTGGGGCACTCCGGACGTGGATCTGATGGCCTCGCGGCTGAATCATCAGGTGCCGCAATACATGGCGAGATCATGGGATCCTCAGTCTCTGGGGGCAGACGCCCTGATCCTGAGTTGGTCCAGCTTCCATCGACCATATGTGTTCCCACCTCTAGCTCTGATTCCCAAGGTTTTGTGGAAAATCAGGACGGAGTGCAACATAGCCATTCTAGTGGCTCCGGATTGGCCCAGGAGGTCCTGGTATCCGGATCTGTGGCAACTGTCAGGCGGACTCCGATGGGCTCTTCCAGAACGCGCAGATCTTCTCGCGCAAGGCCCATTCTTCCACCTCAATTCCAGGGCCCTCAGATTGACTGCATGGCTCTTGAGGCCTGGCTGCTAACATCCAGGGGCTTCTCTCCTACAGTGGTTGCCACTATGAATCGGGCCAGGAAGCCCGTATCCAGGAAAATATACCACAGAACGTGGAAAATCTTTTTCTCCTGGTGTGCCTCTGCTGGACGGGCACCGTGGCCCTTGTCCATCCCGACATTGTTGGCTTTCCTACAGTCGGGTTTGGAATTGGGCTTATCCCTCAGCTCCCTGAAGGGTCAAGTATCAGCTCTTTCAGTGCTGTTTGACAGGCGTTTGGCGCTCCTTCCTAAGGTCCGTCAGTTTCTGCAAGGGGTGTCTCGGGTGGTCCCGCCATATAGGCGACCTCTGGATCCTTAGGACCTTAACATGGTCCTGACGGCTCTGCAGAAACCGCCGTTCGAGCCTTTGAGGGACGTCTCCCTCTCTCATCTGTCCCAGAAAGTGGTTTTTCTGGTGGCAATTACATCTCTGAGACGGGTTTCAGAATTGGCTGCACTTTCGTGCAAGTCACCCTTTCTGGTAGTCCACCAAGACAAGGTGGTGTTACGCCCGCGGGCGGAATTTTTGCCGAAAGTGGTTTCCACTTTCCACTTGAACCAGGAGATTGTTCTTCAATCATTTTGTCCCGCTCCTGTTCATCAGGTTGAGCGCGACCTCCACACTCTGGATCTAGTGAGGGCTGTACGCATTTATGTGTCCAGGACCGCCTCCTTCCGGAGTTCTGACTCTTTGTTCATCCTTACGGCGGGTCGCTGTAAGGGGTCCGCGGCATCAAAATCGACCTTGGCCAGATGGATCAAGGCACCCATTCAGGAGGCTTACCGTTCTGCGGGTCAGCCTCTTCCGGTGGGCTTGAAGGCGCATTCGACCACAGCCGTCGGTGCTTCCTGGGCTTTGCGACATCGCGCTTCAGCTCTGCAGGTGTGTCAGGCGGCCACTTGGTCCAGCCTGCACACTTTCTCTAAGCACTATATGGTGCATGCCCATGCCTCTGCGGATGCAAGTTTGGGCAGGCGGGTCCTCCAGGCGGCGGTTACCCACCTTTGAGGGGGACCGTATCTTTACACGTCTTTGAGGAACTCTTCCCGCCCTGGGGTTTGCTTTAGGACATCCCCATTGTCTGGGTCTCCCATTATGATGATCAGAAAAAAGAGAATTTTGTTTACGTACCGTAAATTCTTTTTTCTTGAATCATCAATGGGAGACCCAGCACCCACCCAGTTGTTCCGTTGCATGTTTGCATTTGATCTGTTCCCTGTTGGGACAGTTTATTCCGGGTTGTTGGACCGTCTGGGTGTGGTTTATTTTGTCTCCTCGCAGCTTATGAACCAAACTGAGGGTCTTCCCTGCGGTAGGGGTTTATATGCGGAGGGGGCGGTGTCTACAAACTTGTAGTACCTAGTGTGGCCTCCGGAGGGCAGTGCCCTAAACCCCATTGTCTGGGTCTCCCATTGATGATTCAAGAAAAAAGAATTTACGGTACGTAAACAAAATTCTCTTTTTTATCGCTTCATTGGGGGACACAGGAAGACCATGGGATATATGCTCTGCCACTAGGGGGCGAGACACTACGCTTAACACAGATCTCCAGACCCAAACTAATAGAATCTTATATACCAGTGAAGTTCTTGGTTCAGATTAGGCCAAGAATTGTGACCCTAACACGGACTGTAAATGACATTATACACCCTGTTCTGCACATATGACTTTTTAGTATTCTCATTATCACAATCAAGATTACGATGACAGGTAACACCTCTAATGTACAGTAAATAACACACCTTCATTATAGGTGATATTACAGCTCACCAGGCCCAAGACTCGCCCATAGACGTCAGTGAATCATCCCCAATCTGTCTGTGTGGTTGGTTTAAATAGTGTCTCCAAATAGTATAATAAGCAACTGGGGCAAGATGGCCAGCCTCTATATTCAATTACAGAAATGAGTAAAAAAATATATATATAATATCGAAATTGTTACCCCTCTATAGATCACTGGTGAGGCCACAGAATATGGGATCCAGTCTTTGGCTCTACATATAGTATATATGCCTATTCTTCTGCGAATGTTACACCTTACTCATTTCAAGGTTAATGAATCCATGTTTTCATTTCAGGTTTGGGATGTGCTCCAAGAAGAGCCGATCAGTAACTATCGGGGGCACAAGGGGCGATTGCTGTGTGTGCACTGGTCCCCAGTGGACGGGGACAAGGTCTGGACAGGAGCAGACGACTTCTGCTTACACAATTGGTCCATATCTAAGCAGGAGCACAGCCGACCCCCCAAAGGTCAGTTCTGGGGGGTTTTCTAGGGTAATTTAGAGACTTTTTACAGGCCGTGATTCTGGAGAATTTGTATGCAAATTAGCTCTCCTCCAGAAGGAAGAAAACTGTCTATTTAGCGCCTCCTATACAGCAGGTAAGGTCTGGAGAACGTGGGTTTACACCCTGCCACTAGGAGGCTCCACACTGGGTGAAATAAAATGTGTAGGCCCATTCTGGTGAGCGCTATATACCTTCTCCTAGGACACAAGGAAACCCCGTTTCGGCCTAGTATCCATAGTACTTGTATTATGTCTGCTGCTAGTTTTTTCCTATTTTACCTTTTGTTGGTTGACTTTGTTTTCTCTTGCGCGGCATTGGATGCTTCACGTCACTTGTCCGCTGATCACCCATATCCATAGACTGCTGGTGACCCCACAATCATGAAAGGTCATCAAATGTGTGACCCCTGCGGACGTCTGAAGATGTCGAAAGTGTGAATAAATTCCCTACCAGACTCTCCTATCCTCCGACTTATTTAACTCGGTGATGTCTCCTTTGGGGTCTGTTTTCTTTTCTTTTTATGCCCCTTCTCCTACCCCCCCCATCAACCTTTCCCGGTCGTACCTCTCCCCAGACGCTCTTCTTCCATTGTGGGATTGTCTTGCTTCTTGGAGTCTTTTTGGACCTCTCTTATATCACCTGTCTTCCCCTATTCTTTCCACCATGGTATTAAGCCGCTCTCGCGCCATTTCCATTTCTGCATTGCGCTACTTCATCTACTCTTGTCAAGACGTCTCCAGTTTGGTCATCCAGACGCATGTTTTGTTTGTTCTCGATACGACAATCATCTGTCAGCCAGGCTTCCTCTGCTCCCAATGTCTAGGATCCCTGAGTGGTGATCCAGTCTGTGTTTCAGGTCATAAGTAACCTGGCCAGTCTCTTCCAGGCTACGGCCCATCCTCTGGAGCACTTGCCAGCCCAGCTTGCCCGATCAGCTCCCTCTGACCTAGAGTTGACGATCCCACACACCTTCTCACAAGACATGCAGGATCTCTTCGCACAGATATTCTTTGGCCACTTAGTTCACGTCCCCCCTCTGCCGAATCCCCAGGGGACCTCTCATTCATCCTCCAAATCAGAGATGGATACTAAACTGGCCTCGATCACGCAGGACCTAACCCAGACAATGAGGGACATCCTCCAAATCAAGACTGAATCTTCCTCTCCATCCCAAGAAGCTGTTTCTTACCATCAGCCCCAATGTGAACAAGTCACCTTAACCAGTCATGAAGGCTTTGACAATCTTCGTACCTCCTCCAAGAGGAATTGGTTACTAAATGGTCCATACCTCCCTCAGCTCATCTCTCCAGCACCACTTTGCCCCTTTCTTATGCTTCATTTCTCTGTAACATGCTGGATAAGATGATTTATTGCCTCTCGCGACCATTTTTTAGCAGTATGCTCCACTTTACGGCCTGCTTTTGCAGAGTTTTGGGTTAGCAAAGCTTGCTTGGTCTGGATTTAAAGGGAAGCTGTCAGCAGGTTTTTGCTACATCATCTGT
>JARQOC010000004.1:593583555-593588555 GCA_033576535.1 Allobates femoralis
AGATAGATAAAGACGTCTGGTTTCTACACAGATACATACTTACTTTGCCTGAGAAAGTTACACTTAACTTCATCACATTAAAAAGCTTTCCGAGAAAGGAGGAAGATGCAGAACGAACACATATGTATACGTATGTGTGTATATTTATATGTGTTATATATATATATATATATATATATACCGCACACATACATATATATGTACATCTATCTATTATAATAACCTAGGTAGTGTCTAGGGTAGTTGTATAGCACATCTCCTGTAATATATAATACAAGGTGTGTGGTTGTTCTGAGCAGATTGTGCCTCCCCTGGGTGTGATATTTGTGGACCATTAATGTCAGTGTGGTGCATGTTCTAGGGCAGCTCCCTATTATCTGTAATTCTACTACTATCTCTGCCTTATAATCCTGTATTATTATAAATCATCCTGTTGTGGAAATGTTATGATTCAATCTCACATTTTTGAAAGATAATGAACTTCAGTGTAACTTTATCAAGCAAATGGAATATATGCATCTATCTATCTATCTATCTATCTATCTATCTATCTCTCTATCTATCTATCTATCTATCTATCAATCAATCTATCTATCTATCTATCTATCTATCTACCATCTATATACAACTATACTATCATCTATCTATCTATCTATCTATCTATCTATCTATCTACCATCAGTCTACCTATCTTTATGTATGAATGTATGTAAGTATCTAATCTCTTCTATCCATCCATCTATTTACATATCTATCTATGTATCAATCTATCTATGTATCAATCTATCTATCTATCTATCTGACTATGTATCTATCTCTCTATCCATCCATCTATTTATCTCTCATATTTCTCTATTTCTCTATGTGTCTTTATGTTTATTAACTCTATCTATCTATCTATCTATCTATCTATCTATCTGACTATGTATCTATCTCTCTATCCATCCATCTATTTATCTCTCATATTTATCTATTTCTCTATGTGTCTTCTTTATGTTTATTAACTTTATCTATCTATCTATCTATCTATCTATCTATCTACCATCTATATACAACTATACTATCATCTATCTATCTATCTATCTATCTATCTATCTATCTATCTATCTATCTACCATCAGTCTACCTATCTTTATGTATGAATGTATGTAAGTATCTAATCTCTTCTATCCATCCATTTACATATCTATCTATGTATCAATCAATCTATCTATCTATCTATCTATCTATCTATCTATCTATCTATCTATCTTTCTATATCTCTCTCTAGATCTATCTATCAATCTTTCTAAGAATCTAAGTATCATCTACTTACCTATATATCTATTTATCCCATCTATATCTATCCATCCATCATCTACCTATATAAATCCTGTATAAAATATACTGTCATACGATGTCTGTGTACTAATGGGAAATATCCATACTTAGGTCCAGTCTCCATTGTGAATTTTGTAATTAATATTATTATTATTGTGAAATCTCCATAATTAGGTCCAGTCTCCACTGTGAATTTAGTAAATAATAATAATAATAATAATAATAATAATAATAATGTGAAATCTCCATACTTAGGTTAAGTCTCCATTGTGAATTTTGCAGTATTAGAATTAATAATAATTGTGATATAATTGTGGATGATCATTTCAAAATGATAAAAATCTAGTATATGATGTGTTATATGTAATATATTCTATATTAACTGCCATGCCTATACATTTTGCAGTAGCTATTATAAAAGTCTATAATTCTGATATTATTACTGCTGATCATTGTAGCAATCCCCCTGTATCCTGGGCTGTGTACCCTGCTCACACATTGCTCTCCATCAAGACCCTTTAATACTTGCTTTACCTCTGACTCCAATCGAATTATGCAAAAACGTGAAAAATATGTATATGAAAATCCTCCAATAAATATAAAGTGTGAAAAAATAATAATCTATAAATATAGGAAAAACTATAAAAAAAAATAGATTTCAACAAAAACTAGAAAGAAAACTGTATGGTGAGTGACTGTTTTTCTTGTGCCCCCCCATAGCCAGCCAGGCCATTATTAGGTGAGGGTCCCCAGGCTGGGGGGCCCAGGTGACTCAGCCTCCTCCCTGCACCCCCCTTTCTCCTCTCCTCCTCCTTCCCTCTCTTTCTGCTTCTTATTGGCTCCCTGAAGATTTTGACATCAGGGCCTGAGCTGATTATAAAGACCCTGAGGAGAGGCAGAAGGGTTAATGTGCTGAGAGGTGCAGAGCTGGAGCCTGGATAAGATCTGTTATTGTATCTCAGCCTTTTCTGAGCCTCTCTAATCTTCAATATATAGATGTTGGCTTAGCAGTGAGCCCCAGTATAGAGAGAGCTGCCTGCTGGATCCTAGAGCTCCTTCACTGGCTGCGGTTCTTCTTCTTCTTGGAGTTTGAGGGTCTTCTCGGATCTTGAGTCTATGGGGAGTTCCTACAAAGTCTGATAACTAGAAGAAGACAGAAAGTTGCTGGAGGGTGTTGGCATCTGGGCACCTTTTGCCATGAACATCATTGGGAGTTACCAGCATCACCACCACATGATGCCAGAACCTTATATCTTCACCCCTGGCTCCAGATGCCACCAGGATAGACCTTTCTTCCAAGGATGGGTCCTAAATCCAGGGAAGTGTCCCCATCAGAGTTTGCCACCCAGCCTCCCTATAGCCCTGAGTATGGCACTGTGGGCCCTGCCCAGGGCAGCAGCCGCCTGGAGGCTCTAGGGGGGCGCCTGGCCAGGAGGAAAGGAGTCCCCCCAAAAAGGAGAGGAGAAGGACAGAGAGCATCAACAGTGCCTTCGCTGAACTCAGAGAATGTATCCCCAATGTCCCAGCCGACACCAAGCTCTCCAAAATAAAGACCCTCAGGCTGGCCACCAGCTACATAGGCTACCTAATGGATGTCCTGGCCAAGGACAATGAGCCGGGGGGCACAGAGGGGTTCAAGGCCGAAATCAAGAAGATGGATCATAGAGACTGTAAAAGGAAAAGGGAAGCGGTAAGTATCTGCACATAGTATGTGTGTATATAGAGACAACACACAGTATGTGTATATATAGAGACAACACACAGTATGTATATATAGATACAACACACAGTATGCGTATATATAGATACAACACACAGTATGCGTATATATAGATACAACACACAGTATGCGTATATATAGAGACAACACACAGTATGCGTATATATAGATAGGTGTGTACAAATACGTATATATAGATACAACACACAGTATGTGTATGTATAGATACAACACAGTATGTGTATATATAGATACAACACACAGTATGCGTATATATAGATAGGTGTGTACAAATACGTATATATAGATACAACACACAGTATGTGTATGTATAGATACAACACAGTATGTGTATATATAGATACAACACACAGTATGCGTATATATAGATAGGTGTGTAAAAATATGTGTATATATAGATACAACACACAGTATGCGTATATATAGATAGGTGTGTACAAATATGTATATAGATACAACACACAGTATGTGTATATATAGATACAACACACAATATGCGTATATATAGATAGGTGTGTACAAATACGTATATATAGATACAACACACAGTATGTGTATGTATAGATACAACACAGTATGTGTATATATAGATACAACACACAGTATGCGTATATATAGATAGGTGTGTACAAATATGTGTATATATAGATACAACACACAGTATGCGTATATATAGATAGGTGTGTACAAATATGTGTATATAGATACAACACACAGTATGTGTATATATAGATACAACACACAGTATGCGTATATATAGATACAACACACAGTATGAGTATATATAGATACAACACACAGTATGTGTATATATAGATACAACACACAGTATGCGTATATATAGATACAACACACAGTATGTGTATATATAGATACATCACACAGTATGTGTATATATAGATACAACACACAGTATGCGTATATATAGATACAACACACAGTATGCGTGTATATATAGATACAACACACAGTATGCGTATATATAGATACAACACATAGTATGCATATATATAATAGGTTGTACAAATACGTATATATAGATACAACACACAGTATGTGTATATATAGATACAACACATAGTATGCGTATATATAGATACAACACACAGTATGCGTGTATATATAGATACAACACACAGTGTGCGTATATATAGATACAACACATAGTATGCATATATATAGATAGGTGTGTACAAATACGTATATATAGATACAACACACAGTATGTGTATATATAGATACAACACATAGTATGCGTATATATAGATAGGTGTGTACAAATATGTGTATATAGATACAACACACAGTATGTATATATATAGATAGGTGTGTAAAAATATGTATATATATAGATACAACACACATTAAGTGTATATTTAGATAGGTGTGTACAAATATGTGTATATAGATACAACACACATTATGTGTATGTATATAGATAGATACAACACACATTATGTGTATATTTAGATAGGTGTGTACAAATATGTATATAGATAGATACAACACACATTATGTATATATAGATATCTGTGATAGATTAATATAGATTATGTGTATATGTAGATAGATACAAATACATTATGTGCATATGATCGATAAACTTAAGAAAAGAAAACAAAGAAAGAAAAAACTACTATAAATTACATTGAATATTCTTTATTTCATATACATCCATATTTATAATATAAATATGTTTATTTAAATATGACTATAAATATACATATACAACATAAACAATGTAACTTTTCTATATTAGTATGTATCTGTAATGTGCATACGTACATACATATTCTAAATATGTAAATATGTCTAATCATCTATATATCCATGAACTATCCTTCTATTACCTATATTCCTGTGTATCTGAACTCCTTTAATTTATATTTTCTTGTTGCCTACATTTCTCTCTTTCTCTTCCTCTCTCTCCCCTCTTTCT
>JARQOC010000004.1:593592077-593652961 GCA_033576535.1 Allobates femoralis
CCCGCAACGAGTGCGTCACAGGAAGGTATTGCATCCCTGACTGAAGATGTAATATCTTCCATCTCAGTGATGACATGGTTAAACCCAGAGCTCCATACACCACACAACACAGGTCCTGGTAGGAGGAGTGTAAGGTGTAGTGTGTGGGGAGAAGTGAGGAGAGAGGAGTTGGAAGGAGAAGGAAGAAGGAGCAGGGATCTACACAGTTCCGTGCAGCCCTGAAAAGTAACTTACCGGCTGGGCACCATTAAGCGGTGACCCAGACCGGAACACGGGCAACTACGGAGCGGGTTAAAACATACCCGTGCCCAACCTCACCAGACACCGGGTCCGAGGCGAACAGATGTCTACCACTGTTCTGCAGAAACCAGAGTGAAGGAACAGCTTCTTAGGAACACCTCACTACAGCCGCAACCTAGCCGTCTTGCCAGCGAGATACCCACCATAGGGAAACAGGCCCCTGTACAGCCGGGAGGCACCCCGGTAGGGAATCCTAAAGAAGTCTTCCCTGTACCTCGAACTGGCACACTAAGGCGAGAACGGCAACCAGAATAGAACGGTTAAATAAAGAAGGTACACCGTGGAGCTCTGGACTAAGACCAGTCACCGCTGAGACCACCCGGTCCGTTACCTAAAGACTGTACACCGTGTACCACACCAACCGTTACAGTAAAGACCCGTTACAGAGGAATCTGGTGTCTTTCTTCAGAACTGTTATTAACTCTGTCCAGCAACTACCTGAGCTGCCGTATTCCATCTAGTGCAGCTCTCGGCCCCGGTGACTCCTGCTCATCCCGTGTGGAGCATTCCATCTAGCTGCCGCACATCCCCCGGAGGCCCAAGCAGCGCCGGTGCATCCACCGGACTCCCACAGGTGGCGTCACGACAAGCAAGAATCATCCCCATCCCTATTATCCCTTTTATCTGACCACCGGGCCCCACAGCCTCAGGCGCGGAACCGTGACAAGTGCTGCATCGCCTGAGACGTGAGCATCCGGCAACGGTGAGTCACAGAGACCACCACCAGGGCCACGGGCCAGGGCACCGGCCACCAGTGACAGTTCCGTTAATCAACACCCGGGATCCGAGTACCCCACGGTCATGGGGTGGGTCATATGTGTATATATATATTCATATAAACACAATCATATACACACATACCTATGTATACCAACACAATAAAAGTAAAAGGGACATTTTCTTGTCTTCCGTCAGGTGAATGGAGCCCTATGAATACATTGACTGCATATTGCTATTATGGTCTTGTGCTTACAGTGAGTATTTAGTGAGATTTTTACCTCAGGATTTGTAACCAAAACCAGGAGAGGAACAATTAGAGGAAAAATATAATAGAAACATATCACCATGTCTGTATTTATCCCCCTCCCTGGTTTTGGCTACAAATACTGAGGTAAAAAACTCACCAAATACTCAATATGAGCACATGGCCTTAATCTTCCTTCACACATTGAGTATTTGGTGAAATTTTTACCTCAGGATTTGTAGTCAAAACCAGGAATGGGTGATAAATACAGAAGTGGTGACATGCTACAAATGGCTGCAAATCCTGAGGTAAAAAAAACTCACCAAATACTCAATGTGTGCACGTGGCCTTAGTGCAGTATATAAAAATACTATTCAAGCTGTGTAGAGAGGATTTGGAGTAGGGAAGGGAAGGGTTAAACATATCATGGAGCCTCAGAGGGCAGGTCTGCAATATGGTTCATAATTTGGTCAGATCTGCGGAGCTCCCTGTCTCTTTGGCCACCCCTGGATGTGTCATGACGGGGATGATAGGAAGTGATCTAAACTCACAGACACCCTATTAATTCATTCAGACCTAATCCAGATTCGAGGCAAATAAACTTCAACTTGTAAATCCATCAATTAACTTTTATGTTTTGCTGTCTGACTTATCTGACACTAAACACAAGGCTGGAGAGGAAGGACAGACATATAAAATACACCCAAAGGCCTGAAAACCAGGAAAATGGGATCAAGTGTAATACTTTAGGAACAGTCCCAACACATCCCTGTTAATTTTCTCACAAGCAAGAGAAGCTGCATAATCCCAATATAAATCAATTAGATCCATCAGGTGGCAGAAAAAAAACAAAGCAAAACAAAAATAATGCAATAAAAACATTAAAATGCATTTGTGTGGAAAAAAATAAAATGTAAATGTTATTTAAAGGGGTTTTTCCCATGAACAAAGGTGATTGTAATCAATAGATCTTGGAATAACAATAATTTACACAATTGGATGTGTTTAAAAAAAAATGCTCTTGTGCTGAGACAATCTTATATATGTGTCCCTGCTATGAACTGTTTTCATACATACTCTTTTCCGTCCCCAAACCTGCCCAGGAGATGTGGTATGATCAGACCATGTCTCTATACGATCAGACACACCCATTACACAGTACATAGCAGGGACACATATATAAGATTATCTCAGCACAGGAGATGTGGTATGATTAGACCATGTCCCTGTATGGTCAGACACATCCATTACACAGTACATAACAGGGACACATATATAAGACTATCTCAGCACAGGAGATGTGGTATGATTAGACCATGTCCCTGTATGGTCAGACACATCTATTACACTGTACATAGCAGGGACACATATATAAGATTATCTCAGCACAGGGGATGTGGTATGATCACACTATGTCCTTGTATTGGCAGACACATCCATTACACAGTACATAGCGGGGACACCTATATAAGATTATCTCAGCACAGGAGATGTGGTATGATCAGACCATGTCCCTGTATGGTCAGACACATCTATTACACTGTACATAGCAGGGACACATATATAAGATTATCTCAGCACAGGAGATGTGGTATGGTCAGACTATGTTCTTGTATGGTCAGACATATCCATTACACAGTACATAGCAGGGACACATATATAAGATTATCTCAACACAGTAACATTTTTTTTAAGACATCCAATTGTGGAAATTATTATTATTCCAAGATCAATTGATTAAAATAAACTTTAAAATTAACTTTATTCATGGGAAAACCCCTTTAAAACCGTATAGGGACATGGTCTGATTATACCACATCCCCTGGGCTGAGATAATCTTTTATATGTGTCCCTGCTATGTACTGTGTAATGCATGTGTCTGAGCATACAGGGACCTGGTCTGATTATACCACATCCCCTGGGCTGAGATAATCATATATATGTGTCCCTACTATGTACTGTTTAAAATGTTCTACTCTTTTATTTTGTAATATATAGGAATGAATGTTCCGTTTTCTGACCCAGGACTACAAACTCTCTGCTATCTTTTGAAAAGCCTTAAAGGTTGAAGATGTTGTATCTTAGTGTGTGCTATGTGTACAGACCTTAACAAGGGTCATGGGGCAGAGCTGGGGCCTTGAAAAGTCATAGTGGCGGTAATGGAGCCTTAAAGTGTCATAGGGGCAGTACTGGAGCCTTGAAGAGTCATAGGGGCAGTACTGGAACCTTGAAGAGTCATAGGGGCAGTACTGGAGCCTTGAAGAGTCATAGGGGCAGTACTGGAGCCTTGAAGATTCATAATGGTGTTAATGGAGCCTTAAAGAGTCATAGGGGCAGTACTGGAACCTTGAAAAGTCATAGGGGCGGTACTGGAGCCTTGAAGAATTATAGGGGCGGTACTGGAACCTTAAAGAGTCAAAGGGGCAGTACTGGAACCTTGAAAAGTCATAGGGGCAGTACTGGAACCTTGAAGAGTCATAGGGGCAGTAATGGAACCTTCAAAAGTCTTAGGGGTGGTACTGGAGCCTTATAAAGTCATAGGGGCAGTACTGGAACCTTGAAAAGTCATAGGGGCGGTTCTGGAGACTTGAAGAGTCAAAGGGGTGGTACTGGAGCCTTGAAGAGTCCTGGCATCCTGGTTTAGCACTGTCATTCCTCTTTCATTAGAGTTTCAAAAGCACATACACATAAGCCGGTGCGCACCACAGTATTTATATCAAATATTGTAATATTCCTCTTTCATTGACATGCCCCTAAGTGTTTGACATCAGCTGAAATGCAGATACTGCAAAGTTGACAATTTTAGCATGCTGGAAACTGTTATGAAAGTCAGGGAAGGAAAGAGCAGTGATGCAGCCAGGCAGGGCACAAGCAGACAATTTATAAGAAAGGGGGGCCTGAGTCACAACGTATGTATTGCCAGATACTGTTTAGTTGTTGGCTAGGTAGTCATATGCTATTTGGCAGAGTCTGACTGATTAAAAGTGGATGAACTCACGCAAGCAAAGACTACCAGAAAGCTCCATCACTGTGTCCTGGTCTGCTACTGACTTTTTTAAGTTTCTGGGCAATAAAACCTAACCACCAAGCGTTGTGCCTAAAGGTTCTTAGGGAATAGTTGCCTGAACCTGCCAGTTTCAGCAGGAAAATCAGATGATCTAATCTACCCCAACTCTGACAGATGATGTCAAGGAAGAGAATCATTGGACATTGCCTAGTCCTCATGCTCTCTCATGAGTCTCATCTTCTTATTAAATATAGATGCACACTCAGCCAAACTGAGTGTGCATATATATACATGGTTTAGTCCAAAGAGAATGGTATTCTGGTTGGAACAAATTATTGCCTAACCATAGGTGTCATGAATGTATCGAGTCATGACGTGACCTCTGGGGCCTCTGGAATCAGGAGGTCTCAAAGCTTAAAGGCTAACCACCATTTAAATTTTTATATACGGTAATAATAATGGAGAGCAAGAGATTTTAATAAAGTTTCAAATATGCTTTATTATAAAATTGTTTATTATCACTCAGATCCTTCAGGCCTACACTCCACTGCAATGTATGAGGAAACAATAGATCAGATTAGCTCAGCATACAGCACAGTTGCTGAGCAATGTCAGAAGGTCAGGATCAATGCAAACTGCTCAGAAGCTTGTGCCAAGAAAAGATCTGTCATCTGGCTCCACACAGCTCAGTCAAAATCTGTTAACCCCTTGTCTGCTGGCTCCCCATACAGCTCACTATCAGCCTGCTCTCAGATGCTATGGAAATACACACATAGTGCTGGCAGCCGCTGGCCACGCTCATACAGACATAAAATCCAGTTTTTAAAAGAGCACAGAAAAATTTGAGAAAATAAGTCATACGGCAAAAAAAAAGCATTCTCTTCGCTGCTATATGACCCATCATTAACAACCAGCACAGGATTGTTTTTTTTTTTTCAGTGAAATGACATTTACACTGTAATTGATTGCAGGACCTCTGTGCAGCCCGCATGACTGTTATCATGTGTTGGAGTAGATTTACTTTCATTATATGCTGAGGGGGATAAGGACCCTTTCCCTTTTACCTGAGATTACTCATAGCCTTAACCCGAGCTGCAGCTCCTTATCATCACCCCCTTCTGCTATATTTACCCACTCCTGGCTTTACTTTATGCTGGTTATAGATCCTCTATACGGACCATGTTGAAGGAGCTGGTCTCTGGAGAAGCTGAGGTGTTAAGGGGGTGTCACACGCGTCAATGTCGTCAGCGATCTGATCGCTGACGACATTGACGGCTGATCGCTGGTGAGCTGTCACACAGACAGACTCACCAGCGATCAATTGACCAGTGACATCATGGAAACGATTTAAATATCGTTTCCACGATGTCCTGCTCCCGCTGCCAGCCTGCTGGAAGCGGGAGCAGCCTGGTCTCCAAGGTACACTGCGGGTAACTAGGCAGCGCGCGCTGCCTAGATACCCGACGTGTACCTTAGTTACCAGCCTCCTCCGCTCACCCGGTGAGCGGAGGAGGCTAGTAACTAAGGTACACGTCGGGTATCTAGGCAGCGCGCGCTGCCTAGTTACCCGCAGTGTACCTTGGAGACCAGCTCCCAGCGCTTGTGAGAGGCGCTGGGAGCTGGAATATCGCTCGCTCCCGGTGTCACACGCAGCGATGCTGCGTGTCCACCGGGCGACAATCGCCAGGTTTCAGAGCTGGTTCTGAAACCTGGCGATCATCAACCAGCGATTTATCGCTGGTTGATGCAGTATGTCACACGCGTCAATATCGCTGCAACGTCACGTGCAGCCGATATCGTGCAGGCGATATTGACGCGTGTGACACCCCCTTTAGTTTCAGTTGCAGCTGTGAGTTTTCCTGCTGGAGAAGATTTGGAGTCTTTTTGTATCTGTTATCCTGTCTGTCTTGTCTATGTGTCTCCTTGCACTCCTGCTTCTTGACTCCCTTGGGAGGGGTGGAGGTAAATAGATGAGTTGTATCTAGTAATATAGCAAGGTGCGAGATCCAAGCGTCTGCACCATCAAGGGTAATCCTGGGGACAGGGATAGCCTAGGGTCTCCAACAGGGGCGTAACTACAACAGGTGCAGGGGTTGCGATCGCACCCGGGCCCTGTAGCCTAGGGGGGCCCCAAAAGTCCCTTTGGCCCATAGAAAAAGACTAATACTATTAAATATTTGCAATAATTGGGGGCCCCGTTGGAACTTTCGCATCAGGGCCCCAGGGCCTGAAGTTACACCACTGGTCTCCAAGCATGTGGGACATTAAAGGAGTCCTTTGTCCCTTACGTTCCTACAGTCATAACATAACAATAGGGTAAGTAATAACTTTTATATTTGTGAGAGTCTGTGGCGCCCCGCAACGAGTGCGTCACAAGGGAGTATTGCAGCCGCAATATTCTCTGACAAAGCAGTAAAATAGTTAACTCTGAGATCCAACCCAACATGCAACACCTAGAACAGGGGACCAATCCTAGGTCCTGGTGGGTGGAGTGTTAGGGTAGTGTAGGAGAACACACAATAGTCTAGAGCAGTCTGGAGAAGGAATCTAGAACCTAGAACACAGAGCTTGGAGAGGAGCGGGGGCTCCACACTCCGTGCGGGCCCCTGGGCCGTCACCGGTCGGGTGTCAGCACCTGAGGCCTTAACTACCGGGATTGGGCATATCTACACGGGTTCCCAAAAGACTCCCGTGCCCACAACTCACAGCCGGTTCACTGGTACCGAAGCTGGCAGCAGTTCACCTCTGCCACGTGAACCAGAAGAGTGGAGGATCAGCTTTATAGGAGCACCCCACCAACAGCCAGTTTCCAGTCGTCTAACCAGCGGTGTACCCACTGAGGGACCCAAGGCTCCCCAAAGCATCCAGAACGTACATCATGGATAGGGCATTGAAGCAGCCTCCCCGTACCCGACCTGGTATTCCTGGGCGACGCTGGCAAGAAGGAACTAAGTAGGTAGAATGGAGGAACACTGCGGATCTCTGAGGAACACTATCACTGCTGAGTCCACTCGGTCTACTACTCAACCACTGTAAGTCATGTACTGCCTGCTGGTTACAGTAAAGACCCGTTGCAGAGACTATCTGTGTCCGTGCTTCCTTATGAACTATCCGTCCGCACACTAAGGTAACCGCAGCTGCCGCACAACATCTTGAGCAGCTCCAGCCTCCGGGATCACCGCTCAGCCTGTGGGGAGCGTAACATCTTGCTGCTGTCCATCCCCCGGGGGTTCCGCAGCGTCGGTAGCCCTTACCGAATCTACTCATAGGTGGCGTCACGAGTAAAACAAATTAAACCCCTTTTTAATCTGTTCCCGCAAGACGTCTTAAATTTTGATCTGCACTACACCGGGCCCCACTACCGGCAGGCGCGGTCCACCCGTGACAAGGAAGGAGAAGAATCGCCTGTATCAACCGGAGTCAGCCGGCCACGGTGAGTCAGAAAATGGCGTCACGAACAGGATACGAGCAGGCCCGTTACCCAACGGGTATAATGTGCTTAAACTGGACTTTATTGTCTACAATTGGACTTTGTTCGTCCCTAAAAGAACTTTCCCGCCTTTTCACCGTTGGGTCAAGATGGCGCCCAAGATGGCGTTCCCGCCACAAGAAGCCGCCACGTGAAGCCCAGGAGTGAGTCAACCCCCCCCTCATCGTGGGAGGGCTAAAGACAAAAGGCGCCAAACTCCTTGTCCGCCCTGATTGCTCGAATCAACCATGGGGCGGACCCCAAAGACTTTTCCCACCATTGGACTACAAAAGCCCACAGGAAATGGGAGAGTCAGAGAGAAGACTTCTTCACCAGCTCAACCAGAACGTCTTACCGGTTGAACGGGTGTGGTTTCCCTCCAAGAAGAATGGCCAGCATGAGACTCCAAGACCTGATGCGGGAGGTCGAGGCGGAGGCCAGAGCAGCCATCAGCCAACAGGGTCCGGATCTTGCCCTTACCATAGACGGCAGTCCCGACTTCTGGCTGGAGGCTCTACAAGACCTCCGGGTGCGGTTACTAGAGACAGTGGAATGGACGATCCGTAGCTGGAGCGCGACCCTAGGCAGACGACTACACCATGTGATGCAGCAGAGCCGACCGGGTACAGCTACTCCAAGCCCAGACGACGTCACCAGCTTCTCGACCACCTCACCGTCGCCTATCACCTGTCCAGCTTCATCACCAGAGCCAATAGACTGTGTCATTCCGGTGGAGGCCGCAACTCGACCCGTTCCAGCGACCAATATCGCAACCGATCCCGTTCTTGAGCCGGAGCTTATAACACGCTCCATGGAAGAACTTGATCTCTACCAGGTTCCCACCGAGGAACCCGCGACATGTTTCACCAGTACAGAGACTGTCGCCTGTTTAATCCCCGTACCGGAGGCTTCCCTTGCCATTGCCGAAGCCTACCTGGTAACCGGGATTGAAACACCTTTACCTGCGGAAACAGATGAAGAGGCAGGCAGCCTGGAAGCCCTGCAGGACGTCCCTACGGAAGGATCCGCAGCACCACCGCCCTGTTGTACAACGGAACAAGCTTCAACATCTCTCACCATCGAGCAGCCTGATGTGGTCATCGAGGAAGAGGTCGGAGAGGATGACGACGAGACCCACAGCACCGCTGAGGATTTCGACACCGGGTTCGCTTGGGGAGACAACAAGGAACTTCCTACCGGGCATACAGCTCGGGTACACTGGTCGGGTGCAATGCCGACACCTTCCCCTGTGCCGTTCCACCGGGTGCCGATACAGACAGCCCGCCAAGTTCAAGCTTCCCGCCAAACCACCAGCTCCGTTACTCATCTCTACACCCCGAGCCGTAACGACGGAGATGTACGCCAGAGACGACGAGAGGAGTGGCAAACCAGAGAACGTGCCAACATGCAGGCCCGTGCCGAGGCTCGCCGCCAGCCGCCGCTGCCTGATGAACTCCGCCGTGAAGGTAGAATTTCCACCTTTAACTTACATACCGGGTGGGGGTTCGCTTGGGAGGTGGGTTTGAATGAGGAGGTGTTTGTGGGGCGCCGGGACGTTGAGTCAAACTTGCCAAGAGGACATCCCGATCGCGACCTATACCGGGGCGATATTATCACCTACGAGCGCTATGCTTGTGCAGATGGGTGGTTCGCTATCCGGGTGCGCCATCACCCTCAGAGCCAGTGACTTTAAAACTTGAACTTCCTCAATGACTCTGTTCCCGTTAATCACTGACTGTGTGATCTTGCGGCTACAGCCTGGACTCTAGTTAAAGGACAGCCGACCGCACGCCGGGTCCGCACAAAGTGATTACCTGTTTCTTTGCTTATATCACCAAAGCATACCTTTACCTGTTTTTCATTTTAATAAAAGTGTGTCATATATGTATAAAAATACAAAAACCTCTGTAATGTGAGTAGTTTGACGCTTGGGGACAAGCTGATTTAACCAAGGGGGAGTGTGGCGCCCCGCAACGAGTGCGTCACAAGGGAGTATTGCAGCCGCAATATTCTCTGACAAAGCAGTGAAATAGTTAACTCTGAGATCCAACCCAACATGCAACACCTAGAACAGGGGACCAATCCTAGGTCCTGGTGGGTGGAGTGTTAGGGTAGTGTAGGAGAACACACAATAGTCTAGAGCAGTCTGGAGAAGGAATCTAGAACCTAGAACACAGAGCTTGGAGAGGAGCGGGGGCTCCGCACTCCGTGCGGGCCCCTGGGCCGTCACCGGTCGGGTGTCAGCACCTGAGGCCTTAACTACCGGGATTGGGCATATCTACACGGGTTCCCAAAAGACTCCCGTGCCCACAACTCACAGCCGGTTCACTGGTACCGAAGCTGGCAGCAGTTCACCTCTGCCACGCGAACCAGAAGAGTGGAGGATCAGCTTTATAGGAGCACCCCACCAACAGCCAGTTTCCAGTCGTCTAGCCAGCGGTGTACCCACTGAGGGACCCAAGGCTCCCCAAAGCATCCAGAACGTACATCATGGATAGGGCATTGAAGCAGCCTCCCGTACCCGACCTGGTATTCCTGGGCGACGCTGGCAAGAAGGAACTAAGTAGGTAGAATGGAGGAACACTGCGGATCTCTGAGGAACACTATCACTGCTGAGTCCACCCGGTCTACTACTCAACCACTGTAAGCCATGTACTGCCTGCTGGTTACAGTAAAGACCCGTTGCAGAGACTATCTGTGTCCGTGCTTCCTTATGAACTATCCGTCCGCACACTAAGGTAACCGCAGCTGCCGCACAACATCTTGAGCAGCTCCAGCCTCCGGGGATCACCGCTCAGCCTGTGGGGAGCGTAACATCTTGCTGCTGTCCATCCCCCGGGGGTTCCGCAGCGTCGGTAGCCCTTACCGAATCTACTCATAGGTGGCGTCACGAGTAAAACAAATTAAACCCCTTTTTAATCTGTTCCCGCAAGACGTCTTAAATTTTGATCTGCACTACACCGGGCCCCACTACCGGCAGGCGCGGTCCACCCGTGACAAGGAAGGAGAAGAATCGCCTGTATCAACCGGAGTCAGCCGGCCACGGTGAGTCAAGTCTGATTAATGGGACTCCAATTGATCACCAGGACAATGCTTTTTATCCGTGCTTGGATGCTCGACCACTGCACTCTGTACACCTTATTGAATTGCCAGAGTGCTATATTCGGCTTTCTCCAGCTTCCCAATAGAGCATAAATTCCCTGTTTCACTGCCACTGCTAGTGTGCCCAGGTGTTGCTGCACCATTCCTCTGCTCAGAAAACTGTCTACTTCCCCAACTCTAGTCCTCAGGGCCCACCAACATTGCATGTTCAAAGGATTTCCTTCGCATTGCACAGTTGGAATCATCATCTGTGCAGGAGATTAAATTACCAAATGTCAAATGCTAAGGAAATCCTGAAAACCTGCACTGTTGGTGGGGGCTGATGACTGGAGTTGCTCTAAATCAATCATCTGAAAGAAAAGATCTGGGGCCTGATTCATCAGTTGCAATAATTTTCAAGTGTTTTTCTTTTCCTGAAAATTCATTAAAATGGCGCACGCAGTTCATGAAGTTTGTGCCAAATCAAAAATGTTCTTTTTTTTTAGGTTTAAACTTTTTAGACCAAAAAGTGGCAGAAACTTTGCATAAAAATATCAGGCATAGGATGGTGGGGGAGTAGGGTATATTTGCGACAAATTTGGTGACTTTTAGAAAAGTCGCAAATGATAAATCAGCCGAAACACCACCCACTACAGCATGCTAAAAAAACAATATGCACATGTAGTGCCCCTGCAGATCCAGTCGCCACAGAGGTACTGCACCCCAGCCAGCGGTATAGTACCCCATTCTCTGGTAAATGGGTTTCACTGACTGGTATCCAGAAACCCATAGCCCAGAAACCAAAGTAGAAGGGATGGATGGAGAGCAGAGTTTAGGGGAGCACCCAGGAGGGAGTGAAGTCAAGGAGGACACACCTTAGTGACGCAGGACACGTGACAGACAGTATAAAAGGACAAGAGAAACATCTAGAAAGCAGTTGGTGGGTGGCTGTCATGAGCTGAAGGAGTCTGTGAGGGCCGGAGAGTCTGTCAGAGAGGGGAAACATCTGAGAAGAGACGTCCATAGGACTGGAGCCAGTGGGAGCTCCTCCTGAGACAGGTGAAAGACATAACAGCAGAGAGAGAGGGTACTTCAGAAGACATAAGGGGTCCCAGGGGACCGGGTAGTGAGCAATCCACCCGGGGACGCCCGCATCCACAGAGCCTAAATTCGTGTGGAGGGATCAGGCTGCAGAGTAGGGGCACTGGGACCCCAAGACTAGTGGAGAAGATGAGGTTCAGCTAGCAACCCGGAGGCTGCGGTGCTTCCAAGGTGCAGCAGCTGATACCGTGCATATCCATATCCGCTTAAAAGGTGGCCAAAGAGGGTTCAGGGAAAGACTACGAAGTAACCCTAGGAAGGACCCGCGATTACCGGCTAGGGGCACTGTGTGAGCAAGGCACAGGACAGGAGGGCAAAGCAATTGCAGAAGAAGAGTCGACCGTGAAAGGACAGTGACAGAAAGGGGTTCCGGTTAAGGACTACCATGTTACCCGAGAGTTAGCTGCATCCCCTACTCCACCACCAAGGACTCAGCACTCCACGGGCTATTGCAATGGTGACGACTGCTGTAACTGGGAACAACAAAGCTGTGCGTAGATGTAGCATCCCCGCGGACCTGTCGCCACCAGATGGCGCAGCAGCTGGGATTGGTAAGTCGGTCACCCCACACACACACTCAACACACTCCCGATCCTAAGTCTAGGTACTCTATGTCTAGCAATGGGATAGCGGGAGGAGCAAGGTGGTGGGTGGAAAGTCAGAGAAGAACTCGGTTAGAGGAGGTTATAAAAGAACACAGATGGACGAACACAAGAGTCAAGACAAGTGCAGAGAGAGACAGCACTAAAATTCAGAAAGTGGAGTGGAGTAGAGGAGTCAGCCGAGAGACCCCAGACCAGTCAAGTTCAGTCAGAAGGAGAGGCGAGACCATCAAACAGGACTGAGAGAACCCGGACCTGGCGGCCTGTGCCACTATGGGGCTTGTCCAGGTCCAAGGCGGTAAACCGAGGTGAAAGACAGAGGGAGTCTAAGGTGTGCTCGAGTCAGCGGGGACACCGAGGGACTGGGCCGGAACCAGAGTGCGGTCTCTGCTGAAGTGGCCAGGAAGCTTTATGCCCCAACCACGAATTCCAGCGGGGTCTTTATGTCCCTAGACCAGTGAAGGGAAGGCCATCGTATTAGGGCTAGGGGACCCGGAAAGTCACCCAATGAAAGCCCGTGACTGCTGGACTGTAGCTAGCGTGTGGAAAGACTGTAGAGGCCCGAAAGAAACATGAAAGGGGGTGATGCAGATGAGCTATCCCCGCTGCTCAGACTACACTGGAGCAGCTGATGTACAGACTGTGTTGTAACCATCTGCCGAGCTGGAAAGTAAACCCGGTTAAAGCTCTTTGCTGTGTGAGACTCTGATTGCTGCACCTGAGAGGAGATAGAAATAGGCAGTGAGGGACTGCCTGTGCCTGTGAATCCGGCATCCACTGCACTACACTTACTACACGGTTGCCCTGGGGATCTGTCCTGCTCGTGAAGGGCTCAACATCCCTGCTGCTACCCCCCATCATCCTCAGAGGTCCTGACTGCAGCGGTGGCTACCCATAGCCGCGCACTACAGGTGGCGTCACATAAAATCCTTAAAACTGTTTCCCTCCCTTTTTATTGACCAACCGAGACCACGGAGCCATGCTGCGACACTGTGACATCCCGCAGCCCCAGACGACGACAAGAGGGCTCGGTTGCGAGTACCCCACAGCCCCAATCATAAACATCTTGAGACTGCACCCCACTGTGTCTGTGACTTTCTTGCTGCGCCCCTGCACTGTAACATCAGCACCAACTCACTAAGTAACATCTGCTGCCCTGGGTGTCAGCCCTACCCGTGAAGGGCTTACAAACTAAGCTGCCTTGTCGCCAACCTCCAGTTGAACTGTGTAGCAGCGGTGACCATTACTAGCCGCAACCCGTGGGATGGCGACACGTAAACAAGTATCCCTAAGTCTGGTACCCCAGACTTCCCTAATCGCTGATACCCAAAGAGAATCCCCTTCCCCTACTGATTGACAGCTCCGGGGCCACGGTCCGAGTCACGCCACTGTGAAATCCCAGAAACGTCCACTAGCCAGGCTCTGAGGACCCCACGGCCCCAAGGGGCGAGTCACACATATATAAATTAGACTAAAAAGGCACAAATAGAAAGATGAATATGGCACAAGGAAATATAGGCAAAAAAAACAATAAAAATTTGATGAAAAATTTGGCCCATTCTGACTCAAATAACTGGGATGTTCCAGGGCTGTAACTACAACAGGAACAGGGGTTACAATCGCATCCGGGCCCTGACGCCTAGGGGGCCCCAAAAGTCCCTCTGGCCTATAGAAAAAGACTAATGCTATTAAAGATTTGCAATAATTGGGGGCCCCATTGGAGCTTTTGCATCGGGGCCCATGAGCTTCAAGTTACGTTGCTGGCATGTTCTATTTAGGCACGAGTCCAGATTTCGCGTCCACATCACACAATGCTAGAAATTCTCTTGTAGTCCTATAATAGGCTCAGACACAAATGAAGAGTGTCAAAGGGCTGACTATGTAACATAACAGTCTATTCCGCAACGCGTTTTAGTGCCCAAGGTGGAAGGCCCATTAGTGTTAATGTGGCAAACTGAAAGGCACCTTTATACTTATCCCCACGGCAGCCCGTACAGAACAATCTGGCCTTTATAAAGCCCCTCTTTCTAGTTCGGGTGGGGAATAAATAACAGACTCAAAGAAAAGCCAAGGAAAATTAGATCAAAAAACCCCAAACCATTTTAATGAGGAAAAACACCTCGGCAGTAATGATCACACTGGGACTGCAAAGACCGGCCCAGGAGACCCAGAGGGGCTGCAGAGCACTTTGTGTTGTGCGGGGACTTCCAGGGGCAGCTGCCAGGGATTGATGTATGGAGTAGAGGTTCAAATGTGACAAAATGGAAGTAGCAGCCGCAGGGGGAAGCGGAGCGGGGCGCTCTGTATGACACAGATAATCTCCACTGAGGGAATATGTTCTATGTATATCGTTAGTAATATCGCTTCCCATAAAACACCCAAAATGGATGGAATCACGGGTTTAACGGGGACGGTCATAAAAAGTAATCAAGAACATTGTCAGGCTTGGTGATTTCATAGGCTCACGTGTCTGTATTGGTAATGGTGTGGGATAGCGCCCCCTTCTGTTCTTACTCCTGAGAGTGTACAATGTCGATCCTATATACAGTCGTGGACAAAAGGTTTGAGACTTACACAAGTTTTGCTGTTTTTAGCTCTTTTAGGCTGCTTTCACACTGACATTTTCACCAAAATGCGGCAGATGCGGCAGATTTACCAGGTGCACTTGTGGCACACTTGCAGCAAGCCCTATGCATTGTGTATTTTTTGGCACTTTTCGAAGATTGCCTTGTAGTTGTCACACAGAGAGACAGGGGCGGAACTACCGTGGTGCAGCTGGTGCAGCTGCACCAGGGCCCCGACCGGCTAGAGGGCCCCTTCAAGCCTGCAGAGGGGCCACCAGTCGAGCCCCGCAAGCTGCCGTCAGGGGAGAGGAGGGTCAGGCAAGGGAAGCAGAAAGCTTCCTGCTTCCCCTGCCTGATCCCGCCCCCCCTCTCCTCTACCCCTCCGGCTCCCAGGAGCGCACTCACGCAGGTAGGAGAGCCGCCGCAAACACAAGCACCACATCGCACCCCCCCGCGGACCGCGACGACGCCACCAGCATCCCCCACACCCCCGCCACCCTGCTCCTTGACGTGGCTGCACCAGGGCCCCCTGGGGTAAAGGTCCACCACTGCAGGGAGATATCGTAGGCAACGCAACTAGGATGATGAAAGCAACTTTCGTTCGCTGGGTATCAGCAACCCAGCGAGCGATATTTATCAATGTAATGAATAGGGGAAGTTGCTTTCACCATCGCTATTGCGGTGTCACACTGAGCGATCCTACCACATCGCTTATGCAACATCGCCTGATTTAATTGTCTGCACATAAATCAGGCGATGCCGATCCAGCAGTAAATTGCAGTCGCATCGCCCTGTTACACAACGCACTCACGATATCAGTTGCAATTGACCACACCATGTGACTTTGAGGCGATATTGCAATCGATATTGCGTCGTGTAACGGTACCTTTAAGGATCGTTCAATTTTTCGCTCTTGCACTTTCTTCATTTGCTCCCCTTATTCCATAATTTTTTATTCTTTTATTGATATAACTGTGTGATATAGCTTGGTTTTTTTGTAGGATGAGTTGTGCTTTTGAATTACATTATTCATTTTATAGTAATAATGTAATTTTTATTCACTTATATAGTGCTATTAATTTCATAGCGCTTTACATACATCATCACTGTCCCCATTGGGCTCATAATCTTCTACATTAGAGACATCCCCAGTCTCTCACATGGCACACACATATGGACTCCAGTGTGGCACCACAGAGCCCGGATGACACAATGTCATTGCATCCCTCGGGGGTAGTGTCATACCTGAGAACAACAGAGGGTATCCACACCAGGGAGAACGAAAGCACACAACACCTTTCTGCCTCCAGGCCTGAAGGGGGAGCTCTAAAACCCAGGTTCAGGGCAGCTCCCCTATAAATTCTGGTCTGAGGTGGAGTTAATTCAGTTCCTAGGAGGACTGAGGAAGACATACTGTGGACTGGAGCAGTGCTAAGCTCGTCCCAGGAAAGCTGAAGCCTAGCTTGAGGGACCCATAGTCAAGGGTCTGAGGAAGTAGAGGAGAGCCTGGGGAGTGGAGCGGTGTTGAGCTCACCCCAGCGTAGAGAGCGCCAAGAACCGGACACCAGAGTCCGAGGCTTTGCAGGACCTAACATCCTGGCAGTCAACACCGGTGGGTGGGGGATTCCAAGTCCCCCAGCCACTCCAAAGTGCCCGCAGGTAAAACAGTGTAAAGAGCCCAGGAGTTGACGCCAGAGAAGTAAGGCTGGAAAAGGACTCGAGCTACCTGCCATACCGGCAGAGAGAGAGGGCCGCAGCTCAGTTTAAGGTAGCAGCAGGGACCTTCAGAAAGAGCGCAATAGGGAGGCCTCAGAACTTCTCGGGTGAGGAGAACCCCTGAGTTGCTCCCAGGTTGCACGGACTCTTAAGTAACATCACCTACCAGTGTCTCGGCTTGCACCTGTACCATCAGTAAAGGACCTGAGGAACCAACAACCGTGAGTCTTTCTGTTACTTTGCGCCCTCTGTCCTGCACTCCAACGACCTTACAACATCTGCTGCCCTGGGGACCCACTCCATCCATGGGGAGCCACTCCATCCCAGCTGCCCATTCATCATCCCCAGAGCTTCTGCAACAGCCGTGGCTACCTATAGCCTGAAACCATGGGTGGCATCACGATTATTATCCCTGAAACATTTCCCTCACATTTTTAAGTGACTCTGCAGAGCCATGGAGCCTGGTCTAAGCCCCCATGCGTACCCAGAGAGACCGAACCAGCCCGATTCCGAGCACCCCACGGCCCTGGGGGCGAGTCATTTCCTCGAGTCACAAACAGGATCTCGAAGCCCGGTGCCACTTGGCCCTGTGTGCAGTAACTTTATTGAGTGGTGTTTTTGACTGACGCCGAGAGGGCGTATCATCATGGACGGCACCCTACAAAGAGCACGAAAAGAAGCCCATCCTGCGCTCTGACGACATCCGGTAGGGAGCAGGAACCCTGTCCCACCGGCGGAACCAAAAACTGATCATCCCCACGGAAGTGAAGGACCCGAAGGCTAAGGTTCACTAGGGGAAGGAAAATGTCGGAGCCGAGTGTAGATGAGCTTGCGTGAGGGGCAGATGCAGCCCAGCCTGCAGCTACTGTGTGCAGCGCCTGTACCAACCGAAGCCCCAGCCACCACCGTACCAGCCATAGCCCGGGTAATGCCGTTCCTGATGCCGTATACACCAGGGGCAACGTGGTTGCCGCAATACTCAGGGGAATCACATACCCTGACAGACTTCAGGGAGAGACTGGACAGTTTGTATAAAGTGTACCCCCTGACAGAAGATCAACAGGTTAGTATATTAATTGGACAGTTAACTGGTGCAACCCAGCGGGAGGTAAAATCCTGGCCAGATGCCGAGTAAGACACTGTTGAACACCTAGTGGCCAGGCTGAGAGCCACCTTTGACACCCGTAATCCTGCAGAAATAAAAGTGAGATTCTTCGGGTGTAAACAGAGGGTGCAAGACAGTATAAGACACTTTGCTTTAAACCTCCAGGAAGTGCTGAGGGCAATGAAACAGACAGACCCTAACAGTGTACCAGAAGAGAACAAGTTGTTAACTGAACAGTTTATTGAGGGGCTCCTTTCCCCTGCCTACAGACGTCAGCTGCGTATGATGGCCATACAGAGCCCTGACCTAGACTTTGTGCAATTTTATGACAGGGCCATCCGATATTGCAGGATACAACAGCCAGTAGCTTAGAACTTGCGTAACACCTGGCAATGACATACCACCAAGAGGGGGCCAGTGAAAAGACTCTTGAGACCATCACTACTGAAGCCCTACACTTACAGGTCCAGGCACTGACTAAGCGCATGGCTGAGACGGCCAAAGCTATGCAAGCAATGCAAGGATCCAGGCCGGCAGAGAAGAATGAGTTGGCCCCCAGTTGAGATGACGCTCCCTGGATATGACAGAGAAGGAACCCACCGACCAGAGGGCGACCCCGCGATTGCTATAACCCTGAAGTAAAGACCATCTGCCGCCGCTGCTACAAGCCAGGCCATATTGCAAGACTCTGTACTTTAAACGAGAGTACCCTGGGGCAGCAGGCCACCCCTCAGGAATGAGACAACCTGGCCCACCGAACTGGCATGACAGGTACGTGGGAGGACGCCCAGCCCTGCCTGTCATGCTAGATGGCATCCCATGCATGCTTTGCTGGACACGGCTCGCAGGTGACATCAATACCGTATATCCTTTACAAGATATACTGGGCAGACTCTGACATCCTACACCGCCCAGATGAAGTTTTACTATATATGCTATGGTCAGCCTGTGCCACAGATAGGGTTCAAAGAGGTGACCATAAAGGTGGGGCGGGTAGAATTGAACGAACAGGAATTGATAATTGATGATGTTGATCGACGAGAAAATAACGTAATGATAACCTTAGGCACTAATATTATTGAGAATTGTCTAGAGAAGATTATTGTTTTGTTACAACAGGATGCCGAAATTGCCAACTCCGGGCAGCAGTGAGTCCTGCAGAAAGAAATAAAGGCCCTGATGCAGAGGCAGCAGGTGGAGTTGACTGGAGGAGAAGTCAGCAGTGTAAGAGTAAGTGATCCAGTACCCATTGCAATACCCCCAAGGAGTGGAATGTTGATCTGGTTTAGGGCAGCAATAGGCCTTAGAGGGCAAGGTTACCAAGCTCTGGTGGAACCCATATACTCAGACAGTAGGCCTACTGTCCTGACAACCAGAGGAGTAGTTGATGTCCGCAAGGTGAGGGTACCTGTCCGTGTCTTAAACTGTGGTGAAGAAGAGGTCAGACTGCCATACTATCAATGCTAATCTGTACACTGTCGATAACAATCAAGGCAGCAGAACCCTTGAACCTGTCTGACAAGGCGGAGGACAATGGCTCTGAGGGAAAGCTGGAGGATTGGTGCCAGAAGTTACATGTAGGCACTGACTCCACCCCTTTCACACCAAAAGCATGGAGTTTAGCAGGTAGTGTAGGAATTTGAACAAGTCTTTAGTAAACATACTTTAGACTTTGGGCAGGTAAAAGGGGTTCAACACCATAACCCCACAGGTGACCATCTGCCCATTAAAGAGAGATACAGGCCTGTACCGCCAGCTCACTGTCAATGTACCAAAGACATGTTATGGGAGATGAAGGAGGCTGGGGTAATCAGAGATAGTTGTAGCCATTGGACAGCTCCTCTAGTCCTAGTAAGAAAGAAAGTTGGTACAATGAGAATGTGTGTAGACTACAGACAGATTAACCGCATTACACATAAGGGTGCTTACCCATTACCCAGAATTGAAGAGTCACTAGCTGCATTGAGAACAGCTAACTACTTTTCCTCCTTAGATATCACCAGTGGGTATTGGCAGGTTCCTGTAGCAGAGGAGGATCAAGAGAAGACAGCATTTGCCACGCCAATAGGCCTCTGTGAGTTCAACTGCATGCCATTCGGACTCTGTAATGCATCGGCAATATTCCAGAGGTTGAGGGAGTGCTGCCTGGGGCACAAGAACTTTGAAATGGTATTAATGTACTTAGATGATGTCATAGTCTAGTCCAAGACGTATGAAGACCATCTGGAGCACTTGGCTGAAGTGTTTGAAGCATTGTCCAGTTATGGCATTAAAGTGAGGCTGTCCAAGTGCCACCTGTTAAAGCCTAAGGTACAGTACCTCTGTCATGTTGTCAGTGCTGAAGGTGTAGCACCAGATCCTGAGAAAGTCACTGTCATTAGGGACTGGCCAAGACCAACCTAGATCAAGGAAGTGAGGCAGTTCCTGGGGCTGGTAGGATACTACTGGAGGTTCATCAAGGGGCTTACGAAGATGGCAGCACCCCTGCAAGACCTCCTGGTAGACCAGTCCAAGAAGGCTAAGAACCCGAGTCCACCATTTGTGTGGGGCAGCAGAGAAGAAGATTCCTTCAATCAGTTGAAGTGGGCCCTGATGGGAGATGAGATCCTGGCCTACCCTGACTACAGCCAGCCGTCTGTGTTGTTTACGGATGCCAGCAATGTGGGATTGGGAGCCGTATTGTCTCAGGTGCAAAGAGGCAGAGAAAGAGTGATTGCCTATGCCTGCAGGAAGCACCGTCTTACAGAAAGGAACTCAGAGAACTGCAGCTCGTTCAAGCTAGAGTTCCTAGCCGTAGTCTCGGCAGACACCGAATGTTTAAGCATTATCTGGCAGCAGCAAAGTTTACCATCTTCATGGACAACAATCCGTTGACTCACTTGCAGACAGTGAAGCTAGGTGTGTTGGAATAGCGCTGGATGGACCGACTGTCAAATTACAACTTTACCATCAAGTACCGTGCAGGCCAGAAGAATGCCAACGCTGATGCATTGTCCAGGATGCTCCATTTGCAAGATGCAGGAGAAAACCCAGAGGAGCTGGAAGAGATAGAGCTACCGGTTTTCCACCGCCCCCATGTGTCTCAATGCATTCACTATGTGAAAGACAAGCGTCAAGAAGCTACGTTAAATCCGTTACCTCACCATGGATGGGTAGAAATGCAAGATAGTGACCCAGCTGTTCGCTTAGTCAAGGAACTGTTGACGCAGGAAGGCTCACATCCTGGTGCAGATGCTCCGCAGGAAACACAACACCTGTGGAAAGAGAAAAGTAAATTGTTCATTTATGGAGTTAAGCTGTGCAGGTGTTATACTAATCCACGAACCCATGAGCTTGTCTGGCAGATAGTAGTCCCAAGAAGAGATGTTCAGATGGTCCTAGAGGCATACCACGATGGAGAAGAGCATTTTGGGTTGGAAAAAGCTGGATGTTCTGCTGAGAGAAAGATTCTACTGGGTTGGTATGAGGAAAGCCATTGAAAACTGGTGCAGAGACTGTGGCCCATGCAACCTGAGGAGGAAGGATCAAGATTGTCAAATAGCCCCACTACAGCCAATCATCACCAGGCAACCAATGGAATTTGTGGCCTTAGATCATGTGAAACTGACTCCGAGTAGATCAGGCCATGCCTACGCCCTCACCATTGTAGATCACTACTCTCATGTCTTGGTGGTAGTAACAGTGAAGGACCTAACAGCCAAAACAGCGACCAGAGCCTTTCAAGCCCATTTTTGTAGACCTCATGGTTACCCTGAACAGGTGTTTACAGATCAAAGACCAACATTTGAGGCAGAGATATTCCAAGAATTCTGTAACATGTATGGGTGTAAGAAGATAAGAACTACACCGTATCACCCACAAACAAATGGAATGTGTGAGAAAATGAATCAGGTAGTCATAGACCTGTTGAAAACATTTCTATTAGAAGAAAGAAACCTGTGGCCAGAAAAGTTACCAGATTTAGTGGACTTATACAATCACGTCCCTGTGAGTTCCACCAACTGTACACCTGCGTATCTGATGAGAGCAAGACCTGGCAAATTGCCCATTGACATGGATATGGGAATCGTGAAACCAGATGTAGATTCATCAGATTCTGATTGGGATACAGAACGTCAACAACAGTATCGCAAGGTGCAAGAATGCATAGAAAGAAGTTTGTCCCAAGCCGGAGAAAGACAGGAAAAGTCCTATAATAAGCATGCTCCTGTAATTCTCCTAAAACCAAGTGAACAAGTACTCAAGAGAAAAAGATGTACTAACAAACTTGATGACCAATGGGAAGCAGTACCATACACCGTGTTACCTTCAAATTTTGACAATACCAAGGTGTGCCTTGTTAGTAAAGATGGAGGAGAGACATCAGCAGCAGTTTCCAGACACCATCTCAAGGTTTGTCCTGATAAACTGAAATACCAGGAAAGAGTCCCAGAAGTACCTTTACCTGTAAAGCCAAAAGAAGAAGTGATCCATACAGTACTTGGAGACTTTCCTAAGACGTGGACACAGGTTAATGGAGCAATAGTGGTTCCCATGTTGGCTTTTCCCCAAACCGTGGTACCTGAACCATTAAGACGGGAAGAACCACAAGTGGAAGTATCAGACATCACACCTGCAGAGGAACAGGAAAACCAACCCCCTGCTAACAATGAATTTGTCAGTCCCATGGTGAGACTAAGACGACACTCTGGTACACCAATGCTACGTACGTCCACATGTAGAATAGAGGATAGTACATTCACAACTCCAGTAGGAGACACTGGAAATCAGAGCAGACCATCAGAAATACCTGTACTGCGTAGATCCACTCATAATAATAAAGGTTAGATCCCAGCATGCTACAGGGATTGTTAGTGCTATGTACAACACAAGTGATTGGACAATTACAGCTTCAAGTTCCCTAAGGGGATTAGTAAATACAATATAAAGAGAAAAAAAGCATATATGCATAGCCCTGCCCACTCCACATAGCGCCACCCACTTGACAGCCTGCATCTCCACATATCCCCATTTCCTCCACATAGCCCTACCCCTGGGACTATGTGAAGGGGTGGAGCTATGAAGGGGTGGGGCTATACATGGAGGCGGCACTTTGAAAGGGGCAGGGTTACCTGGAGGGGTGGGGCTATGTGTAGAGGCAGAGCTTTGAAGGGGCAGTGCTACTGAGAGGGGGCGTGGCTATGAAATATACACATTACTGATGTATGTAAAGTGCTATGGAATTAATAGCGCTATATGTAAATAAATAAATATATTATTATTATTATTATATACATGCATTACCATATATGAGCATTACGAACATATATGGGCATTACGCCCGGGCAATGCTGGGCTCTACAGCTGGTTACTATTATTTTTTATTACTACTATTTCTATTAGTACTGGTATTACATCTTCTATTACTACTACTATAATTATTATTATTACTATTGTTATTGCTACTATTACTACTATTGTTGCTACTGTTACAACTATTATTTCTTACTTATTACTACTAGCACTATCACTTCAACTACTACTATAAGATCAACAAAAAAGCCTCTAGTCTTTCCCCACAAACAGCGCCACTTCTGTCCATGGGCTGTGGCTGGTATTACAGTTCATGTCAATTCAATTTTCCAATAGAGCATTGTAATAACTAGCAGCAGGAATATGCAAAAAAATAAAATATACAAAATAAAAAATCTCATCTGCACTATCCATACCTTAAAAATGTTTTTTTTTTTACACCTACAATATTGATGGTCCATGCTTAAAAAGGCCATTATTATAAGATCGATTGACGAGCTTACCATTTTGGAAGGTTGCATTCTGCACCTGAGCTACAACCATCTCTATTATGGAGGTTCCCTGCATCCTTTATGAGTGTTTAGTATTAGGTTTGGCTCCTTGGTGGTAAGTTTGTTTGATGTTCTATATTATGGTGTTCTATTTAATCAGCTTAGGGACTTGCAAGAGGGAGGACCCTTGACGTATGGGTTGCAAGTTTCCATACTTTGGACCAAAATATCAACTTATACACATTCGTTTTTGCACATTTTATACATTTTTTGCAAGGTGTAGTGGGACCTTCTGAATTCAGGTGGTACATTGGTGAGCCTGTCCTGTGAGATACACTCATATAGTGTTAAGTAGCCCGCCCTACCTGGCATCACTAATACCTAGTTCAGACACTGTGTATCTCATGTATCTATGTGACAGGCTCCCCCTATGGAAGCCTTATTAGTGTGCAATTCTTGACTCCCCTCCACTTTGGAAGGTTGTGGGCGGCTGTCTCTTCAGCATTCTGCACCTATCTCTATGATGAAGGTTCCCTGCATCTTGTATGTGTATTTAGTATTGGGTTTGGCTCCATGGTAGTAAGTTTTTCCCCTACAATTATAACATGGTGGAAGCCTAATGAGCAGCACCAGACACTGGGCAGAGGACTGCGGGCGCAGAAGGGAAAACTGCTCTGTTAAAATAGTGAAAAATACACAGGTGTGAGATATCTAACGTTATTGGTGTTTTGATAGTTCCTAACAGACTCGAGCGGTGTGAGGCGGCATCTTACACCATGGCCGCTGCTGCAGTACAGTCAGTTACAGGCTAATTTTAGAGCATGAAAGTATGTAAAGTATGGGCTATCTGCAAACCAGCGAACGAGAATATTTCACATCCAAGCACCCATCCGAGTATCCGCCTCGCGGGCCCACAGCCTTATCTGCTTGTAAGCAAAAGATAGGAAGGGAAATGTTTATGGCAGAGTTTCCGGGCATAACCCTGACATCCATACATTTACTGTATCTCTAATCATAAATATTACAGCCTCCATGTTGGGTTATTTCCTGAGAATTCACTTGTTTTTATGCTTGGGCAAATGTTGATATTTTTTTCCCTTTTAAAAGGAACCAACCACCAGGATTTAACCATCTGTAAATCAGTGGAGCAAGTGATTGATGTGTGCAGCATGACATCACTATTTGGGCTTTTGTATTTTACTCCTCCTCTGTGAGCATGGCAGTCAGCTGTAAGCCGAACCCCCTCCCCCCCTGGATGAGAGGGAGGGGGCTCGGCTTACAGCAGACTGCCATGCCCACAGACGAGGAGTAAAACCCAAATAGTGATGTCATACTGCACACATCAATCACTTGCTCCACTGATTCCTGGTGGTTGGTTTACATATAGTGTTTAAACAATGATCACTTTTTATCTTATGGACCGCTGTAGAAAAAACATTCAAATATCAAAAACCTGTAAAGGAAAAAAAACAAAATAAAGCCTACAATCTTATTCATATCTACTGTATATTTTTGCTATTTTCCAAACGTTTGTTCTATAAGTAGGAAAGGCAGTGGGATATTATACTCATAATAGTTTGATTATTATTGCTTTTGTTCCAGTTATTGAATAGACTTTTTTGTGCTTTTTATAATGTTCAAAAAAATTAAAAAGATTAAAAGATTAATCATAAACAACATCATTGACTGATTTTACCATAATCCTCAATATCTATCTATCTATCTATCTATTTATCTTAAATTAAACAACTAGAAAACAAAAAAGTATGTGTGCCTAAATACCTTGCAATAAATAAATAAAACTAATGTTGTTAAAAATACAGGGAACTTGGAACATAACTTTTTTGCAAAAAGAGTACTTAAGCCATCCCACCAACGACAAGGTGACCCATCTCAGGACGGTCCCTACACTAACCATATTATATCCTGCTGTTGTGCCTACTGACCTCATAAACAGCAGGATGCTGTGTGTGACCAGGCCCCAAGATGAATCCCAGATGGGATGCAATTCAACAGCTTCTGCTCAGCAAGGGAAGGGTGGGGCTCTCCCTAACTTGCCATGAAACCAGTAGTTAAGTTTATCTTGTAAACTGTTGGCACCCTTAAAATTGTTCCAAAAAATAAAGTATTTCTCCCAGAAAATTATTTCAATTACACATTTTGTTAAACAAATGTTTATTTCCTGTGTGTGTACTGGAAACACACACAAAATTGGAAAATTGGACATAATTTTACATACATTCCCCAACATTGGCAGACAAAATTCTTGGCATCTTTCCAAAATTGTGGGTAAACAACTTTGTTTCAAGCATGTGATGCTCATTCACATTCACCTGTGGCAAGTAACAGTTGTGGGCAATATGAAAATCACACCTGAAACCAGATAAAAAGGGGAGAAGTTGACTCATTCTCTGCATTGTGTGTTTGCCTGTGTCACAATAAGCATGGACAACAGAAAGAGCACAAAACTGTCTGAGGACTTGAGAACCAATATCAAGGTTACAAGTCCATCTCCAGAGATCTTGATGTTCCTTTGTCCACGGTGTGCAAAATAATCAAGAAGTTTACAACCCATGGCAGTGCAGCTAATCTCCCTGGACGTGGAGGTCCGAGAACAATTGATGAAAGGTTCCACCACAGGATAGTCCAGATGGTGGATAAGCCACCCAAATCAAGTTTCAAAGACATTCAAGCTATCCTGCAGGCTCAGGAGGCACCAGTGTCAGTGATCTATTTGTCCATATTTCAATGAAATGAAACGCTATGGAGGAGACCCAAGAAGACCCCACTGCTGACACAGAGACATAAAAACCTAGACTTCAGTTTTCCAAGATGTACGTGAGTAACCAAAATCCTTCTGGGAAAGTGTCTTGTGGTCAGTTGAAACCAAGATAAAGCTTTTTGGTAAAGCACATCGTTCTACTATTTACTGAACACAGAATGAGGTTACAGAGAAAAGAACACAGGACCTACAGTCACATATGGTGGAGGCCAGAGAAAAGAGCAGAGGACCTACAGTCACATATGGTGGAGGTCACAGAAAAGATCACAGGCCCTACAGTCACATATGGGGGAGGTCAGAGAAAAGAGCACAGGACCTACAGTCACATATGGGGAGGTCAGAGAAAAGAGCACAGGACCTACAGTCACAGATGGGGGAGGTCAGAGAAAAGAGCACAGGACCTACAGTTACATATGGTGGAGGTCAGAGAAAAGAGTACAGGACCTACAGTCACATATGGTGGAGGTCAGAGAAAAGAGCACAGGACCTACAGTCACATATGGTGGAGGTCTGAGAAAAGAGCACAGGACCTACAGTCACATATAGTGGAGGTCACAGAAAAGAGCACAGGACCTACAGTCACATATGGTGGAGGTCAGAGAAAAGAGCACAGGACCTACAGTCAGATATGGTGGAGGTCAGAGAAAAGATCACAGGACCTACAGTAGGGAAGGGGGAGGGGGAAAAGGGGGGACAAAGAAGAACCTTATGGTTATTAATGTCTACTTGTCATAAGATGTTATGTTTATTTATTAATAATGTTTTACTAAGCATGAATATACTCCTTAAAATAAGTAGAAAACAAACTTATGTAACAGCTATTAATTAGATATAGATTATTAATAATAATAATATAATAATAATAAAACTTTATTTGTATAGCGCCAACATATTCCGCAGCGCTTTACAGTACAATGGTACATATAAGAAAAATATACGATACAGAATGGCAGGTAATACAGAACAGTAGTTACATACATTAAACATAGAATCAATGTAGGAAATACAATAAAAAGGCAAAAAATGAAGGTGACCCTGCCCCTGCTCGAAGAGCTTACAATCTAACACGGGATGGGAACACAAAGTACAGGGGCTTATAACAATGAATATCTTATGTCTAAATGACTACTGTTAGGGAGAAGGATAGGCCGCCCTGAAGAGGTGTGTTTTTAGGGAGCGTCTGAAGCTATGCAAGTTGTGGATGGTCCTAACTTCTTGGGGTAGAGCATTCCAGAGGATTGGTGCAGCTCCAGAGAAGTCTTGGAGTTGGGAATGGGAGGTTCGGATTAATGCCGATGTTAGTCTGAGGTCGCATTCAGAGCGAAGGGGACGGGTGGGGTGGTAGACAGAGATGAGGGTAGAGAGGTAGGGAGGTGCCTCACCATGAATAGCTTTGTGGGTGACAACAAGCAATTTGAATTGGATTCTATAGTGTACGGGTAGCCAATGCAGTGACTGGCACAGAGCAAAAACTTCTGAGTAACGGTTTGCTAGATAGGTGATCCTGGCTGCTGCATTGAGGATAGACTGGAGAGGGGAAAGCTTACTGCGGGGGAGGCCAGCTAATAAAGAATTACAATAGTCAAGGCGGGAATGGATCAGGGCCACGCTGAGGCTTTTAGTTGTTTCCATGGTGAGGAAAGGGCGAATTCTGGAGATATTAACAAAACAAATGAGCAAATGTCTAGATAGAATATTTTAACCCTATAATGTCAAGCATTGTGAATTTTATTAAGATTTTATAACTCTATATGTGTTTATACAAAATCAATAAAAACATTTGCATAGGAAAATTAAAGTAGGGAGGATGAAGGGTTAAACACCGCGCTGCCGTATTCCATGAGACATCAAAGGGTGACTATAATATTGATTTATTAGTATGTAATAATAATTATATGTAATTGTAATATTGTAATATTTGTATCATTGTCTGATTTATTCCCTCCTTTTTCATAGTAAAATGAATTGGTGATTGCTATAGGGAGTGAAGAAATCAGCGACTGTTGTAATTGATTTCACCTGTGCCATACTGGTCGGTACATGTATATATATATATATATATTTATTTAACACATACGTGTTCACTTGTATCTGGTCTTAGAGGCTGCTAAAACTCTACTACACTGAGCTCTACTACCCATACGCGGGAATGTGGTTGTAACGTGCCCGGTTCTATCTGGTGAATGCCAAGATGTGATGGCGTTTCCATATGGAGTGTGAAGTAACTGGTTAGTGATGTATTATGGTTTTAATGTAACACCTGGGTATTAAAGTAAGCAATTAGTATTATAATGTGTAGATTATCTATATGAATTCTGTACTTGAACTTTTTAATGTAATAATGATGTACATCATCCTTTGTCACAGTACACAATAATTCTTATTCACAGTTTTGTTTTTATTATAATAATGATGTTTATTCTGAATGATGTAAATTAATCTCACATTGTGCTTTCAATACATGTCAAACTCTGTATTTCATTGCTGGATAAAGGTGAAACAATCGCCCCGCCAAATGGCCAGAATACATTCCCTATTTTTTTGCCTCTACTTTTTTTTGGTAATTATGTTATTGGACTTCTGGGCAGTGGCGGATTACAATGAGGTCAATATGGGCTTTTGCCCCGGGCCCAATGGTGTTGGGGGGCCCACAGCCCAGGTGGGTATCTAGTTTTTGTAGAGCTTGCACCTATTTTTCATTACTTGCATGGCTGTTTCTTTTTTGTTTCTATCTATCTATGTTTAATATCTATCATCTATCTATAGGGGTCGTCACACACTACAATATCTGTAAAGATATCGCTGAAACGTCAGGGATTTTAAGTCGCTCTAACGACGTGGTTGCGTGTGACATGTGGATCTTACAAGCGATAAGTGATCTGATCGTTCATCGCAGATATGAGATCCGGACCCCACATCAGACGATGTTGGCTCGTTGGATGTGCTGCATCGAATGTGTGTGACAGGTCGATATCGATAACTACGGTGAAAATCAGCGACAACCTGGGGGTTGTGTTTTCTTCGCCTCCCCTGTCCCGATTGGGTAACATTCCTGCGTTCGGATTGGCTGCCGGTGTATGGCACCAAAAGAATGTGTTTTAACGTTGACGGGTCCGTGCGTGCTTCTATGTAATCATTGTTGTAGCGATCCTATGTTCCCAAACTGCACACACGAGCGTCCTAGGATCACACTTGGGGAACGCGCCAGTGTGTTTGCCAGCCGTGAAGTACATGAGCCAATACTTTAATTATGAGATGGTTCAAAGGATGACAGCAATCATATAGTGGCCAGCTTTGTAGGCAAGTATGACCAATGGCAAAGCAGTAGTGTACACCAATCATAGTGCTAGGGGTGCGGAAACAAACCTCCTGGCACGCCGACCTGCCACACTGGAACAACAACTATGCCCACATTGAGCAGTGAGTCGTTAACGTTGCGGCTGTTTGACAGCGTACAAACGATGAAAAATATGGATCGCTAGGTCATCCTGACGAGCGCTGGATCGAGGCATTGTTGCTGCATCTTTAACGATATATGTGCGTGTGACATGACGACAATGAAAAATTGTCATTGCATGAACGATACGCCAATACTCACATCGTTGGTGAGATCGTTAATGATATCGTAGCGTGTGACGACCCCTTATGTTTAATATCTATCTATAGGGGCCGTCACACACTACGATATCAGTAACGATATCGTTGAAACGTCAGGGGTTTTCAGTCGCTCTAACGACGTCGTTGTGTGTGACACGTGGATCTTACAAGCGATAAGTGATCTGATCGTTCATCGCAGATATGAGATCCGAACCCCACATCACATGATGTCGATCATCCAATCTGCTGCATCGTTCTGTGTGACTCCGCCATAACGACCTCCTGACCGATTTCTCTTATTCACATCATTGACAAGCATCAATCGCTGGTTGTGTGAACGATCCCTGCACGTAACATCGCTGCTGCGTCCTGAACGTTATCTATACATGTGACACCTCACTAATGATGTGTCCACAAGCCGCACCACTGAGATCGTAGGTGAGATCGCTCACAAAATCATAGTGTGTGACGGCCGCCATAGATAGATAGATAGATAGATAGATAGATATCTTTCTGTTATTTATTTAAGCTTTTCTTTACAGTACCTTATTTTGCAAACTTGGCCAAAATTAACTTAATAAACCCACGTAAAATCCTCTATGTCCCCCATGAGTCGGTCTGATCGCTCGTCACCCAGCTGTAGCCTCAACAAACATCCCAACTTGGTGAAAAGTGTTGATCCTTTAATCTTAGTTTTTAATTTTTATTTTTCTCCGAGCTGGAGACATGGGCTAATGTGATGCCTTTACGGGCCCCTCTATAGGAACCAGTGCACACCTCTGTATCTGGACAAGCTGTTATAGATCTGCTTATCTGATCTCCTGGGAGCCTTGTCTTATCTTACAAGTGGTTAAGGAATAGTTTAACCCATGGAGTGTTCTCCAGACATCTCGGAGCCAAATAAAACAGCATGTTGACACCAAAACCAGAAGGTGGACAGAGGGGCTGCAAGGAAAGAGTAATGGTGGGGCCATCTGGTTCAATTGGACAAGGGAACCCACCAGTATGTATTGCAGGGTGCACTAATCTACTGATAACATATCTTATTCTCTGATTAAAGGATAAAGGGATATCACACAAACGTCTGGCCCTTCCTGATGGTGAAGAAGAGGCTGGAGGAGAATCTTTAAGTCAACTGGTGGCCGCCATTGGAGAGTTGCAGAAACCAGGACCGTTTTACAAGGACCGACAATTCATTCTCCTGAATCTGGCCATATTTTTCTTTTTTATTTTACACCTCTTTATTCCTGAGATATGGCCCCTCCTAGTCTTGTTTGCCAAGTGGGTGTGGTCCTAAAAATCACACCCACAAAGAAGAGTTGAGGACATCACCCACTTGGCTAAAAAGACTACAGTTACCTGCAATGAAGAGGGGGCCGCACTCAGGAATAGAAGTAGGTAGAAATAAAAGAAAATCAATACCGGATTCAGGAGAACAGCGGCATTTACACCGGATCAAAGCATCATGTATTTTTGGATAGTCACAGATCCTCTAGTGTCAATCAGCTGTTTCAATGCTGATCAGTTCTTTATATGGACAGATATAGTTCAGTAAGGGGACCCAGGGATGATCAGATGATCGCTGTCAAGTTTAGTCTCATCCCATTTGTACAGTGCCGCACAATAGAAAACAGTTTTAAATAGGAGGACACTAGTGAAGAGCGGGCACTACCATGCTGGGGTTCTTGGTGTTCCTACCGGGCAGTTGGACGCATGGATGAGCGCAACTCAAGTAACTGAAGTCAATGGGCAACTTAGGGTGCTTTCACACAGCGACTTTCTTCCATCTGTGGCTGTCCAATGTAAATCCGACAGCCACGGATCCAATTTGGCTATGTACTGTGTAATAGATGTGTCTGACCGTACAGGGACATGGTCTGATCATACCACATCTCCTGGGATGAAATAATCTTATATATGTGTCCCTGCTATGTACTGTGTAATGGATGTGTCTGACCGTACAGGGACATGGTCTGATCATACCTCATCTCCTGTGCTGAGATAATCTTATATATGTGTCCCTGCTATGTACTGTGTAATGGATGTGTCTGACCGTACAGGGACATGGTCTGATCATACCACATCTCCTGTGCAGAAATAATCTTACAGTATTGGCCAAAAGTATTGACACCCTGCAATTCTGTCAGATAATACTCAGTTTCTTCCTGAAAATGATTGCAATCACAAATTCTTTGGTATTATTATCTTCATTTAATTTGTCTTCAATGAAAAAACACAAAAGAGAATGAAGCAAAAAATTGATCATTTCACACAAAACTCCAAAAATGGGCCAGACAAAAGTATTGGCACCCTCAGCCTAATACTTGGTTGCACAACATTTAGCCAAAATAACTGCGATCAACCGCTTCCGGTAACCATCAATGAGTTTCTTACAATGCTCTGCTGGAATTTTAGACCATTCTTCTTTTGCAAACTGCTCCAGGTCCCTGATATTTGAAGGGTGTCTTCTCCAAACTGCCATTTTTAGATCTCTCCACAGGTGGTCTATGGGATTCAGGTCTGGACTCATTCCTGGCCACCTTAGAAGTCTCCAGTGCTTTCTCTCAAACCATTTTCTAGTGCTTTTTGAAGTGTGTTTTGGGTCATTGTCCTGCTGGAAGACCCATGACCTCTGAGGGAGACCCAGCTTTCTCACACTGGGCCCTACATTATGCTGCAAAATTTGTTGGTAGTCTTCAGACTTCATAATGCCATGCACACGGTCAAGCAGTCCAGTGCCAGAGGCAGCAAAGCAACCCCAAAACATCAGGGAACCTCCGCCATGTTTGACTGTAGGGACCGTGTTCTTTTCTTTGAATGCCTCTTTTTTTCTCCTGTAAACTCTATGTTGATGCCTTTGCCCAAAAAGAGAGAACATTCTTCCAAAACGTTTTAGGCTTTCTCAGGTAAGTTTTGGCAAACTCCAGCCTGGCTTTTTTATGTCTCGGGGTAAGAAGTGGGGTCTCCCTGGGTCTCCTACCATACAGTCCCTTTTCATTCAGACACCGACAGATAGTACAGGTTGACACTGTTGTACCCTCGGACTGCAGGGCAGCTTGAACTTGTTTGGATGTTAGTCGAGGTTCTTTATCCACCATCCGCACAATCTTGCGCTGAAATCTCTCGTCAATTTTTCTTTTCCGTCCACATCTAGGGAGGTTAGCCACAGTGCCATGGGCTTTAAACTTCTTGATGACACTGCGCACGGTACACACAGGAACATTCAGGTCTTTGAAGATGGACTTGTAGCCTTGAGATTGCTCATGCTTCCTCACAATTTGGTTTCTCAAGTCCTCAGACAGTTCTTTGGTCTTCTTTCTTTTCTCCATGCTCAATGTGGTACACACAAGGACACAGGACAGAGGTTGAGTCAACTTTAATCCATGTCAACTGGCTGCAAGTGTGATTTAGTTATTGCCAACACCTGTTAGGTGCCACGGGTAAGTTACAGGTGCTGGTAATTACACAAATTAGAGAAGCATCACATGATTTTTCTAACAGTGCCAATACTTTTGTCCACCCCCTTTTTTATGTTTGGTGTGGAATTAGATCCAATTTGGCTTTAGGACAATTCCTTTTGTATTTTTTTAATTGAAGACAAATTAAATGAAGATAATAATACCAAAGAATTTGTGATTGCAATCATTTTCAGGAAGAAACTGAGTATTATCTGAGAGAATGGCAGGGGTGTCAATACTTTTGGCCAACACTGTATATATGTGTCCCTGCTATGTACTGTGTAATGGATGTGTCTGACCGTACAGGAACATGGTCTGATCATACCACGTCTCCTGTGCTGAGATAATCTTATATATGTGTCCCTGCTATGTACTGTGTAATTGATGTGTCTGACCATACAGGGACATGGTCTGATCAAACTACATCTCCTGTGCTGAGATAATCTTATATATGTGTCCCTGCTATGTACTGTGTAATTGATGTGTCTGACCGTACAGGGACATGGTCTGATCAAACCACATCTCCTGTGCTGAGATAATCTTATATATGTGTCCCTCCTATGTACTGTGTAATGGATGTGTCTGACTGTACAGGGACATGGTCTGATCATACCACATCTCCTGGGCAGGGAAGGAAGTAAAGAAGTATACAGACATTACATTACAGGATCATAGATGATTATTTTTATATTTAAAACATTTCTCAGCTTGTTTTAAAAAAATGTTTGCCTCAAGAAAGAACTATGTGTGATCCTGTGCTTTCATGTCTGTATACTCTTATAATATAATATTAATGGCAGAATGCATTAAAATTACATTTCGCAATGTTTTGCAATGTTTTTAATGTGTTTACACTTCTAGTATTTTACTAGAATTAACATAATAACTTGAACATGTGATTACGAGTTTATGAAACCTAATATGTGTATATTATTTGCCATTAAATTAACACAAACATTTTTTGTCAATTATTATGTTTTTTTTTGTTGCTTTTTTTGTTATTTTAAGTACAGCAAAAATAAACTAAACATATCTTGAGGCTCAGATTGAAGAGCTGGAACGTGGCACATACATGTTGGAGAAAGGAACACGGATTGTTCACGTCTGTAGTGTTGATACTTTTGCTGCATGTATATGAGGATACTGGGTCGGGATTGCTCCGTTATGTATAGTTCTTCTTTCCTTTTTGGATATTTTATTAAGTCATTTTATGTCCAATTATTTTTTCTCTATTTTGATTCCTTTAAACCTTTATATTCTCTATTACATAACTTTTTATATTAGGTATCTATAAGTGCCTAGCTATGTCCTAAGATAAAGCTGTCACCAGTTTTTTTTTGCATATAAATTGTGGTCACCACCAGTAAGCCCTTATACAGCGGGTACAGAAAGTATTCACACCCCTTCATATTTTTCACTCTTTGTTTCATTGCAGCCATTTGGTAAATTCAAAAAAGTCCATTTTTTTCTCATTAATGTACACTCTGCACCCCCCATCTTGACTGAAAAAAACACAGAAATGTAAATATTTGTGCAAATTTATTAAAAAGCAAAAACTGAAATCTGAGCAAAGGGTCTGAATACTTAAGACCATGTGAGACACTTATATTTAACTCACATGTTGTCCATTTCCTTGTGATCCTCCTTGAGATGGTTCTACTCCTTCCCTGGAGTCCAGCTGTGTTTAATTAAACTGATAGGACTTGATTTGGAAAGGCACACACCTGTATATATAAGACCTCACAGCTCACAGTGCATGTCAGACCAAATTATTATTATTATTATTATTTATTTATTTATATAGCGTCATTGGTTTCATGGCGCTTTACATAAGAAATGGGGGTGACAAAAACAGGTACAGTACATGTGAACAGTCAAGGCTTGCCGATACACGATGGTAGAGGACCTTGTCCACGAGGGCTCACAGTCTACAGGGGTGGGAGGGACACGATAGGAGGGGAAGCGCCAAGCGTGTGGTGGAGCAGCGCTGGGTCTCATCGTAGGTTGTAGGCTTGTTGGAATAGATGAGTTTTCAGGTTCTTTTTGAAGCTCCTAAGGGTAGGCGAGTGTCTGACGTGCTGGGGGAGAGAGTTCCAGAGTTTAGGGGAGGCGCGGGAGAAGACTTGTATGCGGTTGTGGGAGGATGAGATGAGGGGGGAGGAGAGGAGGAGTTCTTGTGAGGAGCGTAGATTGCGTGCGGGTTGGTATCGGGAGACCATGTCGGAGATGAAAGGGGGGGACAGGTTGTGGATGGCTTTGTAAGTCAGGGTTAGGATTTTAAAGCGAGATCTTTGGGGGGTGGGGAGCCAGTGAAGTGCCATGCGGAGGGGGGAGATAGGGGAGTAGTGAGGAGGCAGGTGGATTAGACGGGCCGCTGAGTTTAGGATAGAACGGAGGGGTGCAAGGGAAGAGGCAGGGAGACCGGTGAGCAGTAGGTTGCAGTAATCAAGGCGGGAGATGATGAGGGCGTGGACGAGGGTTTTGGCAGGGTCATGATCAAGAAACAGGCGGATACGTGAAATGTTCTTGAGCTGGAGTCGGCAGGAGGTGGCGAGGGCTTGGATGTGGGGCTTGAAGGAGACCTCACAGCTCACAGTGCATGTCAGACCAAATGAGAATCATGAGGTCAAAGGAACTGCCCAAGGAGCTCAGAGACAGAATTGTGGCAAGGCACAGATCTGGCCAAGGTTACAAAAGAATGTATGCAGTACTCAATGTTTCTAAGAACACAGTGACCTCCATAATCCATAAATGGAAGACGTTTGGGATCATCAGAAGTCTTCCTAGACCTGGCCATCCAGCCAAACTGAGCCTTGGTGAGAGGTAAAGAAGAACCCCAAGATCACTGTGGCTGAGCTCCAGAGATGCAGTAGGGAGATGGGAGAAAATTCCACAAAATCATCTATCACTGCATCCCTCCACCGGTCAGGCCTTAATGGCAGAGTGGCCCGACGGAAGCCTCTACTCACTGCAAGACATATGAAAGCCGCATAGAGTTTGAAAAAAAAACACATGAAGGACTCTCAGACTATGAGAAATAAGATTCTCTGGTCTGATGAGATGAAGGTAGAACTTTTGGTGATAATTCTAAGCGGTATGAGTGGAGAAAACCAGGCACTGCCCATCACCTGCCAAGTACAATCCCAACAGTGAGACATGGTGGAGGCAGCATCATGCTATGGGGGTGTTTTTCAGCTGCAGAGACAGGACGGCTGGTTGCAATTGAAGGAAACATGAATGCGGCCAAGTACAGAGATATCCTGGATGAAAACCTCTTCCAGAGTGCCCTGGACTTCAGACTTGGCTGAAGCTTCACCTTCCAACAAGACAATGACCCTAAGCACACAGCTAAAATAACAAAGGAGCGGCTTCACCACAACTCTGTGACTATTCCTGACTGGTCCAGCCAGAGCCCTGACCTAAACCCAATGGAGCATCTCTGGAGAGACCTGAAAATGGCTCCACCAATATTCACCATCCAACCTGACGGAACTGGAGAGGATCTGCAAGGAAGAATGACAGAGGATCCCAAATCCAGGGGACAAAAACTGCATCATTCCCAAGAAGACTCATGACTGTACTAGCTCAAAAGGTGCAAATACTCAATAGTGAACAAAGGGTCTGACGACTTATGACTATGGGATGTTTCAGTTTTTCTTTTTTAATAATTTTGCAACAATTTCTACATTTCTGTTTTTTTCAGCTCAGATGGGGGGTGCAGAGTGTACATTAATGAGAAAAAAATAACTTTTTTGAATTTACCAAATGGCTGCAATGAAACAAAGAGTGAAAAATTTAAAGGGGTCTGAATACTTCCTGTACCCACTGTATATGGTAATCTAGAATACTGTATATGAATCACCAGGCCGATCTTTATAATGCAAAAAATAGTTTTTATTATACTCACTGAGGGGCGGTCAGGTCCGATGGGTGTCACTAATGTTAATACGGCGCCTCCTCTCTTCTTATGATGACCGTCCTCCATCTTTGCTTCTTGTGGATGATGCCTCCTCCATCATTCACTCACTGGCCTACATTGTGATCCGATGTAGGCACACTTCTCTCAGTCCTATTGATAACAGAGCAAAGTCCTGTAATGCGCAGGCGCAGGGAAAGGCCAAAGAAAGCCTGCACATGTACACTACACGTTCTTTGACTTTATCCCACACCTACGCATTACAGTACATGTTAAGAACCTTTTGGGCCCCTGGTTGCACCCATAGTGTATCCACCCCTGGCCTGCTGTCACTCACCACCATCCGCGTTTCGAGTACTGAGCACCCAAGCACCGTAGTGCTTGCTCATCACTAGTCTTCATGCTTACAGACCATAAATGAAAATTGTAAAACAAATGATGCTGCAGGTGTATAGCACAGATACGCCTTCATTTAGTCCACATTGCATATGGCAGAATTAGACTTGTGCCAGGGAGGTAACTATAGTGGGTACATGGGTTGCCATCGTGCCTACGTCCTAGAGCTGAAAATGTCTATTTAATAATAAAGACCCATGATGGTTGGGGGTCATGTTGGGACACTTTACAGTGGGGGACTCAAGCTTTATGTTTTGCCATAGTCTTGTGCTATAGAATCTCTATGGTGTTTGCTCTTAGTTCCATAACTTTTTAGGAAAACCTCTTCTAAATTCCAACCATCTGAATCCTCTGGAGGTCTGTGGTCTTACAGATCCCTCACTGCAGGGTGACTCTTCTGGTCAGCTAATTCTTAGTGGGAGGCTAACCTTTTTACAGCCGGACCTCACTTGTGGGATGATGCCGGGTTCATTAAAAGTATCAATCACTTCCCGACAGGCCCCATCTATCATGAGTGAGTTTCCCCATGGGATGCATCAAACCCCATCAGGGCTAAACATCTCTTAATCAGGCTATCTTGCTTATGCCTTACACAAAACAAACAATGGATGGTTGGGGTGGCCATTTTTTTGGAGGGAGGAGGGACATGAAGACTTCATCAGTGATCCTAAGGTCACTAGACCTAAACGTCAACCATGGACATAGACATAACATCCCATTCGTGCTATGCAGAGTATATTGGCTTTGGGTCTGGATATCTAACTCATCATTTGCATTTTGTTTCAGACCTCGATTTGTGGACCGGTTTTAGACAAAGCGAGGCCCTGAGCAAAATGAAAGGTTGGAGCCAATGTTCCTCAGGTGTCACCCCATCACACGGAAACCTCTAGGGGCATCAATCTACTGGAATCAAGTTATTCTGTTCTTGCTTATCAATTTACACAAAATGATAAAGAATGATGAGAACAGAACAATCACCAATATGATGGCTCTGTCCCCACACAATATCACGGTGTCGGCAGCAGAGCTCCTGTTTACACGGGGGGAATGTGCTGGCAATAACGATGATTTAAACTATACAATCACCTGATAAATAAATTCATTGGGTTATTTTTTAACTATTTACACCTAAAAACGCTCATCTGAACTGACTGTAATTATAAATGTGAATGCTACACACTGTATGTTACCCACTCCCACACATACACTCCATGCTACACACTGTATGTTACCCACTCCCACACATACACTCCATGCTACACACAGTATGTTACCCACTCCCACACATACACTCCATGCTACACACTGTATGTTACCCACTCCCACACATACACTCCATGCTACACACTGTATGTTACCCACCCCCACACATACACTCCATGCTACACAATGTATGTTACCCACTCCCACACATACACTCCATGCTACACACTGTATGTTACCCACTCCCACACATACACTCCATGCTACACACTGTATGTTACCCACCCCCACACATACACTCCATGCTACACACTGTATGTTACCCACTCCCACACATACACTCCATGCTACACACTGTATGTTACCCACCCCCACACATACACTCCATGCTACAGACTGTATGTTACCCACCCCCACACATACACTCCATGCTACACACTGTATGTTACCCACCCCCACACATACACTCCATGCTACAGACTGTATGTTACCCACCCCACACATACACTCCATGCTACACACTGTATGTTACCCACCCCCACACATACACTCCATGCTACAGACTGTATGTTACCCACCCCACACATACACTCCATGCTACACACTGTATGTTACCCACCCCCACACATACACTCCATGCTACACACTGTATGTTACCCACTCCCACACATACACTTCATGCTACACACTGTATGTTACCTGCCGCCACACATGCACTTCATGCTACAGACTGTATGTTACCCACTCCCACACATACACTCCATGCTACACACTGTATGTTACCTGCCCCCACACATACACTCCATGCTACAGACTGTATGTTACCCACTCCCACACATACACTCCATGCTACACACTGTATGTTACCTGCCCCCACACATACACTCCATGCTACAGACTGTATGTTACCCACTCCCACACATACACTCCATGCTACACACTGTATGTTACATGCCCCCACACGTACACTCCATGCTACACACTGTGTTACCAGCCCCCACACATACACTCCATGCTACACACTGTATATTACCCACCCCACACATACACTCCATGTTACAGACTGTATGTTACCTGCCTCCACACATACACTCCATGCTACACACTGTATATTACCCACCCCACACATACACTCCATGTTACACACTGTTAGCAGCCCCCACACATACACTCCATGCTACACACTGTATGTTACCCGCCCCCACACATACACTCCATGCTACACACTATGTTACCCACCCCCACACATACACTCCATGCTACACACTGTATGTTACCTGCCCCCACACGTACACTCCATGCTACACACTGTGTTACCAGCCCCCACACATACACTCCATGCTACACACTGTATATTACCCACCCCACACATACAGTCTGTAACATGAAGTGTATGTTACCTGCCTCCACACATACACTCCATGCTACACACTGTATATTACCCACCCCACACATACACTCCATGTTACACACTGTTAGCAGCCCCCACACATACACTCCATGCTACACACTGTATGTTACCCGCCCCCACACATACACTCCATCCTACACACTATGTTACCCACCCCCACACATACACTCCATGCTATACATTGTATGTTACTCACCCCCACACATACACTTCATGCTACAGATTGTATGTTATCCACCCCCACACATACACTTCATGCTACACACTGTATGTTACCTGCCCCCACACATACACTTCATGCTACAGACTGTATGGTAGTCACTGGGTGAGTATGGCAATTTTTCCACAAAAATAACGGATTGACAATCCCATTAAATCAGGACTGGGCAAAGGGTGGCCCGCGGGCCACAGGCTCATAATATATAAGGAGGCTATGTGTGACTTATAATATATATAGGAGGCTATGTGTGACTTATAATATATATAGGAGGCTATGTGTGGCTCATAATATATATAGGAGGCTATGTGTGTTTCATAATATATAAGGAGGCTATGTGTGACTTATAATAAATATAGGAGGCTATGTGTGGCTCACAATAAATATAGGGGGCTATGTGTGGCTCACAATATACTGTATATAGGAGGCTATGTGTGGCTTATAATATATAGGAGGCTATGTGTGGCTTATAATATATAGGAGGATATCTGTGGCTTATAATATATAGGAGGCTATGTGTGGCTTATAATAAATAGGAGGCTATGTGTGGCTTATAATATATAGGAGGCTATGTGGGGCTCATAATGCATACAGGAGGCTATGTTTGGCTCACAATATATATAGGAGGCTATGTGTGGCTTATAATATATATAGGAGGCTATGTGTGGCTCATAATATATATAGGAGGCTATGTGTGGCTCATAATATATATAGGAGGCTATGTGTGGATTATAATATATATAGGAGGCTATGTGTGGCTTATAATATATATAGGAGGCTATGTGTGGCTCATAATATATATAGGAGGCTATGTGTGGATTATAATATATATAGGAGGCTATGTGTGGATTATAATATATATAGGAGGCTATGTGTGGCTCATAATATATATAGGAGGCTATGTGTGGATTATAATATATATAGGAGGCTATGTGTGGCTCATAATATATATAGGAGGCTATGTGTGTTTCATAATATATATAGGAGGCTATGTGTGACTTATAATATATATAGGAGGCTATGTGTGGATTATAATATATATAGGAGGCTATGTGTGGATTATAATATATATAGGAGGCTATGTGTGGCTCATAATATATACAGGAGGCTATGTGTGGCTTATAATATATATAGGAGGCTATGTGTGACTTATAATAAATATAGGAGCTATGTGTGGCTTATAATATATAGGAGGCTATGTGTGGCTCACAATAAATATAGGAGGCTATGTGTGGCTCACAATATATTGTATATAGGAGGCTATGGGTGGCTTATAATATATAGGAGGCTATGTGTGGCTTATAATAAATAGGAGGCTATGTGTGGCTCATAATATATAGGAGGATATGTGTGGCTTATAATATATAGGAGGCTATGTGTGGCTTATCATATATAGGAGGCTATGTGTGGCTTATAATATATATAGGAGGCTATTTGTGGCTTATAATATATAGGAGGATATGTGTGGCTTATAATATATAGGAGGCTATGTGTGGCTTATAATAAACAGGAGGCTATGTGTGGCTTATAATATATAGGAGGCTATGTGGGGCTCATAATGCATACAGGAGGCTATGTGTGGCTCACAATATATATAGGAGGCTATGTGTGGCTTATAATATATATAGGAGGCTATGTGTGGCTTATAATATATACAGGAGGCTATGTGGGCTCATAATATATAGGAGGCTATGTGTGACTTATAATATATATAGGAGGCTATGTGAGGCTTATAATATATATAGGAGGCTATGTGTGGCTTATAATATATATAGGAGGCTATGTGTGGATTATAATATATACAGGAGGCTATGTGTGGCTCATAATATATAGGAGGCTATGTGTGACTTGTAATATATATAGGAGGCTATGTGAGGCTTATAATATATATAGGAGGCTATGTGTGGCTCATAATATATATAGGAGGCTATGTGTGGATTATAACATATATAGGAGGCTATGTGTGGCTTATAATATATATAGGAGGCTATGTGTGGCTTATAATATATACAGGAGGCTATGTGTGGATTATAATATATAGGAGGATATGTGTGGCTTATAATATATAGGAGGCGCTATGTGTGACTTATAATATATATAGGAGGCTATGTGTGGCTTATAATATATATAGGAGGCTATGTGTGGATTATAATATATATAGGAGGCTATGTGTGGATTATAATATATATAGGAGGCTATGTGTGGCTCATAATATATATAGGAGGCTATGTGTGACTTATAATAAATATAGGAGGCTATGTGTGGATTATAATATATAGGAGGATATGTGTGGCTTATAATATATAGGAGGCTATGTGTGGATTATAATATATAGGAGGCTATGTGTGACTTATAATAAATATAGGAGGCTATGTGTGGCTCACAATAAATATAGGAGGCTATGTGTGGCTCACAATATACTCTATATAGGAGGCTATGTGTGGCTTATCATATATAGGAGGCTATATGTGGCTTATAATATACTAGCTGTGAGCCCGATGCAAATGCATCGGGATTCTAGAACGTGCATTAATTTGATTATAGTAGTTATAGCTACTTTTTGGGGGAGTCCAATACTTTTTTTGGGGGGTCCAATACTTTTTGGGGGGGTCCAATACTTTTTTGGGGGGTCCAATACTTTTTTGGGGGGGTCCAATACTTTTAGGGGGGGGTCGAATCCTTTTTTTTTGGGGGGTCCAATACTTTTTGGGTGGGTCCAATACTTTTTTTGGGGGTCCAATACTTTTTTTGGGGGGTCCAAGACTTTTTGGGGGGGTCCAAGACTTTTTTTAGGGGGTCCAATACTTTTTGGGGGGGGTCCAATAATTTTTTGGGGGGGGTCCAATACTTTTTTTTGGGGGGTCCAATACTTTTTTGGGGGGGTCCAATACTTTTTTGGGGGGGTCCAATACTTTTTTGGGGGGTCCAATACTTTTTTGGGGGGGTCCAATACTTTTTTGGGGGGGTCCAATACTTTTGGGGGGGGGTCCAATACTTTTGGGGGGGGGGTCCAATACTTTTTGTGGGGGGTCCAATACTTTTTTGGGGGGGTCCAATACTTTTTGGGCGGGTCCAATACTTTTTTTGGGGGGTCCAATACTTTTTTGGGGGGGTCCAATACTTTTTTTAGGGGTCCAATACTTTTTGGGGGGGGTGCAATACTTTTTGGGGGGTCCAATACTCTTTTTTGGGGGGGTCCAATACTCTTTTTGGGGGGTCCAATACTTTTTTGGGGGGGTCCAATACTTTTTTTGGGGGGTCCAATACTTTTTTGGGGGGTCCAATACTTTTTGGGGGTGGGGGGTCATCAATCATACTTTTTTGGGGGGTCCAATACTTTTTTGGGGGGGTCCAATACTTTTTTTGGGGGGTCCAATACTTTTTGGGGTGGGGGGGGCAATACTTTTTTTTGGGGGGGTCCAATACTTTTTTTGGGGGTCCAATACTTTTTTGGGGGGTGCAATACTTTTTAGGGGGTCCAATACTTTTTTGGGGGGGTCCAATAATTTTTTTTTTGTGGGGTCCAATACTTTTTTTGGGGGGTCCAATACTTTTTGGGGGGGTCCAATACTTTTTTTAGGGGGTCCAATACTTTTTGGGGGGGTCCAATACTTTTTTTGGGGGGTCAATACTTTTTGGGGGGGTCCAATACTTTTTTGGGGGTCCAATACTTTTTTGGGGGGGTCCAATACTTTTTTTAGGGGGTCCAATACTTTTTGGGGGGGTCCAATACTTTTTTTTGGGGGTCCAATACTTTTTGGGGGGGGTCCAATACTATTTTTGGGGGGTCCAATACTTTTTTGGGGGTCCAATACTTTTTTTGGGGGGTCCAATACTTTTTGGGGGGGGGGTGCAATACTTTTTTTAGGGGGTCCAATACTTTTTTGGGGGGGTCCAATACTTTTTTTGGGGGGTCCAATACTTTTTGGGGGGGGTCCAAAAATTTTTTTGGGGGGTCCAATACTTTTTTGGGGGGGGGTCCAATACTTTTTTTGGGGGGTCCAATACTTTTTGGGGTGGTTGAATACTTATTGGGGCTGAGTGCTCGCAATGGCCGCGAAGCGAAAATGGAACCAGAGGCTCGGCCACAAAGTTAGCGATTTACCGCTCAGGCAGCGACTCGCTACCTGAGCGGTAAATCGCTAGCTTTGTGGCCGAGCCTCTGGTTCTATTTTCGGCCAGCGACTCGCAATGGCCGCTTCGCGGCCATTGCTCGCACAAAGCTAGCGACTCGCAATGGCCTCGCGGCCATTGCTCGCGCAGCTAACGACTCGCATTGGCCGCTACGCGGCCAATGCTTCGCCGTGGTGACGTCACAAAAGTGACAAAGCCACGGCGATTTCGGGGTCCAACACGATTTTGCCTACGGCAATTATAGAGTAGATAGGAGGATATGTGTGGCTTATAATATATAGGAGGCTATGTGTGGCTTATCATATATAGGAGGCTATGTGTGGATTATAATATATATAGGAGGCTATGTGTGGCTTATAATATATAGGAGGCTATGTGTGGCTTATCATATATAGGAGGCTATGTGTGGATTATAATATATATAGGAGGCTATGTGTGGCTTATAATATATAGGAGGCTATGTGGGGCTTATAATATATAGGAGGCTATGTGTGGCTTATCATATATAGGAGGCTATGTGTGGATTATAATATATATAGGAGGCTATGTGTGGCTTATAATATATATTGGAGGCTACGTGGGGCTTATAATATATAGGAGGCTATGTGGGGCTTATAATATATAGGAGGCTATGTGTGGCTTATAATATATATTGGAGGCTATGTGGGGCTTATAATATATAGGAGGCTATGTGTGGATTATAATATATAGGAGGATATGTGTGGCTTATAATATATAGGAGGCTATGTGTGGATTATAATATATATTGGAGGCTATGTGGGGCTTATAATATATAGGAGGCTATGTGTGGCTTATAATATATAGGAGGCTATGTGAGGCTTATAATATATATTGGAGGCTATGTGGGGCTTATAATATATAGGAGGCTATGTGGGGCTTATAATATATAGGAGGCTATGTGGGGCTTATAATATATAGGAGGCTATGTGTGGCTTATAATATATATTGGAGGCTATGTGGGGCTTATAATATATAGGAGGCTGTGTGGGGCTCATAATGCATACAGGAGGCTATGTTTGGCTTATAATATATAGGTGGCTAAGTGGGGCTTATAATGCATACAGGAGGCTATGAGGGGCTTTTAATGAAAGTAGATGGCTACATGAGGCTGATAATGTGTATAGGAGGCTATGGAGAGTTCATAATTTATATATATAATTAATATTAAGCATAATTAATTTCAGCCTATTCATCCGGCCTCCATATCAGTCACGGTCTCTCATGTGGCCCCTTTGGATAAATGACTTGCCCACCCCTGCATTAATCATTTCCTCTGTACCTTGGGTAGCTCAGAAGTCAGTGGAGGTCTCACATCACCCCTGCACTCCCCTGACTTTAGTGATATTATTCTTCCTATAACGAATTTGTGAGATTATTTTAGCAATCACATTTCTTTTTCACTTATTAGATAAGAAATCAAGAGGACCGATCTATCTTCCCATCCTGTCCGAGCCTCCCGCCAACTCTACACTATATATCCTTATAGAAGTTGTAAACTGGGAAAAGGCCATAAAACAACCCTTCTGGTCTTTGCTGGGTGAATATAACGTTGTGGATATGTTTGTTGCATAAACCAAAAGTGAACAGCGCCAAATCCATCCCCATCACCGGCCATTCACCCATGGTGACAGACGCCTCTCTAGGACTAATGACCCAGTACTGCCCCCTAGTGAGTCCGGTGATTTTTTTAAGCCCCTTCCAATTTTTGTTCAGGAGGATTGGAGAGATCTATAATGCATATCTATGTGTGCTGGTGAGCCCGGAGCAATGACGTACACGAAGAGAATTAATGGTTGTCACGCTTCCGGGGGAAGGCGCCCTAGAGTGGGCCCACTGGACTGTGGTACTGAACTCCCCTGGTTGAGTTGGTCCTAGTTGATCCAACCCCTATACAGGGATTGCCAGGAGCAAGCCCAGGGGTATGAATACCACAGCTGCCGATACCAGGGGAGTAATTAAAAGAAAAAACAGATATTGCGCCACACTGCAACTGGAAGAACTTAAAGGGAACCAACCACCTCAGATGACGTGTATAAGCTGTTAATACATGTCCCTGGACCCTATGTACACCATTGCAGCTATGTTTTTGCTAAGAATATTGATAACAGCAAACCGAAATAAACAGTTTATAAACTTACATAATTTAGTACTTGAGGGCGTCTCCCTCGGGCTTTAGTACGAGAGGGCTGTGTCTCCAGCAGCTTGAGTGGCTTTCCTCCCCCTCCCTCTCTGTTTGCAGGACGTCACATTAGGGCGTGATATTATCTTGGTGTGGGCGGGCACCCAAGGCAGCTCCCGTCCGTGCACGTCTTCTCAGTGACGTCCTGCAAACAGAGAGGGAGGGGGAGGAAAGCCACTCAAGCTGCTGGAGACACAGCCCTCTCGTACTAAAGCCCGAGGGAGACGCCCTCATGTACTAAATCATGTAAGTTTATAAACTGTTTATTTCGGATTGCTGTTATCAATATTCTTAGCAAAAACATAGCTGCAATGGTGTACATAGGGTCCAGGGACATGTATTAACAGCTTATACACGTCATCTGAGGTGGTTGGTTCCCTTTAATACACGGTTTTACTATGTTTGCACTAACCTTTACTGGTTGTGCAACACCCCGCACAACCAGACTGATGGCTTAATGTGGATCAATGTAGTGACAAGGGCCAATATTCCCTCCTCCTCAGATACTCCGGGCCTGGTGGTCGGCTCCTTAGTTCCTCTGGAGATGATGGTGGGCTCCTTCACTCCTCCACCCGAAGAGGCAGACTCGCTGCACTGGCTTCCGTCCCAGCTCCACACTGTGTATCAGTTGATCATTCAAGGGTGGGTCTTTATGATGGACTGCCAGGTACTGTGGATCTTAGAGCAGCTCACAAACCACACTCCCAACAAGGGAGAAGGAGATTAGCAAATAGAAAAACAAGCGGTGTCAGAGGATTGCAATGTGCAATGTGTGCACGAGGCCTTACAGATACTGAGGTAACAACTCACCAAATACTCAGTGTGTGCACGAGGCCTTATGGTACCTTTACACGCCGCCACAACAGGATGGATACCAACGGCAACTTCACGTGCACGAGCACGGCCGAACGGTTACCAACGGGAACCGCACCCTCTTTACACGCCGCCACAAGGTGCGCTACGCTACGCTACATTTACAGCTAGCTACATCGCCGGGTGTCTCAAGTAGCCATCTGTAGCTCAGCGTACCTCATTTACACAACGCTACAACAAGCTAATATGGGCGGACCTGGTGCAGCAGAGACAGCACATAGGCGTGCCACAATTGTGGATTACAAGACGTCCGTACGCTGATAGGACAAAGCCAGAACATCATGATTGGGCAGGCATCGCAGGAGGCTGGTTAATACAGCACGCTCGAGCAATTGTGTAGTGTGACTGGTCAGCTCCTTAAATATGCCTCCCTATGCAGCGACTACCAATCGTCATGCAGGAGCTTCCACCAATGATCGCAGATGGGGCGGGGTAACACGGAGCCTGGGTGACGCCTTAGCCACATTGCAGCTACATCGCCGGATGTCCCGAGTTCCCTTCTGTAGCTTCTTTACACGCCGATACAGCTCGCTACAATCGGCGATGTAGCCATATGTTTATGGGCAGTGCACGGATACAGATGTATCTGTAGCCGGCTGTGTCGTCCCGTCTTCAGACGCCGCTACTACGGGCGATATTGGCGCGACAAGCTACATTTGTAGCCTGTAGCGGATTGTATCCATCCTGTTGTGGCGGCGTGTAAAGGTACCATTACAGATACTGAGGTAACATCTCACCAAAACTCAGTGTGTGCACGAGGCCTTACAGATACTGAGGTAACAACTCACCAAATACTCAGCGTGTGCACGAGGCCTTACATATACTGAGGTAACAACTCACCAAATACTCAGCGTGTGCACGAGGCATTACAAATACTGAGGTAACAACTCACCAAATACTCAGTGTGTGCACGAGGCCTTACAGATACTGAGGTAACAACTCACCAAATACTCAGCGTGTGCACGAGGCCTTACATATACTGAGGTAACAACTCACCAAATACTCAGCGTGTGCACGAGGCATTACAAATATTGAGGTAACAACTCACCAAATACTCAGCGTGTGCACAAGGCATTACAAATACTGAGGTAACAACTCACCAAATACTCAGTGTGTGCACGAGGCCTTACAGATACTGAGGTAACAACTCCCCAAATACTCAGCGTGTGCACGAGGCCTTACATATACTGAGGTAACAACTCACGAAATACTCAGTGTGTGCACGAGGCCTTACAGATACTGAGGTAACAACTCACCAAATACTCAGCGTGTGCACGAGACCTTACAGATACTGAGGTAACAACTCCCCAAATACTCAGCGTGTGCACGAGGCCTTACATATACTGAGGTAACAACTCACCAAATACTCAGTGTGTGCACGAGGCCTTACAGATACTGAGGTAACAACACACCAAATACTCAGGGTGTGCATGAGGCCTTACAGATACTGAGGTAACAACTCCCCAAATACTCAGCGTGTGCACGAGGCCTTAGGGGGCCGTCACACGGAACGATATCTTGGCTGATATCGTTTAAGCGATCTCCATTTTGATCGCTTAAGCGATATCGGGCAAGATATCGTTGCATGTAATCAAGCGATTTACGATGTTAAATCGCTTGATCGTGACATCGCTGATCTGAGGTTCGGTTCTCAGATCTAGCGATGAACGATGCCACGATCTCCTTCATCGTGGTGTATAACACCACGATGAACGATCTCCCAGCGACCGCGCCTATGCTGGGAGATGGTAACTATGGTACACGTCGGGTAACTAAGCGACGCGCGGCGCCTAGTTACCCGATGTGTACCATAGTAACGAGCGAGATCGCTGCTCCACATCGCTGGTGAGTCTGTCTGTGTGACATCTCACCAGCGATGTGAGCGATATTGTAAGCAATCGCGCGTGCACGTGATCGCTTACAATATCGCTAAAGATATCGTAGCGTGTGACGGCCGCCTTACATATACTGAGGTAACAACTCACCAAATACTCAGTGTGTGCACGAGGCCTTACAGATACTGAGGTAACAACACACCAAATACTCAGCGTGTGCACGAGGCCTTACAGATACTGAGGTAACAACACACCAAATACTCAGCGTGTGCACGAGGCCTTACACATACTGAGGTAACAACTCACCAAATACTCAGCGTGTGCACGAGGCCTTACATATACTGAGGTAACAACTCACCAAATACTCAGCGTGTGCACGAGGCATTACAAATACTGAGGTAACAACTCACCAAATACTCAGCGTGTGCACGAGGCCTTACAGATACTGAGGTAACAACTCACCAAATACTCAGTGTGTGCACGAGGCCTTATAGATACTGAGGTAACAACTCACCAAATACTCAGTGTGTGCACGAGGCCTTATAGATACTGAGGTAAAAACTTACCAAATACTCAGCGTGTGCACGAGGCCTTACAAATACTGAGGTAACAACTCACCAAATACTCAAGTGTGTGCACGAGGCCTTACAGATACTGAGGTAACAACTCACCAAATACTCAGTGTGTGCACGAGGCCTTATGGATACTGAGGTAACAACTCACCAAATACTCAGCGTGTGCACGAGGCCTTACATATACTGAGGTAACAACTCACCAAATACTCAGCGTGTGCACGAGGCATTACAAATACTGAGGTAACAACTCACCAAATACTCAGTGTGTGCACGAGGCCTTACAGATACTGAGGTAACAACTCACCAAATACTCAGCGTGTGCACGAGGCCTTACATATACTGAGGTAACAACTCACCAAATACTCAGCGTGTGCACGAGGCATTACAAATATTGAGGTAACAACTCACCAAATACTCAGCGTGTGCACAAGGCATTACAAATACTGAGGTAACAACTCACCAAATACTCAGTGTGTGCACGAGGCCTTACAGATACTGAGGTAACAACTCCCCAAATACTCAGCGTGTGCACGAGGCCTTACATATACTGAGGTAACAACTCACGAAATACTCAGCGTGTGCACGAGGCCTTACAGATACTGAGGTAACAACTCACCAAATACTCAGCGTGTGCACGAGACCTTACAGATACTGAGGTAACAACTCACCAAATACTCAGTGTGTGCACGAGGCCTTACAGATACTGAGGTAACAACACACCAAATACTCAGGGTGTGTATGAGGCCTTACAGATACTGAGGTAACAACTCCCCAAATACTCAGCGTGTGCACGAGGCCTTAGGGGGCCGTCACACGGAACGATATCTTGGCTGATATCGTTTAAGCGATCTCCATTTTGATCGCTTAAGCGATATCGGGCAAGATATCGTTGCATGTAATCAAGCGATTTACGATGTTAAATCGCTTGATCGTGACATCGCTGATCTGAGGTTCGGTTCTCAGATCTAGCGATGAACGATGCCACGATCTCCTTCATCGTGGTGTATAACACCACGATGAACGATCTCCCAGCGACCGCGCCTATGCTGGGAGATGGTAACTATGGTACACGTCGGGTAACTAAGCGACGCGCGGCGCCTAGTTACCCGATGTGTACCATAGTAACGAGCGAGATCGCTGCTCCACATCGCTGGTGAGTCTGTCTGTGTGACATCTCACCAGCGATGTGAGCGATATTGTAAGCAATCGCGCGTGCACGTGATCGCTTACAATATCGCTAAAGATATCGTAGCGTGTGACGGCCGCCTTACATATACTGAAGTAACAACTCACCAAATACTCAGTGTGTGCACGAGGCCTTACAGATACTGAGGTAACAACACACCAAATACTCAGCGTGTGCACGAGGCCTTACAGATACTGAGGTAACAACACACCAAATACTCAGCGTGTGCACGAGGCCTTACACATACTGAGGTAACAACTCACCAAATACTCAGCGTGTGCACGAGGCCTTACATATACTGAGGTAACAACTCACCAAATACTCAGCGTGTGCACGAGGCATTACAAATACTGAGGTAACAACTCACCAAATACTCAGCGTGTGCACGAGGCCTTACAGATACTGAGGTAACAACTCACCAAATACTCAGTGTGTGCACGAGGCCTTATAGATACTGAGGTAAAAACTTACCAAATACTCAGCGTGTGCACGAGGCCTTACAGATACTGAGGTAATAACTCACCAAATACTCAGCGTGTGCACGAGGCCTTACAAATACTGAGGTAACAACTCACCAAATACTCAAGTGTGTGCAGAGGCCTTACAGATACTGAGGTAACAACTCACCAAATACTCAGTGTGTGCACGAGGCCTTATGGATACTGAGGTAACAACTCACCAAATACTCAGCGTGTGCACGAGGCCTTACATATACTGAGGTAACAACTCACCAAATACTCAGTGTGTGCACGAGGCCTTACAGATACTGAGGTAACAACACACCAAATACTCAGCGTGTGCATGAGGCCTTACAGATACTGAGGTAACAACACACCAAATACTCAGCGTGTGCACGAGGCCTTACACATACTGAGGTAACAACTCACCAAATACTCAGCGTGTGCACGAGGCCTTACATATACTGAGGTAACAACTCACCAAATACTCAGCGTGTGCACGAGGCATTACAAACACTGAGGTAACAACTCACCAAATACTCAGCGTGTGCACGAGGCCTTACAGATACTGAGGTAACAACTCACCAAATACTCAGCGTGTGCACGAGGCCTTACAGATACTGAGGTAATAACTCACCAAATACTCAGCGTGTGCACGAGGCCTTACAAATACTGAGGTAAACACCTCACCAAATACTCAGCGTGTGCACGAGGCCTTTCATATACTGAGGTAACAACTCACCAAATACTTAGTGTGTGCACGAGGCCTTACAGATACTGAGGTAACAACACACCAAATACTCAGCGTGTGCACGAGGCCTTACAGATACTGAGGTAACAACACACCAAATACTCAGCGTGTGCACGAGGCCTTACACATAATGAGGTAACAACTCACCAAATACTCAGCGTGTGCACGAGGCCTTACATATACTGAGGTAACAACTCACCAAATACTCAGCGTGTGCACGAGGCATTATGTCACGGTCGCGCTCGCGACCCATGAGGTAAGGGGAATGTGGACCCACTGGACCACAGGGGGGACCCGGGCCTGCCCAGACTAGGGAAGAACAGCAACCGGGTTCTGTGGCAGCTGAGCATGTGGGCTAGATGGTAACCTGCAGGACAAGACGACACCGCACACTTCAGGTATAGCAAAAGTAACGTTTACTGAACAAGAACACACATCAAGGACACGGAACATCATGGACACGGAACATCACGAACACCAGGCGGGAACGTCAGGGTCATCTCGGACACCAGGCGGGAACCTCAGGGTCATCTCGGACACCAGGCGGGAACCTCAGGGTCATCTCGGACACCAGGCGGGAACCTCAGGGTCATCTCGGACACCAGGCGGGAACCTCAGGGTCATCTCGGACACCAGGCGGGAACCTCAGGGTCATCTCGGACACCAGGCGGGAACCTCAGGGTCATCTCGGACACCAGGCGGGAACCTCAGGGTCATCTCGGACACCAGGCGGGAACCTCAGGGTCATCTCGGACACCAGGCGGGAACCTCAGGGTCATCTCGGACACCAGGCGGGAACCTCAGGGTCATCTCGGACACCAGGCGGGAACCTCAGGGTCATCTCGGACACCAGGCGGGAACCTCAGGGTCATCTCGGACACCAGGCGGGAACCTCGGGGTCATCTCGGACACCAGGCGGGAACCTCGGGGTCATCTCGGACACCAGGCGGGAACCTCAGGGTCATCTCGGACACCAGGCGGGAACCTCAGGGTCATCTCGGACACCAGGCGGGAACCTCAGGGTCATCTCGGACACCAGGCGGGAACCTTAGGGTCATCTCGGACACCAGGCGGGAACCTCAGGGTCATCTCGGACACCAGGCGGGAACCTCGGGGTCATCTCGGACACCAGGCGGGAACCTCGGGGTCATCTCGGACACCAGGCGGGAACCTCGGGGTCATCTCGGACACCAGGCGGGAACCTCGGGGTCATCTCGGACACAAGGCAAGACATCGGGGTCATCTCGGACACAAGGCAAGACATCGGGGTCATCTCGGACACAAGGCAAGACATCATCAGGCAGGACCTCAGGACCATCTCGGACACCAGGCGGAACCTCGGGATCATCTCGGACACCAGGCACGGACACCAGGCAGAACCTCAGGTCCATCTTGGACACCGACAGTCAGGACGTCTGGACTCCATGCAACGGACACGGCTCCAGACCGGGAACAGCAAGACACAAGGAGGAACAAGACAAGGACGTTGGCACCAGCACAGACAAGACGGGTCCAGGGATACAGACATCAGCTTTCCCCGAACTGGTAGCAGGCAGAACAGGAGCTGTAGACAAGGCAGACCAGGAGCAGCATGTTGGACCAAACACACTGGGCTAGGTTAAGAAACCTAATGCGAGGCTCTGGCGACGCCCAACAGGGAAGAGGAACTTTAAATAGGAGCTGACCCTCAGCTATAGGCTGGGGACAGCAATTCAAGCGCACACCCTCCATCTTACTAAACTGGGGAAGGTGTGGCGGCGCGCACCCTAGGCACAGTCAGAACCCATACAGCATAGCCAGCATAGGAACCGATGCCCAGAGCACCTGGCAGCGGCTGCAAGCCTAGACACACGTGGAAAGTCATGCACCAGCTGCAGAGGACCTCACAACCCGCGGATAGCTTCCACAGCGGGAGCCAGGGTCCACACATGAGAGGTAAACAGCGGAGCACTGACACTACAACACATGTGCAGCTACGCAGCGGAGCTGGGAACTGAGCAGAATCCTATCCAGGTAACATACTACAGTCTCCCAGCTGGACAGGGGGGGAAGGAGCATTGGGTGAAAGCGCAGTAACGCCGAGGGAACCAAGACACCAGACCACCGGCGTTACAGTATCCCCCTCCTCAGGCCCCCTCTTCTGAAAACCCAAAAGAAAAAAGTCCACAAAAAGTTCAATTGGGTTAGGCGGTACGTCCCACAGGTCACAAAAAAGCAGCAGAGTCCATCACTCGAGTGATCAGAGCCGCTGACCACACGGGGCTCGAGCAATCTAGTCCACATACCAAGTGGGATCCGGGGAATGTCCTGCAGTCCACACATGCTCAGCGGAGTCCATGGCCAGAGCCTACTGTCACGGTCGCGCTCGCGACCCATGAGGTAAGGGGAATGTGGACCCACTGGACCACAGGGGGGACCCGGGCCTGCCCAGACTAGGGAAGAACAGCAACCGGGTTCTGTGGCAGCTGAGCATGTGGGCTAGATGGTAACCTGCAGGACAAGACGACACCGCACACTTCAGGTATAGCAAAAGTAACGTTTACTGAACAAGAACACACATCAAGGACACGGAACATCATGGACACGGAACATCACGAACACCAGGCGGGAACGTCAGGGTCATCTCGGACACCAGGCGGGAACCTCAGGGTCATCTCGGACACCAGGCGGGAACCTCAGGGTCATCTCGGACACCAGGCGGGAACCTCAGGGTCATCTCGGACACCAGGCGGGAACCTCAGGGTCATCTCGGACACCAGGCGGGAACCTCAGGGTCATCTCGGACACCAGGCGGGAACCTCAGGGTCATCTCGGACACCAGGCGGGAACCTCAGGGTCATCTCGGACACCAGGCGGGAACCTCAGGGTCATCTCGGACACCAGGCGGGAACCTCAGGGTCATCTCGGACACCAGGCGGGAACCTCAGGGTCATCTCGGACACCAGGCGGGAACCTCAGGGTCATCTCGGACACCAGGTGGGAACCTCGGGGTCATCTCGGACACCAGGCGGGAACCTCGGGGTCATCTCGGACACCAGGCGGGAACCTCAGGGTCATCTCGGACACCAGGCGGGAACCTCAGGGTCATCTCGGACACCAGGCGGGAACCTCAGGGTCATCTCGGACACCAGGCGGGAACCTCAGGGTCATCTCGGACACCAGGCGGGAACCTCAGGGTCATCTCGGACACCAGGCGGGAACCTCGGGGTCATCTCGGACACCAGGCGGGAACCTCGGGGTCATCTCGGACACCAGGCGGGAACCTCGGGGTCATCTCGGACACCAGGCGGGAACCTCGGGGTCATCTCGGACACAAGGCAAGACATCGGGGTCATCTCGGACACAAGGCAAGACATCGGGGTCATCTCGGACACAAGGCAAGACATCATCAGGCAGGACCTCAGGACCATCTCGGACACCAGGCGGAACCTCGGGATCATCTCGGACACCAGGCACGGACACCAGGCAGAACCTCAGGTCCATCTTGGACACCGACAGTCAGGACGTCTGGACTCCATGCAACGGACACGGCTCCAGACCGGGAACAGCAAGACACAAGGAGGAACAAGACAAGGACGTTGGCACCAGCACAGACAAGACGGGTCCAGGGATACAGACATCAGCTTTCCCCGAACTGGTAGCAGGCAGAACAGGAGCTGTAGACAAGGCAGACCAGGAGCAGCATGTTGGACCAAACACACTGGGCTAGGTTAAGAAACCTAATGCGAGGCTCTGGCGACGCCCAACAGGGAAGAGGAACTTTAAATAGGAGCTGACCCTCAGCTATAGGCTGGGGACAGCAATTCAAGCGCACACCCTCCATCTTACTAAACTGGGGAAGGTGTGGCGGCGCGCACCCTAGGCACAGTCAGAACCCATACAGCATAGCCAGCATAGGAACCGATGCCCAGAGCACCTGGCAGCGGCTGCAAGCCTAGACACACGTGGAAAGTCATGCACCAGCTGCAGAGGACCTCACAACCCGCGGATAGCTTCCACAGCGGGAGCCAGGGTCCACACATGAGAGGTAAACAGCGGAGCACTGACACTACAACACATGTGCAGCTACGCAGCGGAGCTGGGAACTGAGCAGAATCCTATCCAGGTAACATACTACAGTCTCCCAGCTGGACAGGGGGGGAAGGAGCATTGGGTGAAAGCGCAGTAACGCCGAGGGAACCAAGACACCAGACCACCGGCGTTACACATTACAAATACTGAGGTAACAACTCACCAAATACTCAGCGTGTGCATGAGGCCTTACAGATACTGAGGTAACAACTCACCAAATACTCAGTGTGTGCACGAGGCCTTATAGATACTGAGGTAACAACTCACCAAATACTCAGTGTGTGCACGAGGCCTTATAGATACTGAGGTAAAAACTTACCAAATACTCAGCGTGTGCACGAGGCCTTACAGATACTGAGGTAATAACTCACCAAATACTCAGCGTGTGCACGAGGCCTTACAAATACTGAGGTAACAACTCACCAAATACTCAAGTGTGTGCACGAGGCCTTACAGATACTGAGGTAACAACTCACCAAATACTCAGTGTGTGCACGAGGCCTTATGGATACTGAGGTAACAACTCACCAAATACTCAGCGTGTGCACGAGGCCTTACATATACTGAGGTAACAACTCACCAAATACTCAGTGTGTGCACGAGGCCTTACAGATACTGAGGTAACAACACACCAAATACTCAGCGTGTGCACGAGGCCTTACAGATACTGAGGTAACAACACACCAAATACTCAGCGTGTGCACGAGGCCTTACACATACTGAGGTAACAACTCACCAAATACTCAGCGTGTGCACGAGGCCTTACATATACTGAGGTAACAACTCACCAAATACTCAGCGTGTGCACGAGGCCTTACACATACTGAGGTAACAACTCACCAAATACTCAGCGTGTGCACGAGGCCTTACATATACTGAGGTAACAACTCACCAAATACTCAGCGTGTGCACGAGGCATTACAAACACTGAGGTAACAACTCACCAAATACTCAGCGTGTGCACGAGGCCTTACAGATACTGAGGTAATAACTCACCAAATACTCAGCGTGTGCACGAGGCCTTACAAATACTGAGGTAACAACTCACCAAATACTCAGCGTGTGCACGAGGCCTTACAGATACTGAGGTAAAAACTCACCAAATACTCAGTGTGTGCACGAGGCCTTACATATACTGAGGTAACAACTCCCCAAATACTCAGCGTGTGCACGAGGCCTTACAGATACTGAGGTAACAACTCACCAAATACTCAGTGTGTGCACGAGGCCTTATGGATACTGAGGTAACAACTCACCAAATACTCAGTGTATGCACGAGGCCTTATAGATACTGAGGTAAAAACTCCCCAAATACTCAGCGTGTGCACGAGGCCTTACATATACTGAGGTAACAACTCACCAAATACTCAGTGTGTGCACGAGGCCTTACAGATACTGAGGTAACAACTCACCAAATACTCAGCGTGTGCACGAGGCCTTACATATACTGAGGTAACAACTCACCAAATACTCAGCGTGTGCACGAGGCATTACAAATACTGAGGTAACAACTCACCAAATACTCAGTGTGTGCACGAGGCCTTACAGATACTGAGGTAACAACTCACCAAATACTCAGCGTGTGCACGAGGCCTTACATATACTGAGGTAACAACTCACCAAATACTCAGCGTGTGCACGAGGCATTACAAATATTGAGGTAACAACTCACCAAATACTCAGCGTGTGCACAAGGCATTACAAATACTGAGGTAACAACTCACCAAATACTCAGTGTGTGCACGAGGCCTTACAGATACTGAGGTAACAACTCCCCAAATACTCAGCGTGTGCACGAGGCCTTACATATACTGAGGTAACAACTCACGAAATACTCAGTGTGTGCACGAGGCCTTACAGATACTGAGGTAACAACTCACCAAATACTCAGCGTGTGCACGAGACCTTACAGATACTGAGGTAACAACTCCCCAAATACTCAGCGTGTGCACGAGGCCTTACATATACTGAGGTAACAACTCACCAAATACTCAGTGTGTGCACGAGGCCTTACAGATACTGAGGTAACAACACACCAAATACTCAGGGTGTGCATGAGGCCTTACAGATACTGAGGTAACAACTCCCCAAATACTCAGCGTGTGCACGAGGCCTTAGGGGGCCGTCACACGGAACGATATCTTGGCTGATATCGTTTAAGCGATCTCCATTTTGATCGCTTAAGCGATATCGGGCAAGATATCGTTGCATGTAATCAAGCGATTTACGATGTTAAATCGCTTGATCGTGACATCGCTGATCTGAGGTTCGGTTCTCAGATCTAGCGATGAACGATGCCACGATCTCCTTCATCGTGGTGTATAACACCACGATGAACGATCTCCCAGCGACCGCGCCTATGCTGGGAGATGGTAACTATGGTACACGTCGGGTAACTAAGCGACGCGCGGCGCCTAGTTACCCGATGTGTACCATAGTAACGAGCGAGATCGCTGCTCCACATCGCTGGTGAGTCTGTCTGTGTGACATCTCACCAGCGATGTGAGCGATATTGTAAGCAATCGCGCGTGCACGTGATCGCTTACAATATCGCTAAAGATATCGTAGCGTGTGACGGCCGCCTTACATATACTGAGGTAACAACTCACCAAATACTCAGTGTGTGCACGAGGCCTTACAGATACTGAGGTAACAACACACCAAATACTCAGCGTGTGCACGAGGCCTTACAGATACTGAGGTAACAACACACCAAATACTCAGCGTGTGCACGAGGCCTTACACATACTGAGGTAACAACTCACCAAATACTCAGCGTGTGCACGAGGCCTTACATATACTGAGGTAACAACTCACCAAATACTCAGCGTGTGCACGAGGCATTACAAATACTGAGGTAACAACTCACCAAATACTCAGCGTGTGCACGAGGCCTTACAGATACTGAGGTAACAACTCACCAAATACTCAGTGTGTGCACGAGGCCTTATAGATACTGAGGTAACAACTCACCAAATACTCAGTGTGTGCACGAGGCCTTATAGATACTGAGGTAAAAACTTACCAAATACTCAGCGTGTGCACGAGGCCTTACAGATACTAAGGTAATAACTCACCAAATACTCAGCGTGTGCACGAGGCCTTACAAATACTGAGGTAACAACTCACCAAATACTCAAGTGTGTGCACGAGGCCTTACAGATACTGAGGTAACAACTCACCAAATACTCAGTGTGTGCACGAGGCCTTATGGATACTGAGGTAACAACTCACCAAATACTCAGCGTGTGCACGAGGCCTTACATATACTGAGGTAACAACTCACCAAATACTCAGCGTGTGCACGAGGCATTACAAATACTGAGGTAACAACTCACCAAATACTCAGTGTGTGCACGAGGCCTTACAGATACTGAGGTAACAACTCACCAAATACTCAGCGTGTGCACGAGGCCTTACATATACTGAGGTAACAACTCACCAAATACTCAGCATGTGCACGAGGCATTACAAATATTGAGGTAACAACTCACCAAATACTCAGCGTGTGCACAAGGCATTACAAATACTGAGGTAACAACTCACCAAATACTCAGTGTGTGCACGAGGCCTTACAGATACTGAGGTAACAACTCCCCAAATACTCAGCGTGTGCACGAGGCCTTACATATACTGAGGTAACAACTCACGAAATACTCAGTGTGTGCACGAGGCCTTACAGATACTGAGGTAACAACTCACCAAATACTCAGCGTGTGCACGAGACCTTACAGATACTGAGGTAACAACTCCCCAAATACTCAGCGTGTGCACGAGGCCTTACATATACTGAGGTAACAACTCACCAAATACTCAGTGTGTGCACGAGGCCTTACAGATACTGAGGTAACAACACACCAAATACTCAGGGTGTGTATGAGGCCTTACAGATACTGAGGTAACAACTCCCCAAATACTCAGCGTGTGCACGAGGCCTTAGGGGGCCGTCACACGGAACGATATCTTGGCTGATATCGTTTAAGCGATCTCCATTTTGATCGCTTAAGCGATATCGGGCAAGATATCGTTGCATGTAATCAAGCGATTTACGATGTTAAATCGCTTGATCGTGACATCGCTGATCTGAGGTTCGGTTCTCAGATCTAGCGATGAACGATGCCACGATCTC
>JARQOC010000004.1:593653061-593752779 GCA_033576535.1 Allobates femoralis
AATGTCTTGAGGTTTGAGGAAGGAAACAAAATGGAACACTAAAAATGCCGACATTCCATAATGGCACAAATACCTTCACATCAACTGTCACAATGTACTGAAGAAGTAAGGAACGCCTACTAAACTTGCCCCATGTACCCTATACGGATAAAAATACACAAATGCGCTAAACGTATTATAATATTAATTTAGTAATCTTCAATCTGTGCCTTTTTAAATATTGCAAAACTAAAAATACCACCTCTGACATCTGTTATGACTCGCCCCGGGCGGGGACTGTGGGGTACTCGGAATCGGACCCTCCCGATGTCGTCCGGGGCTGCGGGATGTCACAGCGGTGTGACCCGGTCCATGTTCCCCTCGTCAGCGATCAGTTAAAAAGGGGGAATTGAAAAAATGGATTAAAATAAAAGCAAAAATAAAAGTTTGTGTTGTCGTGATGCCACCCGTGGGGCGCGGCCGGGATAGCCGCTGCTACAATCGGGACCTCTGGGGATGATGGATGTAGCAGCGAGGATGGTTCAGCTCTCCATGGGAAGAGCGGGTCCCCAGGGCAACCGTACTGTCTGTGGATGTGATAGTTCATTGGGGGTGCAAGGAATTAGTGTATGAAATAACTGACAGATATAGGGGTAACAGTCTCCTTTACCTTTTACTACGTACATAGCAGGTTCATCCAGGACACAGTTCACAAGTGGTGTTAGGGGTCCGGAGCCTGGAAGCAAGTTCAGGTTTTTCCGCACCTGGCAAGTTCTGAGGCCTCCCTACTGCACTACTCCCTGTGGACCCTGCCTGCTTGAAGCTGTGCTGTGACCCTCTCCTCTCTGGTCTGTCTTAGCCGTGTGACAGGCAGATTGAGCCCTCTTGGTGTTACTCTCCTTTCACTGCGTCTCCTGAGATCTTTGGTGTGGCTGTGTCTCCTGGCCTTTTGGTGGGCAAGCAACTTGGAATCACCCGCACTCCGATGTTGGTTGCTGGGCATAAAGTGCCTTGTGACCTCAGACTCCAGTGTCTGTACTGCACTCGGTGCTGAGGTGAGCTGGCACCACTCCACTCCCCAGACCCACTCCTCCACTTCCTCAGACCCTCACCTTCGGGTCACTCACGCTGGCTAGTCAGTTTCCTTGGACGATACTGACACGGCTCCCGACCATAGGATGTCTTCTACAGTCCTCCTAGGAACTGAACTGCCTAACCCCACCCCCAGACCAGAATTTATAGGGGAACTGCCCTGAACTCGGGTATAGAACTCACTCTTCTGGCCTGGAGATGGAAATGTGCTGTGTGCATGTGCTTGTGTTTCCCCTGAGGTGGGTACCTTTTCTTGCTTCCAAGAGTAGCATTGTGGCAACCGGACCCTGGGCCGCCACAGTTATATTTAGGCTGGAGTCTCATAGGTGTATGACCATGCAAGGATCACAACGCACTGCTAGACTGGCCACATAGCAGCTGCATAGAAATACATAAAGCTTTCACGCTTGGGTCCGGAAAGCCAAAAGCCAGTTCGGGCATTTAGATGTGATCTTCATGTGAGTCATATGGCCTTGTGATGCCAACCTTAGATTGCAATCAGTGTTCATGTGTGGTACCTGGGTATCTTTTTGCTTTGTTTGGGTCCAACGGAGGGGAAGTTTAGAATTGTGAATAAGATTGTGAACTACTATGCTGACCCAATAACTGTTCTGTGCACCCAGTAATTCACACTTAGTCACTAGAGTAGTTATCTAGCTTCTTTACTAGGCAGAGCAAATCTTAGGTCAATTTTCTGCGCAAGTCACGTAAAATCTTGGGTCATTGTCGTTGGGGCAGCACGGTGGTCCCAGTCAATCCTGACCGGATGTATGTTACTTTGAATTGTTGATAACCCCTACTGTGAATCCTTACCTCTCTAGCCCCTCTAGCATAAATATCTATTCCTCAAACTGTCTGGTCTTCTTTCTGCTCTGTGATCCACTGTATCCTGGTACAAATTCCTCAGTACTTGGCTTACATGTAGCAAAAAGGGTGATTTGACCACTTTGAAGGTGCTGACTTAAAAGTACAATCTTGATTTTGCTTGAGTAGGCCAAGGTCAGACCGTCATTTCATCCACGGCAGGGTAAATGCATTATTGCTACTTGTAATTCAAAGATGAATAAAGCCCCCAGAAGAGAAGATACTCATACTGAAGATATGTTCGGGCTCACAGAGTAAAGTCCCGAACACAAATCCCTTTAGTCACAACAATGCTATCATTTTTGGAATGGGGGTTGCCCAATACCACAAAGTCAGTTGAACTGAAATATGGCAGCATTTTATTTCCCTTCAGTGCCCCTAGAGGAAGACTCAAGCATTACAATATGTCCGTACAAATCAATATGTTAAGTTCAGACAAGCTGCATCCTCCAGAGATGGCAACTTGTGATAGCTGTTCTTTCTAAAAGTATAATTGGCATTTTAAGAACTGAATTTATTAAAATACCTACTTAACTTTGAGGTGAAAGATCTTTTCCTTTGATATTATTATAATTGACAAAGACAAATTAAGTGACACTGTTTAGACTGGCAGCAAGTAACTGTAAGGGTACCTTTACACGCCGCTACTGGAGGATGGATACAACCCGCTACTTCACGTGCACGAGCACGCTCAAACGGTTACAAACGGTAAACGCACCTCCTTTACACGCTGCCACAAGGTGCGCTACGCTACGTTACATCTATAGCTAGATACATCGCCGGGTGTCTCAAGTAGCCATCTGTAGCTCATCGTACCTCATTTACACACCGCTACAACCAGCTACTATGGGTGGACCTGGTGCAGCAGGGACAGCACATAGGCGTGCTACAATTGTGGATTACCGAGACGTCCGTACGCTGATAGGACAAAGCAATAATACCATGATTGGGCAGGCATCGCAGGAGGCTGATTAATACTTGACGCTCGAGCAATTGTGTAGTGTGACTGGGCAGCTCCTTAAATATGCCGCCCTGTGTGGCGACAACCAATCGCAACGCAGGAGCTTCCTCCAATGATCGCTGAAGGGGGCGCGGAAACCCGGACCCTGTGTCACGCCCCAGCTACATAGCATGGTGTAGAAACAACCCTTCTGTTCCTTCTTTACACGCCGATACAGCTCGCTACAATCGACTTTGTAGCCATCTGTTTTCGAGCAGTGCTCGGAAACAGATGTATCTGTTGCCGGCTGTCTCGTCCCGTCTTCACACGCCGCTACTACGGGCTATATTGACGCTACAAGCTACATTTGTAGCCTGTAGCGGGTTGTATCCATCCTCCAGTAGCGGCGTGTAAAGGTACCTTAAGGGTGGCACGGGGCAGTAGTTGCAGGTCTTGATTCCATGCAGCCCTCCAATAGTGGTTCGTACCATGCAAGGGGATCTTGGTTATGTTTTCTCACGTGGGAAGACTCAGACACAGACCCTGGTTGTTGCTTTAAAGGGAACCTGTCAGCTAGTTTGACCCCCTAACCTAACCCTATCTGTCCCTGCAGCTTCCTACTATATCCCTAACTATCCCTGTCTGATCTAATTGTGAATTATAAATGTTGAGAAAAAAACTAATTATACACTTACATTTTTCCCCATTACGTGGGCGTTCCCAGATGGGTGACTGACGGGTGGGCAGTCTTTCCGCGTCCATTTCCCTCCCTCACTACTGGTATGACATCCCGGTGACATATGAGCAGTGTGATTCCGAAGCCGACCAATAGACCCGATAATCCCCTGCAAAGCACCGGACCGGAAATGATGTGCAGCTGGCGCATCATACCCAGAAGGAGGATAATGAATTTGAAATCAGGAGCAACTCTTGAGGGGGGAGAATGAAGCCCTGGAGACCACCCTCTGAGGCGTGATACCAGCAGTGAGGGGGGGAGAGTGGAGCCATAGAGAATGCTCACCGGGGCATGATACAAACAGTGAGGAGAGAAGAATGGAGCAATGGAGAACGCCCACCGGGGCGTGACACCAGCAGTGAGAGGAGGAGAATGGAGCCATGGAGAACACCTACTGGGGCATGATACCAACAGTGAGGAGAGGAGAATGGAGCAATGGAGAACGCCCACCGGGGCATGATATCAGTAGTGGGGGGGAATGGAGGCATGGAGAACAACCACTGGGGCGTGAAACCAGCAGTGAGGGGGGAGAGAATGGAGTCATGGAGAATGCCCACCGAGGCTTGATAACAGTAGTGAGGGGGGGGGAAATTGAGCCATGGAGAACTCCCAATGGAGCGTGATATCAGCAGTGAGGGGGGAGAATGAAGCCATGGAGAGGTGAGGAGGAGAGATGGACCCGAAGTGACATTGTGACTACATGTAGTAGTCAAGAAGACTAATTACCATATGGACATGTAAGTCACAAAGTCTTTTTTCACAACCGTTATAATACACAATTAGCTCAGACAAGGGATGGTTGGGGATGTAGTAGGAAGCTGCTGGGACGGACAGTGATAGGTTTGGGGGTCTAAACTAGCTGACAGGATCCCTTATTAGTTTTTACTTCTGAGCACACACAGCGTTTCTGGTACATTTTCACTGTGGGTGCAATTCTTTAACATTGCAGATAAGGTACATTCATATTCAATATGCAATTTCCCCACAGACTGCTCCCTTGGTTCTGATACCGCTGCTGTTATATTTAAATTCACCTCCTCACACCAAACAAGTTCCTCCTGCATTGTTCTGGTCTCGTCTCACCCACAGGGACCCATTTCATAAAACAGTTTAGATCGTCGTCCAAGTTCCTTCCCTGTAGATTCTGTGATGACCCGTTTGCCTGAGTTTAGGTTAAGCTCCCCTTCAAGACTGGTATCGAGGAAGTCAGCTGCAACCGGGGATCTTCTACAGAGCTTTTGTCTGGTACAAACATAGGGGGGTTGTGACACATGAACCATCCTGGACCGGAGCCTTTTCCGTGTACTTTTGATTTCCAGGGTGACTCAGTGACTGGTCAAATTAGAGTTGCTGGCCCTCTCCTCCATACACCTTCCACAGATACAGCTGATTCACTTTCTTTTGACTTCTCCTGGCTTAAAAAACTAAAATGGAGTCACCCTATATCCCTGTAGCTGACTTCTCCTCAGTTGTGGGCTGTATCAAAAGAACAGTAACCATTCCCTGCCAGAAGGATACCAGGGAGCAGTACATTAAACAGGCCACTAGATGGCCACATATATAAGATACACTTGAACACATTATTCACATTATCAACATTCATAATATATCATTATGCCACATTAAACAATTCTCAATAGCCTCCCTGGCGGTATGATTATGTCAGGAATTTTGTGCTAAAAGCGGTACCATTTTTTTAAAAATTTCTTTTATGGGCAGAAATTTTATACATTTGTATTTCCCGCCCAGTTCTGCCTCCAACCCAGTTCCGCCTCCAATGAGCCGCTGCGGCTCACAGAGACGGAACCAGGAAGTCATATGGAGGCATCCGAAGGAGCTCTCACCGGCGATCACAGCGGGGACATCGCTGGATGTCCCGGTGACAGAGGAGAGGAGGGTAACTAAGGGTGTTCCCGCCCCTCTTCTCGTCTGCAGCCCAGGCTCTAACCCTAACACCCTAGCTCTAACCCTAAGGGCCCCGTCACACGGGCGACGGGGCTGGAGATGTCGGCGGTGAATGGCGGGGGCGCGCACACTCTTGCCGCCCCCGCCACCAGCGCCATCCCCCGTTTAGACGGGGCGACTCCTCCAGCCCCGTGCCGGCGACCTGTAGGGCGGCATCGCCGCCGGGGTGTCTGACAACCCCGGCGGCGATGCAGGACAATGGGAGCCTATGGCTCCCATCGCCTGACAGGTCGCCGCCGCCCGGTTACATGGGGCAATGTGTGCACATCGCCCCATGATGGTCGCCAGGTTTCACAGCACTGCTGTGAAACCAGGCGACCAGCCGGGACCGGCGACATCGCCACTTTACATGTCTCCGCATGAATGGGCAGCGATATCGCCCCGTGTGACAGGGCCCTTACCCTGACCCTAGCCCTAACCCTAACCCTAGCCCTAACAATAACCCTAGCCCTAACCCTAGCCCTAACCCTAACCCTAACAATAACCCTAGCCCTAACCCTAGCTCTGGAGAAGGGGGCGGTGCCATATCACTGACATGGCGCCGGCGGTAAGACCCGATGCCCCAGCCCTCTCCCCCCAGCTCTGAGAGCACCCCGGCCCCCGATCCACAGCAGGGGAGCAGGGACGGGCGGCGGTGCTCCCCGCCGGTCCTCAGCAGCGGGAGCAGGGGCGGGCGGCGGTGCTCTCACAGCACCCCCCCACCGGTCCACAGCAGCGGGAGCAGGGGCAGGCGGCGGTGCTCCCCGCCGGTCCTCAGCAGCGGGAGCAGGGGCGGGCGGCGGTGCTCCCCGCCGGTCCTCAGCAGCGGGAGCAGGGGCGGGCGGCGGTGCTCTCACAGCATCCCCCCCCGCTGGTCCACAGCAGCGGGAGCAGGGGCGGGCGGCGGAGCTCCCCGTCGGTCCACAGCACCGGGAGCAGGGGAAGCTAAAGTAGGGAGCAGGGGCAGTGGTGCTGCTCTGACAGCACCAGCCGCGGGTAAACCCGAGTGTGACTCGGGATTACCGCTTCTGGCAGTAAAAGTTAACCCCGAGTCACACTCATGAATACCGCTAGGCAGGTTAATATAATGCAAATATTAACACAGTTTACACTTTGCATATATAATTGCAACCAGTGTCTTCAGGGCTGGGGCATGCAGGCCTAGCCCCTTCTTACATAACAACTGTCCTTAAGGGCTATTCCAGAAGTCTGTAGATCTTGATCTGACCACTGACTGCAATACATGGTGTAGCTGCATGTCTCGAGCTTAACACTGGATTTGATACACACAGATGTTTGCGATGTTTGCAGTGAGAAGATTAGAGCAAGGACTAAGCACATTGACGTTAAACATCACCACTTACTTGACTTAGTGGAACGTGGTGTACTGGAGTTTGTTTATTGCGAGTCTGACAAGATGTTAGCAGAAGATGTGACTAAACCATTGCCAAGAGCCAAGTTTGTGGAACCACAATGGGACTAATAGGATAAATAGTTGTTGAGTGGGGGTGTTGGAATATGTTTAGTGCAACAACTCCATTCCTGTATATGTAAGTGTTCTATTGCTAGGTTTTTGTATTGTCTATAAGGTTAGATTAAAAAAAAGAAGAAAAAAAAAGGAAAGATCATGTGACTGTACCCAGTTTCCTGTGTCTGTGCATGAGAGGAAAAGCAACCTGCTGATGCTGCACAGAGACCCATTAAGCTATGTATATTCCAGATTCCACAAAGCCGATCATATCTGTACCTGTTTATTGCTAAGTAAATCTCTGTTCTGTTGTCAACATGATTGAGATTATCCTGATTTATACGCTGCCAATAAACCTATTTCACAAAATTTGGCAAGCAGTTTGCTAACTGTAGCATGGGAGATGGGTGGTCTCATAGGGTATCTTGCATTGAAATCTGCTGCAATGACCCTGGTACTGCATTCAGCAGACATCAACACGATTTCTATCTGCTCTTCATGTGTTAACCTCTGCAACATGTCAATGCCTGTAAACAAAGAGAAACTTGTAAATAGCTAATGAAATAATCAAGTTATGTTAAAGCCAAGCACACCATTGTTTTTCCTATGAAATTCTCAATAAGTTTGATGTGCACATGACCCTCCTCCAAATGAAAAAATAAAGTTGGATCCAAAATGCCGAACTTCAAAATGGCCGCCATGGTCACCACCCATCTGGAAACGTTTTCCCCCTCTCATATAATAATGTGCCACAAACAGGAAGTTGATAACACTAACCGTTCCCATTTTATTTGGGGGCATCCATATAAATGGCCCACCCTGTATAAAATATTTTAAAGTAATTTTAGAGAAATTAATAGACTGAACGAAGCATTCTGCATGCGAAACGTGCGTCAGGTGCGATGCGTCCTGCATTACCTACCTGGTGACAGTCAATACTTTCCTCTATTTCCCTTGGCTCAGCATAATTTGGGTTTTCTACCATCTTATATCTATTCTTACCTTTTAGACTGTGTATACTTACCTGCCCCACTACATATTTACATTTTCTCTTGTATAGAGGGCCTAATAATTATTCTGTTCTAAGTTTTGTCCTTTCTTTTGGTGTCTCTTTATACGTTGCATTATATTTGTCTTTGTTTTATCAATTGTTTTTATTAAGTGTTATTTTACTATTATGGGTCGGCATGTTTCTTTATTGGTGTTTTTTGTGCGGTAATGTAGCAGATGTGTGTGTTTTAGTATCAAAGTTCTGCAGTGTGTCTTAGCAGAGTTGTGCGTGTGTTTATGTAGCAAAGCTGTGTACTGGTTGTGAAGGTATCACACTGTGTGTAGGATAGCTGTGGTGGCCTTATAATGTGTGTGGGGGAACTATGGGGACCTCATACCGTGTTTTGGGCTGTGAAGTCCATCAATCTATGAATTTATGGGAATTATAAGGGCAGTTATACTGCGTAGGAGGCTGTGGTGGTATCATATGGTGTGTAGGATAGCTGTGGTGGCCTTATAACGTGTATGAACCTATGGGGACCTCATACTGTGTGGGGGGCTGTGAAGTCCATCATTCTATGAATTTGTGGGGATTATAAGGGCAGTCATACTGTGTAGGAGGCTGTGGCAGTATCGTACTGTGTGTAGGATAGCTGTGGTGGCCTTATAATGTGTGTGGGGGAACAATGGGGACCTCATACCGTGTTGTGGGCTGTGAAGTCCATCAATCTATGAATTTGTGGGGATTATAAGGGCAATCATACTGTGTAGGAGGTTGTGGCAGTGTCGTACTGTGTGGGGGATAGCTGTGGTGGCCTTATAATGTGTGGGGGAACTATGGGGATCTCATACTGTGTGGGGGGCTGTGGCAGTGTCATACCGTGTGTAGGATAGCTGTGTGGTCCTTGTAATGTGTGTGAGGGAACTATGGGGACCCCATACCGTGTGGGGGGCTGTGAAGTCCATCAATGTATGAATTTGTGGGGATTATAAGGGCAATCATATTGTGTAACTGGTTGTGGGGGTATCCCACTGTGTGTAGGATAGCTGTGGTTGCCTTATAATGTGTGGGGGAACTATGGGGACCTCATACTGTGTGGGGGGCTGTGAAGTCCATCAATCTATGAATTTGTGGGGATTATAAGTGCAGTCATACTGCGTAGGAGGCTATGGCGGTATCATATGGTGTGTAGGATAGCTGTGGTGGCCTTATAATGTATGTGGGGGAACTATGGGGACCTCATACTGTGTTGGGGGCTGTGAAGTCCATCAATCTATGAATTTGTGGGGATTATGAGGGCAATCATATTGTGTAACTGGTTGTGGGGGTATCACACTGTGTGTAGGATAGCTGTGGTGGCCTTATAATGTGTGTGGGGTAACTATGGGGACCCCATACTACGTGGGGGTCACTTTAGGGCATCAGACTGAAATTGAGGCACTGTAGGGACAACATAGCTTGGTAGAGGCACTGTGAAGGAACCTGATATTGAGGATGGGGGGAGACAAATTATGTTGGGGAATCCTCTGTGTAGGGGGCACTTTTGGGGGTACAATACTCCCCCGAATTCTCTACTATGGAAACAAAACGAGATTGATGATTTGAGGACAGTGTGGGCTGTAAAGAGAGGTGGTGAAAAATTTGCTATATCCCTTTATAGCTGCTTTAAAATAGGCAGAAAGGGACTGATTGACAGGTGCATCAGCGAGCTTAGCGCAGCTCAATAGTTAAGCAAATAATTATCTACACAAATAGACTTAGGAAACACTAGGAGCAAGTGACTGCACAATCAATACGGCACAAATACAACAGACTGGACTATTCGACAAGAAATGATAGCGAGCCCTGAAATAGAGGAGGATATATAGCAAGCTATTATCACAGTAATAATAATTAGGAGGTCTATCAGAAAAACGGTTACGGTGTGATGCCGGGGATATACAATAACCAATTATTGGACAAGAACAGCTATTAAGGGACAAGTTGCATTGTTTTATAAATTGATCTGCTGTTTTATGGACTTACGATTCATTTTAAGGATATTCATTTAAATAGGTGCATTCAGATCAATACCGCTCTCCCGTTAAATGCGGCCCCGGAATAAGACGACAGCTTTATTTTCATACAGTGATTTATGGGGCATTTAAAATGTATTTTCTCATCTTTTTTTTTTATCTATAAAATGAGCAATTTGTTGTGAAGCTAATTAGTAATCAGATCTTATGAAGGCAACTTGCTCCCCCCACTGTAAAAAAAGCTGCGGCAGCTATTAGCAGAGCTAAGCTGGCTCATCCCCGGAATCAGCTGTTCTGGCACAGGGAAGCTGTGGCCACTAGTGATGAGCGAGCGCTATCATGCTCCGCTGCTCGGTACTCGTAACAAGCAATTGGATGCTCAGACGGGTGCACCTCAAGAGCCCGAGAATAATAGATGTCAATGGGGAACTCGAGCATTCTTCTGGAAGATGTTCTCCATTGACTTCCATCATTCTCATGACATCTACATGTCAAAAAGATCTCAAGAGTATAACCATTTCTTACTGTTGGCTCTACAAAACTCTAACTGTTGCCCTTATTCTTTCTCATCTGGATTATTGCAATTCTCTACTAATCGGTCTCCCAGGCTCTTACTAAACTCTCTCCTCTCCAATCCTTCCTGAATGCAGCAGCCAGGATCATATTCCTTTCCAACCGCTTCTCCGATGCCTCTATCCTGTGCTAGTGATTGCTCTGGTTACCTATCCGCTACAGAGTACAATATGAAATTATTACTCTGACCCACAAAGCCTTCCACAGTTCTGCACCACCCTACATCTCCTTCCTCATCCCTGTCTATTGCCCTACATATGAACTCCATGTGACTCACCGCGGCCGGCTGACTCCGGTTGATACAGGCGATGCTTCCTTCTCCTTGTCACGGGTGGACCGCGCCTGCCGGTAGTGGGGCCCGGTGTAGTGCAGATCAAAAGTGAAGACGTCTTGGTGGAACAGATTAAGGGGGTTTAAATTTATTCGTGACGCCACCTATGAGAAGATTCGGTAAGGGCTACCGACGCTGCGGGACCCCCGGGGGATGGACAGCAGCAAGATGTTACACTCCCCACAGGCTGAGCGGTGATCCCCGGGGGCTGGAGCTGCTCAAGATGTTGTGCGGCAGCTGCGGTTACCTTGTTGTGCGGACGGACAGTTCATAAGGAAGCACGGACACAGAAAGTCTCTATAACAGGTCTTTACTGTAACCAGCAGGCAGTACATGGTATACAGTGGTTGAGTAGTAGACCGGGTGGACTCAGCAGTGACGGTGTCCCTCAGAGATCCGCAGTGTTCCTCCATTCTACCTACTTAGTTTCTTTTGCCAGCGTCGCCCAGGAATACCAGGTCGGGTACGGGGAGGCTGCTTCAATGCCCTATCCATGATTTACGTTCTGGATGCTTTGGGGAGCCTTGGGTCCCTCAGTGGGTGCACCGCTGGTTAGACGACTGGAAACTGGCTGGTGGTGGGGTGCTCCTGTAAAGCTGATCCTCCACTCTTCTGGTTCGCGTGGCAGAGGTGAACTGCTGCCAGCTTCGGTACCAGTGAACCGGCTGTAAGTTGTGGGCACGGGAGTCTTTTGGGAACCCGTGTAGAAATGCCCAATCCCGGTGGTTAAGGCCTCAGGTGCTGACACCCGACCGGTGACGGCCCAGGGGCCCGCACGGGGTGCGGAGCCCCCGCTCCTCTCCAAGCTCTAGTCTGCTCTTGTCAGGTTCTAGATCCCTTTTTGTTCTGTCTAGATTATTGTGTGTTCTACTCCACTACCCTAACACTCCACCCCCCAGGACCTATGATTGGTCCCCTGTTCTAGGTGTTGCATGTTGGGTTGGATCTCTATGTTAACCGGATCATTGCTGAGTCAGAGGATATTGCGGCTGCATTTGTGGCTGCAATACCCTCCTGTGACGCACTCGTTGCGGGGCGCCACACTCCCCCTTGGTTGAATACGCTTGTCCCCAAGCGTCACACTACTCACATTACAGAGGTTTTTATATTTTATAACAGGTAATACACTTTTATTAATGACAGGTCATTGTATGCATAAAAGTGAGGTAAATAAACAGGTTAACACATTGCGCGGACCCGGCGGGCGGTCGGCTGTCCTTAGAATAAAAGTTCAGGCTGTAGCCGCCAAGTCGCGGTGTTACGGTGCAAACAGGAAGAAGTCTCTTTTAGGAGCAAAGTTCAAACAACAACTTAAGTCACTTATGGAGGGCAGTGTTCCGGACTCGTATAGCGAACCACCCATCACGGCATATATGGCGCTCATAGGTCACAATGTCCCCTCTATACAAGTCTCGGTTTGGATGACCTCGCGGTAGGTGCGATTCCACATCACGGCGCCCCACAAACACTTCAGTACTCACACCCTCCTCCCTTACGAATCCCCACCGGTGGACAAGTTAAATGTGCTTACCCACCCGGTCTTTCGGAATTGTTCAGGTAATGGAGATTGACGGCGGGCCTCGGCGCGAGCCTGCATGTTGGCTTGCAGTCGAGTATGCCACTCCTCTCTCCGGATACGACGTACCTCTTCGTCGGAGTGATGCGGCGTGTGGATAAAGTCACTACGGCGTACTGGTTGTTGAACCGCTCGAGATTGTTGGGCAGTCTGGAGTGGAGCCTGGTTCAACGGAACCGGAGAAGATGCTGTTGCGGCGGCACCCGACCAGTGCACCCGAGCTGATCGCCCGGCAGAAGGGTTCCTTGTGTCTCCCCAGGCGAACCCGGTGTAGAGATCCTCAGCTGGACTGTAGGTCTCCTCGTCATCCTCCTCGACCTCCTCGATGACTACGTCGGGCTGCTCGGCTGACGAAGACGATGGAATGGAATCCTCTGGATCGGTGGGTGGCTGTGCTGCAAAGTTCTCCTCGGGGTCGTTGTGCAGGACTTCCAGGCTGCCTGCCTCTTCTTCTGTAGCAGCGGGAAGTGGTGTTTCAATCCCGGTCACCAGGTAGGCCTCTGTAGTTGCAGAGGAGGCCTCCGGTTCAGGGGAGAAACAGGCGACAGTCTCGGTAGTGTGGAAACTAGTCGCGGGTTCCGCAGGTGGAACCAGGTAGATGTCAGCTTCTTCGTGGGAGCATATTGGAAGCTCCGGCTCTGGAACGGGGTCGGCTGCGGTTTCGTCCGCTGGAACGGGTCGAGCTGTGGTCCTCACAGGAATGATACAGTCTATGGGCTCCGGTGACGAAGCAGGACAGGTGGTGGGCGACGGTGAGGCTGTTGAAAAGCTGGCGATGTCGTCTGGGCTTGGAGAAGCTGTACCCGGTCGGCTCTGCTGCATCGCATGATGGAGTCTTCTGCCTAGGGTCGCGCTCCAGCTGCGAATCGTCCACTCTACTGTCTCAAGTAGTCGCACCCGGAGGTCTTGTAGAGCCTCTAGCCAGAAGTCGGGGCTGCCGTCTATGGTAAGGGCAGGATCCGGACCCGGTTGGCCTATGGCTGCTTTGGCCTCCGCCTCGACCTCCCGCATTAGGTCTTGGAGTCTCGTGCTGGCCATTCTCTTCTTGGAGGGAAACCACACCCGTTCAACCGGTAAGACGTTCTGGTAGAGCTGGTGAAGAAGTCTGTCTGACTGTCTGTGACACTCCCATTTCCTCTGGGCTTTTGTAGTCCAATGGTGGGAAAAGTCTTTGGGGTCCGCCCCCATGGTTGATTTGAGCAATCAGGGCGGACAAAGAGTTTGGCGCCTTTTGTCTTTAGCCCTCCCACGATGAGGGGGGGGTTGACTCACTCCTGGGCTTGCACGTGGCGGCTTCTTGTGGCGGGAACGCCATCTTGGGCGCCATCTTGGCCCAATGATGAAAAGGCGGGAAAGTTCTTTTAGGGACGAACAAAGTCCAATTGTAGACAATAAAGTCCAGTTTAAGCACAATATACCCGTTGGATAACGGGCCTGCTCGTATCCTGTTCGTGACGCCATTTTCTGACTCACCGCGGCCGGCTGACTCCGGTTGATACAGGCGATGCTTCCTTCCTCCTTGTCACGGGTGGACCGCGCCTGCTGGTAGTGGGGCCCGGTGTAGTGCAGATCAAAAGTGAAGACGTCTTGGTGGAACAGATTAAGGGGGTTTTAATTTATTCGTGACGCCACCTATGAGAAGATTCGGTAAGGGCTACCGACGCTGCGGGACCCCCGGGGGATGGACAGCAGCAAGATGTTACGCTCCCCACAGGCTGAGCGGTGATCCCCGGGGGCTGGAGCTGCTCAAGATGTTGTGCGGCAGCTGCGGTTACCTTGTTGTGCGGACGGACAGTTCATAAGGAAGCACGGACACAGAAAGTCTCTATAACGGGTCTTTACTGTAACCAGCAGGCAGTACATGGTATACAGTGGTTGAGTAGTAGACCGGGTGGACTCAGCAGTGACGGTGTCCCTCAGAGATCCGCAGTGTTCCTCCATTCTACCTACTTAGTTTCTTTTGCCAGCGTCGCCCAGGAATACCAGGTCGGGTACCGGGAGGCTGCTTCAATGCCCTATCCATGATTTACGTTCTGGATGCTTTGGGGAGCCTTGGGTCCCTCAGTGGGTACACCGCTGGTTAGACGACTGGAATCTGGCTGGTGGTGGGGTGCTCCTGTAAAGCTGATCCTCCACTCTTCTGGTTCGCGTGGCAGAGGTGAACTGCTGCCAGCTTCGGTACCAGTGAACCGGCTGTAAGTTGTGGGCACGGGAGTCTTTTGGGAACCCGTGTAGAAATGCCCAATCCCGGTGGTTAAGGCCTCAGGTGCTGACACCCGACCGGTGACGGCCCAGGGCCCGCACGGGGTGCGGAGCCCCCGCTCCTCTCCAAGCTCTAGTCTGCTCTTGTCAGTTTCTAGATCCCTTTTTGTTCTGTCTAGATTATTGTGTGTTCTACTCCACTACCCTAACACTCCACCCCCCAGGACCTATGATTGGTCCCCTGTTCTAGGTGTTGCATGTTGGGTTGGATCTCTATGTTAACCGGATCATTGCTGAGTCAGAGGATATTGCGGCTGCATTTGTGGCTGCAATACCCTCCTGTGACGCACTCGTTGCGGGGCGCCACACATGCATCTAATGACCCAAGACTGACATCATCTACCTCCCACTGTACCGAGCACCCAAGCATGGTAGTGCTTGCTCATCACTAGTGACTAATCCCTTGTAGCATAATGTATAAAATTAATGTCTGCACATAAAATGAATGGGCAAACTGGTCCGATCTTTAGTGGCTTTCTAAAAGCAGTTTTCCATTCTGACACATACCACACCAATTTACCAAAATTTGAATGTTCAAAATCCACCCAATTTTGTTCAAATAATACCCACCATGGCAGGGTCATCATAGACTTGACCCCATTTATGAATCAGGCCATTGGATTAGGACTGATGGCAAGGATGTAGAATAAAACTGAAGAGGCCAGAATGACCTTTACAGGGGTAGTCTGATGAAAACAAGCTGTCACGTGCCCACAGTACAGGCGATATCTTGATATCAGTGGGGATCCAACCACCTGGAGGGGCAGTGATTTTGCTGGCCTCTCCATAAGGAAGACATAAATGGACGTCTGACTGCTGCTCCATTTTGCTCCATCTAAACTGTTCCATCAGGGAAAACGATTCCCATATTAACTAATGGATGCAAGTTCCTGCAGTCAGTAGTATTCAGGTGTCAAGCCCCAGGCTTTGGGGTACTCGGGTATCAGGCTCCACGGAAGCGTTGCTGTGTCACGGGGAGTGGTGGCCGCGCCTGAACCCATGTCCTGGGTGACACTTCAAAAAGGGTATTATTTACAGGGGAAATTCTATATACAGTTCACGTGACGCCACCTGTAGTTTCTGGTGATAGGTCACCAGCGCCGCCACAGTCCATCGGAGGTAGCTCGTAATGCGGCTAGGATGACTAAGCTCCCTACAGGCAGGGCTGTTCCTCCGGGGCAGAGTTCCTGCAAGGTAACAGATTGATGTAGGAAACACATGCTGAAGCAAATTCACTTTCTCCCGGGTACTTTACTGTTGGTTGTAGCAGCATCAGTTACAATTCACAGCTCAGCATTTAGATGTTACAAGAACAGGTAGCTTGGTACTAGGTAGTGGTAGGTGAACGGAGAGTCTCTGTGTGACTTAGGTAGGTGTCCTTTCTGTCACTCTTCCAGGTTGGGGTGAAGCCCGGCTGATCTGAAATCTAGCCTGGCCTCCTGTACTCTCTCACCCTTTGCTTTGTCGTCGGTTAACCCTCTAATGGCCCGCCACTAACTCTGCGCACGGTGCCTGGCCCCTGTATTGACTTTGCGGGTGTCCAGGAAAACTTGATGTCTTTTCCGGTTAACCAGATTCTTTTACTAGGCTTGAAGCTTCCAGCAGACTTCTGGCTCTGAAACCCGGATAGCTGCACTGGGATAAGCCTCCACCGACTTCACGGCTCCCAGAACTTCTCTTTCCCTGGAAGGCGCCTTCCTGCCTTCCTCCCACGTTCTCTGCAGCTTCTGCTATCCCAGCAGCCTCCTCCTTCTCCTGCTGCTGGACCTCGACTCTCTTCTCACTTCCTCCCGTCCTCTCACTGCTTGCCATCAACTCCTCCCACTGGGGCTGGGTCTCCTAGTAAAGGAATGAACTCTTTAGTCCCCTGAGCTAAGGGTGTGTGTGGATGCGAGTGTTTAAGCCACAAGTCGACTTTTCCATTCACCGGTCATGGGGCAATTACACCGATTTTACGACTGTAGTACCCCTCTGTGACGCCTGCATATGCCGGGCGCCACACAGGATAGATGCAAAAATGCATGGACTGTTTCCAGATTACTCCAACAGCCAATCATAGTCGTCCACTTTCTGTGACAATGTCTGGGATTGGCTGTTGGACCCATCACCATTGAATAATCCAGAAGTTAATCAGCGGCCCCAGAAGTACAAGCACCAGGATACAGTAAGTATGAGCTGAGGGTTAATCACTTTATTGGTTATTTTTAAAGACACCACTGAATTTGAACTTGAATTGTAACACAGACCTTTCAGGGAAGTTGGCATTCAGGGTCTGTGCCCGAACACTAGATGTTCAGTACAGACCCTGAACTTTACAGTTCAGGTTTGCCCATCCCTACTTATGGCCATTATATGCTTCATATACATGGTCTTATAGGTCTGTTCACACTCATGAAACACCATACTATGGTTATTGCTTCTTGAAAATGCACAATCACTTTATTTAATTTAATTCCATATGTTTAAAATACAGAGTTTTGGCATGTGCACAACTGTATTATATGTATCATTAATATTGAACTTGTCCGTGCATTGCTGCCTACTAGCCTTATTCAGCATATCAGATAAATTGGGGGTGAGCTGATTAAAGGGAACCTAACCTCTAAAAATGAGCCCCCTTCCTCTTTTAACCTGTCCCTGCACCATTGTAATCCATTTGTATCCATCCCTTTGTGTCCATAAAGCGCTATTGTAAAGTTTATAAAAGTTATTTTTTTACCTGTGGATCTGCAGCTTCTCATTATATGAGAAGCCGCAAAAGGCGGTCTTTTGTGCTTCTCCCCGCCGCCGGCGTGTTAATTAAGCACGCTCATATGGGCGTGCTATAGAGCAGAGACTGTGCTTGTGCTGCAAGGGGGCAATAAAGGCGATATGATGGATTACAATGGTGCAGGGACTTATTTTTAGAGGTTAGGTTGCCTTTAAACTTATTTGTTTCCCTTATTTATCCTCCAAATATGTCAGGTTTCAATCACTGTACTCAAGCACAAGCCCAGGTGTTACCAGTGGCATGGGGACTGAGAGTTGTAATGTAAGTTAGGTGCCTTCTGCAGCCCACACCATGGAGGGATTAATGAGGAGTTAGGGAACAAGACTCTGCAAACAATAATACCTTGTAAGCAATTGTGACCTGGAACTGGAAGAAGCAGTCCCCAGACAAAGCAAAGAGGTGTCACAGAGGAGCCTGATGTCAGCTTGGCAGTAAAGTACAATGCAGCTACACTGTGCTACACTTTGCTACCATGTGCCTGCAGTATACAGTGATATTAGTGATAGATCTAACGCAAAATATGTCAGCTCTGGATGATGTAATCTTACCACTCCAAGAGCAGAGGGTGCTTCAGCACCAGAAATGGAGCAGTCCACACAGGATACATATGTCACCTGGAGCTCCACCCCACTACATGCATTGGGCCTCATATGCAGCGAGGTCAGGATTCAGCGCTGGGCGCAGATGCCAGAGAAGGACCTGTGGAGCTACAAGTCAAGAGGTGAGCCATTCACCTAGCCAGCAGAAGCAGCAGATGTCACACAGCAGGAGGATCTCGCAACATGCATGGCGTTATTACACCTGCAGTCAATGCCGCAGCTGTTGGATCGCCAAATCCAGGAGTAGGAGCACGACAAGGAAGATGAGGAATCCAAGGAGGATGAGGAAGAGGAGGAGGTAGAAGAGGCAGAAGGCCCTGTTTCCCAACCTTGTGTAACACCCATGCCAGAGCCCTTCTACTGGAAGAATGCCATGTGGGGACCGTACCCCCTCCATGCAAGTATCCTATATGGCATGAACCACCCCATCCTGTCTCCTTTGTTGAGGAGATTCGGCTCATGGATGCCATTGCCTGAGAGTGGTTGCATTGACTTAAAGCCAATGACTTTGATGACCAATGTACCCGAGGCAAGGTGGTGGCATTTATCCAGCAGAGGAGGGAATTAGCTTCATAGCTGAAGAAGGTACCGGTCAATGGTACTACGTCAGCTGGTTGGTACACCCTGCCGTCTGGCCTTCTTCCCAAATGACTCTGCGCAATCTATATTGGAGAGGAGGGGCCATTATGAAGGTGATGGACAGCAAGGTTGATGTAAGTCAGATTGCCACCACCAACGAATTTGAAAAGTGGCATGTTGTTGGGTCGCTGACCCGTCTCTTAGTTGGCACTTTGTTCAGAGAAGGACTTTTTTCAGTTGTTTTTAAGTTTCTCAAAGAGCAAAGCCTGATTTTTTTTGTTAATTCTCTTTTTCTCCTTTTCAAGTTTAGCACCGTTTTGGCTTCCCCCTGCTGCATTAGCCTTTGTAGCCTTTGGGCTACATCTCAATTCCCTTAATGGACTCTGCCCTTAAAGGACTTTGCACCATTGTAATGGAGTCTGCTCATCCCTGTTGGACTTTCCTTATATATACTGAGTATATATACAGTATATACTGTATGTCTCTTTGAGAATTATTATAGTCTGTGCCAGAGTAAAGTTTTTTTTTACTTCATGCCTTGGGTGTTTGATTGTTTCTGCAAAGAGGTGATTTGATACTGCCCTACAGAGATTGGCGAACAAGCCACAGGACTCTGGCCTGACAGTCCGAGGTGTGGAAATGCAAGTCACTGTAGGCACCCATGTAGAACAAGGCTGGCTAAGTACAGTCGACAAGGGCAGCAAATAGTGAATGCTTTCAGGATTTCCTTAGCATTCCACAAGGTAGTGAAATCATCATCTCTGCAGGTGATTAAATTAGTGCCTGTGCCATGCTAAGGAAATCCTGAAAAATTGCACTGTTTTTGTTTTTAGACCTTTAGGACTGAACTTGGCCACCCCTACCATAGAAGTCTCTGTGGAGGTAGCCAGGGTACAAGAGGAATCCTTGAGCCCTTTCACCACAGTTGTGGCTCTCCCTGGACCCTCTTAGGCTCTGTGCCCATGGGGCACTGTTTGATGCTTTTTTTTAAACAGATTTTGAGTATTTGCATCAAAATCTGTGTGTCTATACTGAGACCAGCAAAGTCTATGATAGGTCAGAAGTGCTGTGCCCATGTTGCTTTTTTCCCCTTGTAGTTCAGTTTCTTTTTTGTACCCCAAAATCTGAACCAAATCTGCAAGGGAAAAAAACACATTGGCACAGGACTTCTGAACTATCATAGACATTGTTGGTTTCAGGATAGACATTCAAATTTCTATGCAGATTCTCAAAATCTGCTTTAAAAGAAGCATCAAACAATGTGCCGTGGGCATGGATCCTTACAACAATATGGTGGCGTTACATTCACAGAAAGCATGCCCCATATGCTGTGAGTGCAGACATGCAGGTGACTCACCGCGGCCGGCTGACTCCGGTTGATACAGGCGATTCTTCTCCTTCCTTGTCACGGGTGGACCGCGCCTGCCGGTAGTGGGGCCCGGTGTAGTGCAGATCAAAAGTGAAGACGTCTTCGTGGAACAGATTAAAAGGGGTTTAATTTGTTTTATTCGTGACGCCACCTATGAGTAGATTCGGTAAGGGCTACCGACGCTGCGGAACCCCCGGGGGATGGACAGCAGCAAGATGTTACGCTCCCCACAGGCTGAGCGGTGATCCCCGGAGGCTGGAGCTGCTCAAGATGTTGTGCGGCAGCTGCGGTTACCTGTTAGTGCGGACGGACAGTTCATAAGGAAGCACGGACACAGAAAGTCTCTGCAACGGGTCTTTACTGTAACCAGCAGGCAGTACATGGTATACAGTGATTGAGTAGTAGACCGGGTGGACTCAGCAGTGATGGTGTCCCTTAGAAATCCGTAGTGTTCCTCCATTTCTAACTAAGTGATCGCCAATGTCGCCCAGGAATACCAGATCGGGTACGGGGAGGCTGCTTCAATGTCCTATCCATGATATACGTTCTGGATGTTTTGGGGAGCCTTGGATCCCTCAGTGGGTACACCGCTGGTTAGACGACTGGAAGTTGGCTGATGGTGGGGTGCTCCTGTGAAGCTGCTCCTCCACTCTTCTGGTTCGCGTAGCAGAGGTGAACTGCTGCCAGCTTCGGTACCAGTGAACCGGCTGTGAGTTGTGGGCACGGGAGTCTTTTGGGAACCCGTGTAGAAATGCCCAATCCCGGTGGTTAAGGCCTCAGGTGCTGACACCCGACCGGTGACGGCCCAGGGGCCCGCACGGGGTGCGGAGCCCCCGCTCCTCTCCAAGTTCTAGTTCTAGACTCTTTCTTCCTTCTCACTAGATTATTGTGTCTGTTCTCCTGCACTACCCTAGCACTCCGCCCACCAGGACCTAGGATTGGCCCTCTGTTCTAGGTGATGCATGCTGGGTTGGATTTCTAAATTAACCAGGTCATTGCTGAGTCAGAGAATATTGCGGCTGCTTTTATGGCTGCAATACCCTCTTGTGACGCACTCGTTGCGGGGCGCCACACAGGCACTGGTGAGAGTGTGACAAGCAGTGCTATCACAAACATTATGCAGTTCAGATTCGAGGGGTCACACGGGGGCTATCCGACAAGTTTGAGCTGCACCGCACCCCCTGACATTACTGCTCCTCACATGCACTGTCTCAAGATACCGGTGAAATATATCCACTACATCTCGCACGATATCATGGGTCTCATGAATCAGCTAGTGTTACAAGCACTGACACCACTAAGGTTATCTCATGTAACTGAGTGGGATTCCCTGCTGCATGATACCGGCTGTGCTACCTGAGACAAACTCAAGGAAGTCAAGGAAGTCATGAGGATGTCTGAAGGTCATGAGCAGGCCCGGAGGCTTAGATGGAGCTGACATTGCTGGATGCTGCTGTGTATGTGTTTGTCTTTAAGAGTTGCATGGTTGATAGTTGTGAAGGTCTTGGCCTCCTGTATTGTACTCCAGAACTACATTCACTATTAGGTTCAACTGCTGGTTGAGGGGTTAATGTGTGACTCACATGAACTCCCCTCCCCCTAGCCTTTAAGCAGCCTCTCCTTCCACCAGGGGGTGCTGCTGATAGAGTTTCACTCTATGCCTGGAAGCCGTGCTGTGCAGTTCTGTGTGTTTGTGTGGATGAGGTCCTTTCCTTTGGAGTTACTGTATCCCGGTTCTGTACAGGAAGGTGAGGGGGAAATAGCGCAGGGCTGGTGGAGGAGGTTAGGGAGAGGCTGGAGGCCCAAACCTTCTCACCATCAGAGATACCTTTGGGGTCAGGGCCATTCAGGGTTCCTAGACTAGGGTCAGACTAGTCTTCCCTGGTCACCCTGCCCGTAACTGCCATTCCCTTATCATTCCCTACACCGTGACAGGTGCTGAAGCTTGTTAAGTAATAATGTAGGAAGATAATGTCCGTGCATAAGCAGTGGTGTTCCACTGTAAAACAGTTTCAGCTGTGTTTGGCAGCTTTTCTGCACCTTTGAAGGTGTTTTCTAGGGCCTTGATTATGCCTCCCTTTGATTTGAATGGGGTTTGGAATTTTGACGAACTAAGCGAAACGAACCCGAACTTCAAAAGGTTCACTTATCTCTACTTGAGAGACCAATAGTAGTTCAAATTTGGTGACAAATCAGGGTTTCCAGTGCCCTGTTACCATCTCTAACTCTGTGCCAGCTGTTGCAAACTATTCTACTCTGCCACCTAAGGGATTTTTTTTCTCATCTTCAGACCCATCTCGATAAACCTCTGGATGTCCACTCTGAATTATTGACTTCTTTGCTTCTAATTTTTTTCAGCTTGACCTCTTTGACTCTGACCCGGCCACTGTTGACTACATTTCTGGGCTCCGATCTATCCCTGTCATTGATTCTCTGTTTCTGACCCTAACTAGTTACATTATTCCTCGGCTTGTTTCACCAGTCTCCAGCTACTCTGAAATCGCCACCTGGAGGGTCCCTACAGTGAAAACTAGATTTCTCCATCGAGAGAAAACCAAGAAGCCTCTTTGATTTTTACTAAACAGAGTGGTCAAATTAGGGCCCCGTTTTTAGCTTTCGGCAATGGCAACAGAGCCTAATTGGGATGTGCATCAATAAAAATCGTCACTGAAAATCAATGACCACACCGTACATTCTGCAATGCCAATATTCCTTTAACGACTACAATTCATTAGAAATCTGCAACAAACAGGTCATCGATAAAGCGGTGACATCATGGCTGCACCAACAAGAAACGGCCTGTTGTTTTCACAACATGTAAATATGACCTGCAACTCATCCCGTGTATTATGCAGAGAAATGAAGAGGAAGACACATACATTAAAGCGTAATACATTCTTGTAGACATTTGCCCTTTTATCCTGTTTTGAATCTCTTCCAAGAGCCGAGAGAATTTCAATACGAATAAAAATGAAACTTTGGCTTGAAATGGATCAAAATGGAGATAATCACTGAGAGGCGCGGGCATTAATCTTCATGTAATGACACATTGTGATTATCCGGGGTTGTAAATACATACAGTGACTGTTCCCGGAGATTCACGCTGATAAGACTAATGCATTTCTACGTCCTCTGCTTCATCCACTAAACTTTCCAATTGCCATTATTTACAAGCTGTCGAATTCACAATGTAATTTCTAGGTAGCATAAAAGTTCAAAAAAACTCCAGATCATTTATACGTGTAAGTAATCAGTGGTGGACCTTGTGCCAAGAGGGCCCTGGTGCAGCATTTAAAGGTGAGGAGCGGTGGTGGGGTGCTAGCGGATGTCGGCGAGGAGCGGGAGGGGGGTTGAGGGTGCTAGCGGATGTTGGCAAGGAGCGGGGGGGTGTGCTAGCGGATGTCGGCGAGGAGCGAGGGAGGGGTGATGGGTGCTATCAGGTGCTGCGGCTCCTACCTGCGCCGGGCTGCGAAGTCCTGGGAGTCGGGGCGGCGGAGAAAAGTAAGGGCGGAATCAGCCAAGGGAAGCGGGAAGCTTCAGTTAACCCCCTCTCCTCTGACACAGGGTCGTAGGGGTCGGCTGGGGGCCCCCCTGCAGGCTTGAGGGGCCCCCTAGCTGGTCGGGGCCCTAGTGCAGCTGAACCAGCTGCACCACGGTAGGTCCGACCCTGTAAGTAATAATACTGCTGTGAAATGAGAGAGGATGGAAAAGTCGCAAATTGGAATGTCACCAAAATTTGGTATCCCATCTAGGTGGCACAATGGGGAAGAATCCATCGGTAATGACGTACAAGGGCTGGAGATGAGTGCAAAATTTACAGAGGTGGTATTCTCCTTGAGTTTAAAGGGAAATTGTCATGTCTAAAAACGTTATTAACCTCCTGGATAAATAAGATAAAAGCATCATGCTGATGGTACAAAGCCACCAAGGCCAACGGATGTTCATGGATGATGGACGTATGGATGATCTTCTTCCATTGGATGTTTTTAGAATGCTGTTAACCTCCTCCCAGATATGGGGTTAATCTGGAGATTAAAGGGAACCTGTCACCCGATTTTAAGGCCCTACACCAGTGATGGCGAACTCCAGGCCTCGAGTGCCACACACAGTCCAGGTTTTCAGGATTTCCATAGAGTTTGACAGTTGGTAATATGATTGCCAACTGTCAAATGCAATGGAAATCCTGAAAACCTGGACTGTGTGTGGCACTCGAGGCCTGGAGTTCGCCATCACTGCCCTACACTATCACTAGTTGTCCCTACACCTTCCTAGCAGCTCCCTATCTATCCCTTTCTTATCTAAAGTGTCCCTATTAAACATGTGTAAAAGAAGTATAAACTTACTGCAGTCCCCATGGTTGGGGGACTGGGTAGGCGTGGCCACGCTTCCATCAGCACACCTCCGTGTTGTAATGCACGCCCCGCTGGGCGGCATTATTCTGTGTCCTCCCTGCCCCATGTATTTGGAATCTCCAGCCCTCTGTGTAGTTCTATGCACCGGCCGGACGTCACATCCGACGCGGTGCATTATGGGGCCGGTCACGTGATCGGCCCTAGTGCATTATGGGCTTGATCACGTGATCGGCCCGGATCCACGCATGCGCAATGCGCTTATTGAAGCCAGGCCGATCACGTGATCAAGCCCATAATGCACTAGGAAAACCCCTTGTTGCCAGGTTGCAGAACAAAGAATGTTCTGATGTCACATCGACAGTGCTGCAGCCAATCAGTGAGCTCAGCTGCTCTGAGTGGCCCATACCGCCCACTCGGGAGGAGCCATGAAGCTCACAGATTAGCTGCAGCACTGTCGATGTGACGTCAGCACTGTAGACAACAACAGATCGGATGAGCAGCAGACTCAACGTTGTACCCCCCTGTAATGACTCACAGATAGAAGCTATTTATAAGCCAATAGGAGTTTCTACAATTCAGTTGCATATATGGGCCGGACAGGACAACATGACATTTTTAGTGATACTATATTTTTTTTAATACATCTTTCTGATTCTAACAATTTTCTTTTTACATTTTTGGCGCATTTTTTCTATTTTAATTTTATATGGCGTTAATCTAATGGATTATGGTAGAGTTTGAGTCATTATGTATGCAGTGATAACAAGCATGTCATTTTTTTGTTTACTTTAGTTTCTACACAAAACAGCATTTTTAGTAATAAAATAATTTACTTTTTTTTTTTTTGCACATTATTTTAATTTTTTTTAAAAATATTTGTGCAGTGTTTTTCAGGTACCCCACTGGCCCCATACAGTAATATTGTCTTACTTTTAGCTCTAATAAGTAGTTCTAGACAACATCTTGTAGCAATCTCGCCCATCCTGGTCCCCATGTTGTTATAATGTACCCCCACCCCCGGCCACCATCTTGTAGTAACATCCCCATCTAATAGGATTGTCCCCATTCTCATTCCCATCTTGTAGTAATGTCCCCATCCTGATCATTTCCTTGTAGTAATGTTCTAATCTCGTAGCAATGTCCACATCCTTTTGTAATGTCCCCATCTTCATTCCCATCTTGTAGTACTGTCCCTATCCATGTCCACTTCTTGTAGTGATGTCACCCTTCCCGGTCCCTATCTAGTAGAAATGTTCACATCTTGTAGTAATGTCCCCATCCTGGTCCTCATCTTGTAGTAATGTCCTCATCCTGGTCCTCTCCTTGTAGTAATGCCCCATCCTGGTCCCCATCTTGTAGTAATGTCCCATCCTGGTCCTCTTCTTGTAGTAATGCCCCATCCTGGTCCTCATCTTGTAGTAATGTCCCATCCTGGTCGCCTTCTTGCATAAATGTCCTCATCCTGGTCCCCATCTTGTAGTAATGTCCTCATCCTGGTCGTCATCATGTAGTAATGTCCCCATCCTGGTCCTCATCTTGTAGTAATGTCCCCATCTTCATTCCCTTCTTGTAGTAATGTCCACCATCCTGGTCCCCATCTTGTAGTAATGTCCCCATCCTGATCATTTCCTTGTAGTAATGTTCTCATCTCGTAGCAATGTCCACATCCTTTTGTAATGTCCCCATCTTCATTCCCATCTTGTAGTACTGTCCCTATCCATGTCCACTTCTTGTAGTGATGTCACCCTTCCCGGTCCCTATCTAGTAGAAATGTTCACATCTTGTAGTAATGTCCCCATCCTGGTCCCCATCTTGTAGTAATGTCCCCATCCTGGTCGCCTTCTTGCATAAATGTCCTCATCCTGGTCCCCATCTTGTGGTAATGTCCTCATCCTGGTCGTCATCATGTAGTAATGTCCCCATCCTAGTACTCATCTTGTAGTAATGCTGCCATCTTCATTCCAATCTTGTATTGATGTCCCCATTTTTATTCACATCTTGTAATAATATCCCCCATCCTGGTCCCCATCTTGTAGTAATGACCCCATCTTCATTCCCATGTTGTAGCAATGTTCCCCATATTGGTCCCCATCTTTTAGCAATATCCCCATCTTGTAGTAATATCCCCATCTTCATTCTCTTCTTGTAGTAATGTCCACCATCCTGGTCCCCATCTTGTATTAATGTCCACCATCTTGGTCCCCATCTTGTAGCAATGTCTCCATCTTGTAGCAATGTCCTCTTCATCATTCCCATCCTGTGATAATGTCCGTATCCTGGTCCTCAGGATCATCACGGAAGCCCTGACGCCTCTGGGCTGCTTCATAGAACCTCAGGGCCGCATGCGGTCCAGGGGTGCACGGGTTTGAGATTCCTGTTCTACATCATTGGAGTTGAATATTTGAGTGGTGACAAACAATGAATGGCGACCTTTACTCATTTACAATAAAACTAGGGGGTTGACTACTTTTGCAAGGGACTGTTACTTAAACTACTGCTGCAGAAATTGGGCCAGTATGTTATATACTAGGAGTTCACAGGAGAATATTAACTATATTGAGGAGAGTTTGCAAAAGTTGAAATGAAAGGTAAGATTATTGCACAGTGTGACGAAAAAAATCCGCCTGCGGCATCGGCAACCGGCACTGGTGGGAGTCCACACTCCTGAGCTGACATAATCCTTTATTTCCTTCCTGCAGATGATATTATCCTCAGCAGAGGATGGATGGAAGATACGTTATTTAACGTTAGCAATGCTGAAACGCGACAGCTAAGTACCATCCTCCATCAAAAAGCCCAGAACCACAGCACCAAAGGCAGTGACAGAAAGCATTACCGAGAAGTCAGGGATGTATAGCTCGGGTGTGATACCAGCTACCGCGCGCCTCGGCCTCTAGGCTTATAAATCCTCATTGCCGGCCCAGTCACTTTATTGTCTGCTGATTTTATTTATGATCTCCTCTGATTATAACAAATTATGACAAATGAGAATTGGGTCATAAATAGCGAAGCAATAAACGGTGGAGTTGCCTAGTAACAAGTCTGGGATTATATAGCGAGCGGAGCGAGGAGCGGTGGAAAAAACAAGCAAACTATTATGGTGTCACCGCTCTGTCAGATGCTTCAGAGCCGCTAAAAGCTTTTTAATTTGCTGTAATTTAAAGAACATGTTGAGATTGTGAATACGCTTGTGCTCGTTCGGGATTTTTCTTTTTTTTTTTGTATGTGGTTTTACAAGTTTATTCTACCTGTGGACCTACGGGTGGGGTATTGTTCTCAAAATGCTGCCACACTTAAAGGTGTACATCACCGGTACAGGAGCGCCCCCGGGGATCATATATAACATCTGCACCCAGACATCACCGGTACAGGAGCTCCCCCGGGGGTCATATGCAACATCTGCACCCAGATATCACCACTACAGGAGCGCCCCGGGGGTCATATGCAACATCTGCACCCAGATATCACCACTACAGGAGCGCCCCGGGGGTCATATGCAACATCTGCACCCAGATATCACCACTACAGGAGCGCCCCCGGGGGTCATATACAACATCTGCACCCAGACATCACCACTACAGGAGCTCCCCCAGGGGTCATATATAACATCTGCACCCAGACATCACCACTACAGGAGCGCCCCCGGGGGTCATATATAACATCTGCACCCAGATATCACCGCTACAGGAGCTCCCCCGGGGGTCATATGCAACATCTGCACCCAGATATCACCACTACAGGAGCGCTCCCGGGGGTCATATACAACATCTGCACCCAGACATCACCACTACAGGAGCTCCCCAGGGGTCATATATAACATCTGCACCCAGACATTACCACTACAGGAGCTCCCCCGGGGAATATATACAACATCTGCACCCCGACATAACCACTACAGGAGCGCCCCCAGGGGTCATATACAACATCTGCACCCAGACATCACCGCTACAGGAGCTCCCCCGGGGGACATATACAACATCTGCACCCAGACATCACCACTACAGGAGCTCCCCCGGGGGACATATAAAACATGTGCACCCAGACATCACCACTACAGGAGTGCCCCCGGAGGTCAGATACAACATCTGCTCCCAGACATCACCACTACAGGAGCTCCCCCAGGGGTCATATATAACATCTGCACCCAGACATCACCTCTACAGTAGCTCCCCCAGGGGTCATATACAACATCTGCACCCAGACATCACCACTACAGGAGCTCCCCCGGGGGTCATATACAAGATCTGCACCCAGACATCACCACTACAGGAGCTTCCCTGAGGGACATATACAACATCTGCACCCAGACATCACCGCTACAGGAGCTCCCCCGGGGGTCATATATAACATCTGCACCCAGACATCACCGCTACAGGAGCTCCCCCGGGGGACATATACAACATCTGCACCCAGACATCACCGGTACAGGAGCGCCCCCGGGGATCATATATAACATCTGCACCCAGACATCACCGGTACAGGAGCTCCCCCGGGGGTCATATGCAACATCTGCACCCAGATATCACCACTACAGGAGCGCCCCCGGGGGTCATATGCAACATCTGCACCCAGATATCACCACTACAGGAGCGCCCCCGGGGGTCATATGCAACATCTGCACCCAGATATCACCACTACAGGAGCGCCCCCGGGGGTCATATACAACATCTGCACCCAGACATCACCACTACAGGAGCTCCCCCAGGGGTCATATATAACATCTGCACCCAGACATCACCACTACAGGAGCGCCCCGGGGGTCATATATAACATCTGCACCCAGACATCACCGCTACAGGAGCTCCCCCGGGGGTCATATGCAACATCTGCACCCAGATATCACCACTACAGGAGCGCTCCCGGGGGTCATATACAACATCTGCACCCAGACATCACCACTACAGGAGCTCCCCCAGGGGTCATATATAACATCTGCACCCAGACATTACCACTACAGGAGCTCCCCCGGGGAATATATATCAACATCTGCACCCCGACATAACCACTACAGGAGCGCCCCCAGGGGTCATATACAACATCTGCACCCAGACATCACCGCTACAGGAGCTCCCCCGGGGGACATATACAACATCTGCACCCAGACATCACCACTACAGGAGCTCCCCCGGGGGACATATAAAACATGTGCACCCAGACATCACCACTACAGGAGTGCCCCCGGAGGTCAGATACAACATCTGCTCCCAGACATCACCACTACAGGAGCTCCCCAGGGGTCATATATAACATCTGCACCCAGACATCACCTCTACAGTAGCTCCCCAGGGGTCATATACAACATCTGCACCCAGACATCACCACTACAGGAGCTCTCCCGGGGGTCATATACAAGATCTGCACCCAGACATCACCACTACAGGAGCTTCCCTGAGGGACATATACAACATCTGCACCCAGACATCACCGCTACAGGAGCTCCCCGGGGGTCATATATAACATCTGCACCCAGACATCACCGCTACAGGAGCTCCCCCGGGGGACATATACAACATCTGCACCCAGACATCACCGCTACAGGAGCTCCCCCGGGGGTCATATATAACATCTGCACCCAGACATCACCGCTACAGGAGCTCCCCCAGGGGTCATATATAACATCTGCACCCAGACATCACCGCTACAGGAGCTCCCCGGGGGTCATATATAACATCTGCACCCAGACATCATCTCTACAGGAGCTCCCCCGGGGGTCATATACTACATCTGCACCCAGACATCACCACTACAGGAGCTCCCCGGGGGACATATACAACATCTGCACCCAGACATCACCACTACAGGAGCACCCCCGGGGGACATATACAACATCTGCACCCAGACATCACCTCTACAGGAGCACCCCGGGGAATATATACAACATCTGCACCCAGACATCACCTCTACAGGAGCGCCCCCGGGGAATATATACAACATCTGCACCCAGACATCACCACTACAGGAGTGCCCCCGGGGACATATATAACATCTGCACCCAGACTTCACCTCTACAGGAGCGCCCCCGGGGGACATATACATCTGCACCCAGACATTACCACTACAGGAGCTCCCCCGGGGAATATATACAACATCTGCACCCAGACATCACCACTACAGGAGCTCCCCCAGGGGTCATATATAACATCTGCACCCAGACATTACCACTACAGGAGCTCCCCGGGGAATATATACAACATCTGCACCCAGACATAACCACTACAGGAGCGCCCCCAGGGGTCATATATAACATCTGCACCCAGACATCACCACTACAGGAGCACCCCCGGGGGACATATACAACATCTGCACCCAGACATCACCACTACAGGAGCTCCCCCGGGGGACATATAAAACATGTGCACCCAGACATCACCACTACAGGAGTGCCCCCGGAGGTCAGATACAACATCTGCTCCCAGACATCACCACTACAGGAGCTCCCCCAGGGCTCATATATAACATCTGCACCCAGACATCACCTCTACAGTAGCTCCCCAGGAATCATATACAACATCTGCACCCAGACATCACCACTACAGGAGCTCCCCCGGGGGTCATATACAAGATCTGCACCCAGACATCACCACTACAGGAGCTTCCCTGAGGGACATATACAACATCTGCACCCAGACATCACCGCTACAGGAGCTCCCCGGGGGACATATACAACATCTGCACCCAGACATCACCGCTACAGGAGCTCCCCCGGGGGTCATATATAACATCTGCACCCAGACATCACCGCTACAGGAGCTCCCCCAGGGGTCATATATAACATCTGCACCCAGACATCATCTCTACAGGAGCTCCCCCGGGGGTCATATACTACATCTGCACCCAGACATCACCACTACAGGAGCTCCCCGGGGGACATATACAACATCAGCACCCAGACATCACCACTACAGGAGCACCCCCGGGGGACATATACAACATCTGCACCCAGTCATCACCTCTACAGGAGCACCCCCGGGGAATATATACAACATCTGCACCCAGACATCACCTCTACAGGAGCACCCCCGGGGAATATATACAACATCTGCACCCAGACATCACCTCTACAGGAGCACTCCCGGGGGTCATATATAACATCTGCACCCAGACATCACCGCTACAGGAGCTCCCCCAGGGGTCATATGCAACATCTGCACCCAGATATCACCACTACAGGAGCGCCCCCGGGGGTCATATACAACACCTGCACCCAGACATCACCGCTACAGGAGCTCCCCCGGGGGACATATACAACATCTGCACCTAGACATCACCACTACAGGAGCACCCCCCGGGGAATATATACAACATCTGCACCCAGACATAACCACTACAGGAGCGCCCCCAGGGGTCATATATAACATCTGCACCCAGACATCACCACTACAGGAGCGCCCCCGGGGGACATATAAAACATGTGCACCCAGACATCACCACTACAGGAGTGCCCCCGGAGGTCAGATACAACATCTGCTCCCAGACATCACCACTACAGGAGCTCCCCAGGGGTCATATATAACATCTGCACCCAGACATCACCTCTACAGTAGCTCCCCCGGGGGTCATATACAACATCTGCACCCAGACATCACCACTACAGGAGCTTCCCTGGGGGACATATACAACATCTGCACCCAGACATCACCGCTACAGGAGCTCCCCCGGGGGTCATATATAACATCTGCACCCAGACATCACCGCTACAGGAGCTCCCCCGAGGGATATATACAACATCTGCACCCAAACATCACCGCTACAGGAGCTCCCCCGGGGGTCATATATAACATCTGCACCCAGACATCACCGCTACAGGAGCTCCCCCAGGGGTCATATATAACATCTGCACCCAGACATCACCACTACAGGAGCTCCCCCGGGGGACATATACAACATCTGCACCCAGACATCACCACTACAGGAGCACCCCCGGGGGACATATACAACATCTGCACCCAGACATCACCACTACAGCAGCTCCCCCAGGGGACATATACATCTGCACTCAGACATCACCTCTACAGGAGTGCCCCCGGGGGTCATATATAACATCTGCACCCAGACATCACCACTACAGGAGCGCCCCCAGGGGTCATATACAACGTCTGCACCCAGACATCACCACTACAGGAGTGCCCCCAGGGGTCATATACAACATCTGAACCCAGATATCACCACTACATGAGTGCCACCGGGAGTCATATACAACATCTGCACTCAGACATCACTGCTACAGGAGCTCCCCCGGGGATCAAATATAACATCTGCACCAAGACATCACCTCTACAGGAGCACCCCCTGGGGTCATATACAACACCTGCACTCAGACATCACCACTACAGGTGCGCCACCGGGAATCATATACAACATCTGCACATAGACATCACCTCTACAGGAGAGCCCCCATGGGTAATATATAACATCTGCACCCAGACATAACCACTACAGGAGCGCCCCTAGGGGTCATATACAACACCAGCAACAAGACATCACCACTACAGGAACGCCCCTTTTGGTAATATACAATGCCTGCACCCAGACATCACCTCTACAGGAGCGTCCCGTGGGTCATATACAACATCTGCACCCAGACATCACAACTACAGGAGCGTCCCGTGGGTCATATACAACATCTGCACCCAGACATCACCTCTATAGGAGCGTCCCGTGGGTCATATACAACAACTGCACCCAGACATCACAACTACAGGAGCGCTCCTAGGGGTCATATACAACATCTGCATCCAGACATCAACACTACAGGAGTGCCCCCTGAGGGTCATATACAACATCTGCACCCAGACATCAACTCTACAGGAGCATCGCTTGGGGTCATATACAACATCTGCACCCAGACATCACCGCTACAGGAGCGCCCCCGGGGGACATATACAACATCTGCACCCAGACATCACCACTACAGGAGCTCCCCCGGGGGTCATATAGAACATCTGCACCCAGACATCACCGCTACAAGAGCTCCCCGGGGGTCATATAGAACATCTGCACCCAGACATCCAGGGCCGGCGTTAGGGGGGAAGCAGACTGGGCACTTGCCTAGGGCCCCCACTCTCTTAGGGGCCCCCAAAGGAGCTGAACTGAAAATAGCAATAAAACAGTAAAAAAAATTAAAAAATACACATATTTGGTATCGCTGCGTTCGTAAGAATCTAAGCTATCAATATATGAAGTAAATGAATCCAATTGGTAAATGGCGTAACGGAAAAAAAAATAAAAACGCCTGAATTATGTTTTTTGGGCCACTACGTTGTTACAATACAATGCAATAAAAGGCGATCAATATGTTGTATCTGACTCAAAATGGTATCAGTAAAAATGTCAGCTCAGGGCACATAAAGTAAGCCCTCACATAGCCCTGTATCTTCAATAATTCAAAACATCATGGGTCTCGGAAAATGGCGAATAAAGCAAATTTATTTTAATTTTTTTTTTTTTTTTTTTCCAAATTTCTGGGTTTTTTTATGATTGAAATAAATATGTTCAGTATCTTCTTATTCTGGCCTAGATAATCAACTTATGAAGTCACTTTTACCAGGGGAGTTTTATAAGGCCCTCAGGGAATTTATGTCCCCACTGTTAAATTATTATAACACCATTCTCTTAATTGGGGTCATACCAGAAAGATCTAAAGAAATGTACATTAAAATCATACCCAAACAGGGTAAGGATCCCCTGGAGGCCTGCTCTTAAAGACCCATTTTTCTCATTGATGTAAACCAGAAATAATGGTGGACAGATTGGCAGTAGTACTACCCCAACTGGTGAACCCTGCACACGTGGGATTTGTTAAGGGTAAGGCAGCAGTTAAAAAATACAAAAGGTACTAACTGTGTTGGACGGGGGTCGCCACCACCAGTCAGGAGAGAGGCCGGCTTTGCTGGCTCTGGGTGCAGAGAAAGCTCTTGACAATGTTAGCTGGACTGGCTAGGGGCGACTCTGGACTCATTCAACATAAAGGGCAATTTTAGTAAATTTCTGGAGGGGGTGTATACACATGCCAGGCTTCCTCTCTGAGACATTCCATCTACATAAAGGGACCAGGCAAGGGTGTCTGATGTCGCCACTGCTGTTCAACTTGGCACTGGAGCCCTTCGCTCAGTACATGGAAGAGTCAGACCTATTCGAGGGAATCAGGGTGGGCGGTAGCATCACTTAGGCCCCTTTCACATCAGCGTTTTTGTTCAGATCCAGCCGATCAGGACAAAAAAAACACATCTGCCGCCTAACGGCTGCACTTGCGGTACACTTGGGGCAAGCCCCATTGCCTCGATCCTGTACTTGCGGCTGTAGGAAAAAAAACGCGGTCAACTGTGGTTATTTTGCGCGGCCACACCTGCCGCAAGTGCCGGATCGTGGCAATACCACATTTGCCGCACGCCCCATAGACAATGCAGGGGGCTTGCTACAAGTGCGGCCATTAGGCGACACATGCATTTTTTTGTGCGGATCCGGACAAAAACGCTGATGTGAAAGGGGCCTTAGACAGCCTTATTTGCAGATGTCATCTTGTTCATTTTCCGACCATTGAAACAAGTAGGAAATATCTTTCAGTTTATCCGGAAATTTGAGGAATACTCGGGTTATTAAGGTCAATATCACCAAGGGTGAACTTTTGGAACTGGCTGAAAAAACTACTATGGAAAAAACTTGTAAAAAAAGAACAAAACAAAACCCAGAAGCTATAGGACCGGGGATGTAATGAAGAGACAGGGCTGGAGCATCCAGGGGTGCACCAAGCCCCACTGCCGCCTAAGCCACGGCATTGATTACCGGGGGGGGGGGGGGTGCTGGTGGAGCCCAGCGCTGCCGCCCCTTCTGCAATGCTCCTCCGGCGGGTAGCCGCTTACCTGCGGTGAGTGGCCGGCGCCATGACAGGGGGAGGCTGTGTGCATGAGGCGCCGCCCCCTTCTGCACTGCCGCTCCCCCAGCCTCTTGCCGCCTGAATGACAGGGCTCACACTGTCCAATGGACGGTGCGGCCCTGGGAGCACCACATGACAGCACAGAGCCTGCCCTCTACATTACATCACCACAGGTCCTACAATTGACTTGCACCGACATGAGCACTCAGCACAGACTGCACTGTGCTGTCAGGTATGCCGTGCCTGGCCCTGTTACTGCAGTGATCTGCACTTTCTCAGGGCCAGGTATGACTGTCCCTCCTATGTGGCACCCGGTCCTACTGCCTGCTTCCCCTCCGGACACAGATCTCCCCAATCGCTGCTGGAATCCTGCGACTGTGGCAACCACTGTTTAAAGTAACCAAATATTCATTAGCTGATCCCCATGCCCCCTTCTTGGCATTGAAGCCAGTGCTAACAGGTGAGCGTGTGGACCCTCACCAAGAGCAGCGGTGCCCACGTGGTTTCCTGCTTTTCCTGCCTGCGATCCCAATTCACCGCTGCCCCCTCCCCACAGCAAGCCGCCACATGTCATATTCGGACTATAAGACGCACCCTACACTTTCCTCCCAAATTTGGATGAAAAAAGTCTTATAGTCCGAAAAATACTGTATATATAAAATTTAAATTAATCGAATTAAGAGAAAAAGGAATAAGAGCAGATTTCATGTTGATGTGTATAAATCAGCATTACCTCTAAATTGTCTCATCCGTTCTTCATAACTAAATCAGAGGAAAGCAATAATTATATAATGGACATTAGCACATGATCATAATGAATACATGTACCAGAGTCATACATGGTAAGGTCTGACGGAAAAGCAAAGGGATTACAGCAGCACCAGATTTTTGGGGATTTATGCAATTTTTGCCTTACAGTGAAATGAAGGCTCAGTCCACAATGGTGTCTGAAGACCGAGGTGTCTCACTGCTGGTCGACATCTGCAAAAACGTTTTCCCATGTAAGACTGATCCTGGATCCAGAGTAATCAGCCACATACGTATTTGTTCATGTGCAGCTCTACGGCTGTAAGAAAAGCATCAGTGTTCTTATGGTGCCGTCACACAGCACGATCTGGCCAGCGATGTCGGAAGCGATGCGCGGGTGCCCGCTCGCTTCCGACATCGCTGGCCAGCTGTCACACAGCATCGCTGTGGACGGCGATGCCGCAGCGATGCGGGCGGTGACATCACTCGCTGGGCTGGGCTCAGCCCAGCGAGCGATCCGCAGCAACGCTGCGGTATAGGCTGGATCGCCGCCGACATCGCTCTGGCGATGTCACACGGCGCGATCCAGCCTTATCGCAGGTCGCCGGTTGACAGGTTTACGGTTCTTCCCGTAAACCTGACAACCTGCGACCAGAGATAAAACGCGGTCGCGCGGCTCGTTTACACAGCGCGACGTCACTAGCGACATCGCTGATACGTCACTTTTTCGGCGATGTCGCTAGCGACATCGCCAGGTGTGACAGCACCATTACAGTAAGGGCAGGGTCATAAATCTTCCTTAGCAGTAGAGGCTCTGTTCATAGTCGTAGACTGTTTGCTGTTACTTTTCTTTTTGTCTGGCTTGCTCAAGTTTTCGGCTTTTGTGCTGCCATCTCCGCCCTTTCCCAGGTACACCTGTCCTTCCAGTGTCACGTCTGCACATCTGTCCTGGCCAACAAGGAAGTCCTTCACTTCCCAGGCATAGGCGCCATCACGCAGCATAAAGATGGCTCGGTTTGGTCCCACCATAAACTTATAGTGAAGCAAAGAAATATTTACATGTATGCTGAAATCAGAACCAGAAGTGAAGACGACCATGATCTAATACTAAGTATTATTGCATGTAAGCGCCATCAAAATGTAATGGTAATCAAAGACGGATGGTGAGGAAAGAAGCGCCGCATCAGCTTAATTGGCATCGGTTGGTAAATGAATCCCACCGGAGCGAGATATATACATATATATATATAGATATATACACTTTTCACAGTTTTATGCTTTCCTCTGTGTCAGGGCTTGAGTACAATCAGCGTTGGTTTCACTCTCCCCACCACCTTCATACAGATCAAACAAGAGAAAGTGGGTGAACAGAGGCAGCTCTGACTTCCACTTGAAGTTTGATTCATCCAAAAGCGGGGAGAGTGAAGCAGATGCTGATAAGTCACAGGGCTCACGTCAAGTAGTAATGTCACATGATCCCCGGAAGACTGAGTGTAAACACTGCTAGAAGGGCACTGGTGGTGAGTATAAGTGTTTTTATTGTAACAGGGACAAACATGGTGATTGAAAAGGGGTGGTACAAGAAGTGGACAATCCCTTTAAGCACTGTAGTACCTGCTAACTCACTAGTCCACACTAGATCAATTTACAGGGTTTAGCAGTCTGGAAAATACATGTAGGATATCAAGGGATTATAATAGCTTAAACCTAGCCTTATTTCACTGTGTTAAGCCTGTGACTTGCACGGCTGGTATCAAACTCACTGCAGGCACAGTACTGTGCCTGAATAGCTTGCTGAGCTTCTTCATGCAACTCTGAGCTCTGCTATATCCACCTGTTGCTGGCAAGTCTCCTCCTGGTCATAGGGAGGCATGGCGAGACTTTCTAGGAATGTGTATTCCGTATCATGCTGAGTGTTCTTTCCCTGGCCTATTCCCTGCCAGCACTCTATATTTAGGCCTTCCTTCACACAGATGCCTGCTCTAAAGTAATGGCTTTGTCTGTTCTCCTGAGGTCTCTGTCTTGCCTCTCCTGTTTGTGTGTGGCTTGCCCCCAGTTTATCCTGACCTCTCCTGGCTAGCCTAGTGTTTTCACTGACCTCTCCTATCTTGTCCTATCCTATATTTCCTGTATCTGTGCTATATAAGTCCCATCCCCGTTGTGCCTGTTGTGACCGCATCTTCAGGTTCTACCTAGAACTTCTCTTGCACCTCGACTCTCCAATCAGTTGCTGCAGGCCCGGGGACTGCCCTGAAGTAACATCTGGCGGCTATGTGTGGCACAAGCCTACCCTCACCATCAGAGCCCTAGTGAGAACCAGATAGCCACTTAGTCACACCCCTTCAGGGTGACCCTGGTCCATGGCACAGTGGGTCCACATCCACCAGCTGCCACACACTATTAGAGAAGCTACTGACTGTCCCCCAATCTAAAAGAAAATCAAGGCTAAGAATTTTGGAACCAGATGATATTTGTTCACATTTCTTACCAATTTAGTCGCTGTCTAACCAGAAATTGCAAGATCCTCCATAAACCCTCCCAATTACCTCTGAATGTCATAGTTGGCATTGAACAGGCTGCCCTGCCACAAGCTCGTAATTTCCTCACTCTCCTTCTCCGAAGGATTTCCAGAAACCGTTGCAAAGATCATTATAGTCTTTCCCTTCTTGGTCATCTGCAAGATGCTCTCCGGGTTCTTAGGATCAAGCTTTTATGGTGGGTTTACACGCCGCGATATCGGCGTCCAACTCCGATCCAACTCCGACAAAAAGTCACGTGGTTCGTGAGTTGGACCCGATATCGTTCCTGCATCGTACTGTTTGAAGGTACAATACGATGCAGGAACGATGGTAATCCGATATCGGGGGTCGAATGAGCGTGCTCTTCAACCGCCCGATATCGGATGCTTGTTGGAGCCGGATCGTTGCGTGTAAACATCCAACTCCGATGTGTACGCCGACGCTACCCATTAACTCCCATGTTAAATGGTCGTTACTGGGTTGGTGGGCGTACACATCGTAGGGACGTTGTTTCCCGATATCGCAACGTGTAAACCGCCGATGCGATATCGGGAAAAGCGCACTAAAAATGCGCGCTCCCGCGCCGTTGTATACGATAAAAAAACCAAAAACGTTTCCTCTGTATCATCATTAGTGCATCATCCACAGACCATCAGTATGTCACATTACCATCATGTATTTCACATTAACAAATTAAAATAACAGGCCAAATACACAGCCTGCAATAACCGAGCCGCCGGCCCCACCGCCTCCGGAGCTCCCACCTCTCCACCACCAGATCTGCTGCAACCCGGACCTACTGTCTCCTTCCCATTATCCTGTAGACTGTAAGCCCGCAAGGGCAGGGTCCTCTACCCTCTGTACCGATCTGTCATTATTAATTTGTTTATTGTAAACTATATCTATAAATTTGTATGTAACCCCCTCATGTACAGCACCATGGAATTAATGGTGCTATATAAATAAATAATAATATGTTAATCATTTAGAGAAAAAAAAAAATGTTGTGCAGATGGTAACACGTATGGGACTTGGTTTGTGAACCCAACAACGTATAATGGGAGAGTCTGAACTGCAAAATGGAGAGAAGTGGATCAAGGAGCATGCTGCGATAATTTACATGTAGATCACTGGTCCATGTATAAAATGTTCATGTGAACACGTGTCCACATATGTCAGCGTGCTGTCTGTATGTTATCAATATATCGACTGCACATGGTCTGGCTACGCTCATCAGGAGCCCTGATAGGTACATGACACGGTGATATGCAAACGTTTGGACACCCCTGGTCAAAATTACTGTTATTGTGAACAGTTAAAGTGGAAATGCCATTTAATTGAAAAGAAAAAACAAAACAAAACAAACACACACAATACTGCACTAGTTGTTAATGATATGTCACATAGCAGCTAAAATACTGCTTTTTTGTGCCATATGACTTACTGTCTCAAATTTTTTTTGCTCTTTTAAGAACTGCATTTTATGGCTGTGTGGGCATAGCCAGCTTCTACCAGCATTGTGTGTGTATTTCCATAGCTTCTGAGAGAAGGCTGATGGGAAGCAGTATAATGTGCAAGCATTGAAGGTTAACAGAAATCCTGAGTGAGCTGTGTGGAGCCAGATGACAGATCAGAAGCTTGTGCCAGGGAAAGAGGAGTTTGCACTGATCCAGACTTTCTGACATTGCTTGGCACTGTGCTGTAGCCTGAAGTAATCTGATACATTGGCACCTCATCGGCTGCAGTCAGGAGCTAGCACTATGTAGCCCATGTTCCTTTTAGCCTTATATGGTTATGTAGCCATATTCAGTGTGAAGATGGATCTGACCGAGAATCAACATGCCTGCTGCAGACACAGTCTAGTGGGGACATCTTGTGGAAGGTTTACAAATGGTTTTGCACCAGATTTCTCTTATAGTTTATTAAAATCAATTGTTCTACATTATTATTATTATTATTAATAAATAAAATTTATACAATGGCTTTGGTTTAACTGTATTTGGGTGTACATGTACCAGCTGTAGAGTAGTGCACATGAACGTAAGTGCAGATGACTTCTGATTATGCACAGTGAGCCTCTGAAGCTGGGACATGTACACCCTAATTCAGAGAAACACAATGCAGTAAGGGTAACAAATGTGCGCTCATAGGCTGCTTTGTGTAACGCTGTCAATGACAACGGCTTTGGTAAAGCATGTTACCACTCCCACTGAGGCAGAGTAACATGCTAATTGAGCTATAAAAAAGGGGGAGACAGAAGCGCACAATAGGGTCTTATCCAATGGTAAAGTCGTCTCACAGATATGGATCCACTCACCTGGTTCAGTTGTGTGGAACACAACAACCATAAGCACAATTGGGTAGGATCCGATGAACTGCAGCAATCACCCGGTCACTAGAATTGCATGTATAGAAAGGAGAGAAGTCCGGCTTTCAGGATCGCGCTGTTCCTGTCCAAAGTTCACAAGGAATTTATCCCAGGACCAAGCAGTGATAATAACTTTCTTTTTATTCCAGAAACTCGAAAGTTATTATCACTGCTTGGTCCTGGGATTAATTCCTTGTGAACTTTGGACAGGAACAGCGCGATCCTGAAAGCCGGACTTCTCTCCTTTCTATATATGCAATGAGCTGACTAGTTGGGGAACTAACACCCGCTCGACTAGTCAAAACCCTAACTTGCATATCATCATAGACGATCTTTAGAAATACTGCTTATGTATGCAACTACAACTCCATTTCTGTATCTGAGTGTTTAGTTGCTGGGTTTATATATTGTAGATAAAGTTAGAACAAAAAAAAAACTTCCCAGAGGTTCACACAGGAAGAGCATGCGAGTGTATCCAGTTTCCTGTGTCTGTTTGCTATATCTGTATGTGAGAGAGAAGCAGCTGTAGAAGCAGTACAGAGACACATAAGATATGTTTTATTCCTGATCTATTAAGCTTATTTGTTCCTGTTGCTGAATAAATAAGCTCTGATGTCACACGCTTGGGACAGTATCCAGAATAATCCGCTGCCAACACGCACACATTCACCAGTGTACATGTGCAGAAAATTGTTACATTTACTATCCATGGTGAAATATAATGGATTTAAAAAGAAAAAAAATCCTATATGATTCAGAGGTGTTTAGGAAGTTCTGCTGCAACCTCTGCAGAGATCTACTGATGCTTTATAGAAATGTAAATGATTAGTCAGGAAGACTGTATAAAGCACATATAACCCAGTCTCAGAGTTTGGGACGTACTAAAAAGAATGAAAGATTATGTAGATGTATATAAAGTTTCTTGGGCATCTTAGCCATGGAATGGACACATCCCATATAACCAGGTGTATATTATGTTACCTGAGCATTTTAGGTGTGGAATGAAGATGAAATATCTGTAGATAATAGGAAAATGAACACATATCCCATATAACCAGGTGTATATTATGTTACCTTTCATGTTCATTCCACATTTTCCTATTATCTACAGATATTTCACGTTCATTCCACACCTAAAATGCTCAGGTAACATAATATATCCCATATAACCAGGTGTATGTGTTCATTCTCCTATTATCTACAGATATTTCATCTTCATTCCACACCTATAATGCTCAGGTAACATAATATACACCTGGTTATATGGGATGTGTGTTCATTCTCCTATTATCTACAGATATTTCATCTTCATTCCACACCTCTAATTCTCAGGTAACATAATATACACCTGGTTATATGGGATGTGTGTTCATTCTCCTATTATCTACAGATATTTCATCTTCATTCCACACCTCTAATGCTCAGGTAACATAATATACACCTGGTTATATGGGATGTGTGTTCATTCTCCTATTATCTACAGATATTTCATCTTCATTCCACACCTATAATGCTCAGGTAACATAATATTCACCTCTTTATATGGGATATGTGTTCATTCTCCTATTATCTACAGATATTTCATCTTCATTCCACACCTAAAATGCTCAGGTAACATAATATACACCTGGTTACTGTATATACTCGTGTATAAGCCGACCCGTGTATAAGCCGACCCCCCTACTTTTGCCCCAAAAATCTGGAAAAACCTATTGACTCGTGTATAAGCCGAGGGTGGACCCCAGCACAGGTATACAGCCCCCAGCAGTGTGGTATACAGGCCCCCCAGTGGTATACAGGCCTCCCCAGTGGTAGTATACAGCAGCCCCAGTGGTAGTATACAGCAGCCCCAGTGGTAGTATACATCAGCCCCAGTGGTAGTATACAGCAGCCCCAGTGGTAGTATATAGCAGCCCCAGTGGTAGTATACAGCAGCCCCAGTGGTAGTATACAGCAGCCCAGTGGTAGTATACAGCAGCCCCAGTGGTAGTATATAGCAGCCCCAGTGGTAGTATACAGCAGCCCCAGTGGTAGTATACAGCAGCCCCAGTGGTAGTATACAGCAGCCCCAGTGGTATACAGCAGGCCCCCAGGGGTACATATAGCAGCCCCCAGGAGGTACCCAGCAGCCCCCTGGGGGTACCCAGCAGCCCCCTGGGGGTCCCCAGCAGCCCCCTGGGGGTCCCCAGCAGCCCCCAGGGGGTACACAGCAGCCCCCAGGGGGTACACAGCAGCCCCCTGGGGGTACACAGCAGCCCCCAGGGGGTACACAGCAGCCCCCAGGGGGTACACAGCAGCCCCCTGGGGGTCCCCAGCAGCCCCCTGGGGGTCCCCAGCAGCCCCCTGGGGGTCCCCAGCGGCCCCCTGGGGGTACACAGCGGCCCCCAGGGGGACCCTAGCAGCCCCCTGGGGGTCCCCAGCAGCCCCCAAATGCTGGCACTCCCCCCCCTTGCAAGGGCCCCCCCCCGCTTCTCTTACCATTCCGGAATTCTGATCCGCGCCGCTCCTCGGCGCTCCTCGCTGCTCCGTCCGTCCGTCTTCTACATCCGGGATCCCCGGCCGTCGCGCGATGACGTCATATGCCTGCGACGGCCGGAGATCCCGGATGTAGCAGACGGACGGACGGAGCAGCGAGGAGCACCGAGGAGCGGCGCGGATCAGAAGTCCGGAATGGTAATATAACCATCGGGGGGGGGGGGCCTTACAAGGGGGGCGAGTGCCAGCATTTGGGGGCTATATGCACTGCTTCCCCCTGCCGCTGATTGACAGGGGGAAGCAGTGCATACTTAATGAGCGGCCCCACGTGACGGGGCCGCTCATACAGCAGCCCCCCCCCCCCGCCTTCTGCAGCCTCCACAGCCCCGGACACAACCCCCACCCGTATTGACTCGTGTATAAGCCGAGGGGGAGACTTTTCAGCCCAAATTTTGGGCTGAAAAACTCGGCTTATACATGAGTATATACGGTATATGGGATATGTGTTCATTCTCCTATTATCTACAGATATTTCATCTTCATTCCACACCTAAAATGCTCAGGTAACCTAATATACACCTGGTTATATGGGATATGTGTTCATTCCATGTCTAAGTTTCCCAAGAAACCTTTTATACATCTACATAATCTTTCTGTAATAAGTTATCTTCATTCTTTTTATTTATTTATTCCTTTTCTTCATTCTTTTTATTTATTTATTCCTTTTCTTCATTCTTTTTATTTATTTATTCCTTTTCTTCATTCTTTTTATTTATTTATTCCTTTCCTTCATTCTTTTTAGTATGTCCCTCAGAGTTTATCATCCTGATTCCTCAGGTCCTGCTTGCGACTGCTGCCTTTCTCGGCAGTTCTATTTAGGCCTTATGACCCTTCTCCATATTTTTGTTCACTTTCTGGCTGTCATGGTGCTGTACACATCAATAAGTTCTAGACAGTATAATCAGAGGCTTTGTAGTTTTGAAACCCTCATGTCTTACAGATGGGCTTAACCCCTTCCCGACCTATGACATTATACAATGTCATGGGCCGGTAATGGTGGTTTGATGTGAGCTCTGGCGCGGCGCTCACATCAAAGCCCCAAAATCTCAGCTGATCTCATCAGCTGAGATGTCAGGGTAACAGCACCGATCGGATCCTGGATTCGATTGGCGCTGTTAACCCCTTGGATCCCGCTGTCAATCACTGACAGCGGGATCCATGGCGGCCGCGGCAGGGAATGCGCTGTTCCCCGCCTGCTCCGTAGATCCTGCAATAGTATCGCGGGATCTCCGGCACTCACGTGACAACCCGGGGTCCTGGCTAGACCCCGGATGCGGTCACTGAGGAGTTCCGTGTTGTGGTTGGCAGGCGCTGCCAACCACAACAGGTCCGCAATTCTGAGAGATACAGATGAGCTGCAGCTCATCTGTATCTCCAAGAAGCGATTAGCCTGTGCAGCAAGGTGCCTCTTAAAGAGGCAGTGTAAAAATAAAAATTAATAAAAAAAATAATTTTTTTAAATTTTTTTACAGGTTTTAAAAAAAAAGTTCAAATCACCCCCCTTTCCCCCAATCATGATAAAAGTATTTAAAAAAAAATACACATTTGATATTTCCGCATCCAGAATCACCCGATCTATCATCGTATTAAATCCGTTAATGAGAGCCGTAAACTCCGTAACAGAAAAAATGGTCCAAATGCCATTTTCCAATTCCGTTTTTTTGGTCGCCGCAACATTGCTATAAAATGCAATAACGGGCGATCAAAACTGCGGATCCCTCCAAAAATGGTATCATTAGAAACGTTAGCTCAAGATGCAAAAAATAAGCCGTTACACAGCCCCAGATCCCGAAAAATGAGAACACTACGGTTCACAGAACATGGCGCAAAAAGTCCTTTTTTTTTGGTCAAACTTCAGAATTTTTTTTCACTACCTAGATACCAGTAAGGGTACCTTTACACGCCGCCACTGCGTGGTAGCAACTGTCTGGCAATCGTGATTTTTGTGACTGTTGCCTTGAAATTACTACGAAGTGGCGGCGTGTAATTTGGGAAAAAGTGATCGGGTTTCTCGCAGTTACTTCGGGTAGCCGTTTCCGAGCCGTGTTCTAAAATCCAAGGCAACACAAAGGGAGAATTGCCATGGTAGTGGCGTGTAAACGGGGAACAGGGATGGAATCAGCGTCGCCTAGTGATTTCCCAGGGGCGTGCCACAGCGTCATGGATACCGCGTCCCATCAGCGATCATTGGTGGAGGCTACTGTGTTACGATTGGCTGTCCCTTCACAGGGCACCATATTTAAAGAGCTGTCCATTCACACTACACAATTGCAATGGCGTCATGTATTAGCAAGACTCCCTGCGCAGGCTAGCCAATCATGACGCTATTGCGTTGTCCAATCAGCGTGTTAGCGTCACGGAATACACAACTCTGTCACGCCTATGTTCTTGCGGCGCTAAAGATGTACGCCCATATTCCTTTGTGGATAGCGGCGTGTGAAGCGGCGACGGTATTCAACAGCAAGTTATCCGCAGGATCGGTAGGAACTTCCAGGGAACCCCGATGCCTTGAGTTGACAACGCAATGGCGGCGTGTACATGTGGCATCGGCGATCGTTTGGCAACCAATAAAAACGTGCGCGTGCACGTACGGTTGATACCGGTTGCCAGTGATAGTGGTGGCGTGTAAAGGTACCCTTAAAAGGTATACATGTTTGGTATCTACGAACTCGTAAAGACCTGAGGCACCACCCAGTCATGTCGGTTTTACCATATAGTGAACATGGTGACTAAAATACCCAAAAATAAATGTGTTATTGCACTTTTTTTTCAATTTCACTGCATTTAGAATTTTTTTGCAATTTATCCTGTACACTATATGGCAAAATAAATTATTGCATATGAAAGTACAACTCGTCCCACAAAAAACAAGCCGTCATATGTCTATATTGACGGAAAAATAAAAAAAGTTATGGCTCTTGAAAGCAGGTAAGCAAAAAACAAAAATGAAAAATTCCAAGGTCATGAAGGGGTTAAAGAGCACTTGTCACCCCCCTGTTGCTATGCTAACTGAATGCAGCACTGAATGCAAAGTGTCTGCTGCATTCAGGGAAGGGGTCCCCCATGTTTCTAGCCCCCCTGTAAGTCGTTAAAAAGACTTTACAAAGTGTACAGATAAGGAGCCCGGAGTGACTTACTGTCAGTATGAACCGTGGTGAACAGAAGGACTGCAAATCTCCCCATCCAAATTAGATAGCATCAAATATTCTGTATTTTTTTTGGACCCCAATGCGCACTCAAAAAAAAAGTAAAATTTTAAAATGGGGGTCCGACTTATAGTCCGAGTGTAGCATATCGGGGAAGAGGGGGGATTTGGAGCGGCGTCACCAGAGGGGTGATGCTGTGGGCACTGGGCTGGGAGAATGGGGTGTCGCGAGGCACATACCATTGATCTCCCGGTGGTGAATGCAATGGACTTCAGGAAAATGGCCGTGGAAGCAGTAAATATTTAGGTTGAGATCTAGATGAGTAGAGATCTAAATCTGCGCATGTACTGCCTCCACAACCATTTACCTGAAGTCCATTGCCAGGGGATCAATGGTGTCTGCATTGCGCACTGGTGCACCCTGTCCTCCCAGCCCAGGGCCAGCATCGCCCCACTCATGCCACTGCCAACTTCCTGCAGCGGCGACCCTGTCTCCTGTGACCCAGCTGTATGGTATGCTACATCTGGACTATAGGATGCACTCCCATTTCCCCCCAATTTTTTTGGGGAAAAAGTGTGTCTTATAGTCCGAAAAATATGGTAACTAAGGCTAGAGTTTGGGCAGCGAGACTCACGGGTGATCTAGGACACTGACGTGGCTTCAAGCCAAAATGCATGGGTCTTTTAAGGAACTCCGAAACTTGCGGGTTTTTTTCCTATAGGATTTTATGGGGAATTGTAAAAAATAAATACAAGTACTTTTTAGAAGCGCAGGATTCCAGTGAGAACATAATCTAACCTTGCCTGTAAATTGTATTACGTAGCAGAACTTTGCTTTTCTGGATGTTGAGAGATGGTCAGTGGGACACCTTCACTTATTAAAGCGACCCAACACAGTATCCTTAAAAAGGGAGTGAACATTTTTGCATGTAGTCACTTTCCCTTCTGACTTCCATTCAATTTAGTCCTCTTCAATCCAAAATGGCTGGCACAGCAGCATAGGAAGCTCAGCGGTGAGTATTAAAGGGATCCTGTCACCTCCAAAACGCCTCCTAAGATAGCAAAACATGTCCCTGCAGCATCCCATCACTAATCTCACACTTCTTTTGTCTCCTAAAAGCATCCTGTGAAAGTGCATAAAAACGTTTTAATACTTACTCATTAGTGATTATAATTAGCAGGGGCCATATTCTTTAGTCACCAAGGCGTGTTGTTTTGCAGGCTCTAGGATCCACCCTCTCTCTGTCTGTGTGCTTTGCTTGTGCAGGCTTTACCCTCCCCTCTCCCTATCACTCACAGAATGAAAATCATTAGTCCTGCCTTCAGTTTCACAGCAGCACAGATAGAGAGAGGGCTGGATCCTGGAGCTGCAAAACAACACCCCCTGGTGACTAAAGAATATAGCCCCTGCTAATTATAATCACTAATGAGTAAGTATTTAAATGTTTATCTCTCACTTTCACAGGATGCTTTTAGGAGACAAAAGAAGTGTGAGATTAGTGATGGGATGCTGCAGGGACATGTTTTGATAGCTTAGGAGCTATCAAAACAGCACATATTATAATTCTAGAACAATACAGAGAGTATTAGCACGCCCCTGCGCAAAGACATGAACATTTGTTAAGAGTTTGTTATCTTTCCACGGTTACTGCAGGGTTTAGATTATAGAATCATCCGATGTCTCCTCAGATTTTTCCCTTAAACGGTTCTGTTTCATTCCTGGACCCTCCTTTTTCAGCACAATATGAGAGTCACCAGGTTCCTTACAGATTCTTCTCTGGGGTTTAGATCAGCTCAGGGAGTGTAATTTTTCAATCTTCTTGGGACCAGGTTTCCTAGTCCATTCGGACTGGTACGTTCCACCTGTTTTCACTTTCAGACTTATTGAGTTCAGTTACTCTAATCTCCCAGACTTATTGAGACGTTCAATTACCCTCATCTCCATTCCTCCCGGAAGCGTGGGGCTATTCGCTTGTTTGCCTTTTTTTTTCTCGGGTAGAATCATTACCCCTCTGTCATGGACTAGGCAATGCTCGCAGGTACTTCCAGCAATTCACCTTTTTGAAGGAGGTTTGGGACTTCAGGCCCACCTGGCCCCAAGACAGGGGATTATTTTCTCGAAGAGACTTCGATTATATTGGTTTGGTGGGTAGCCTGTTCAGCAATTTGAATCCAAGAGGCTCCTTCATGTTCTCTTGGTCTGTCCTCTTGACTCCACTATGCTCAGGGTTATTCCTGTGCTATCCTTTTCCTCTCTTTCCCTACCATTTTTCTATTCCGGAAGGCTTACATCTTTCCATTCCTCAGGGGAAGCCTTTTGCATCGGTGGAGTTAGGGTATGTGCACATATGCCGGGTTAGGGTCGGTTTAGGTGTGTAAACCGCCGGTCGGTTTACATAAATTTCATGTAAATTTATGTTAATCCAAACCGGCGTTTGGATTAACATTAAAACCTATGTAAACCGACACCCGGTGTCCACACACCGGCGGTTTACACATGCTCATCCGTTGCTAACCCGCTGGGTTCCCAGCGGGTTAGCAACGAATGAGCATGTTCTATAAACCGGCCGGTTCTGCAGCGGCTGCAAGCAGAATCATGTGCTGCTTCCAGCCGCTGCAGAACCGCCGGCGCTAACCCGCTGGCCACCCGCCCGGCACCCGCCCGTCACCCGCCGCACATACCCGCCAGGATGCCGGTGGACGGCTCCGGAGCTTCCTGGCGGGTCCGCCCAGCCGCCGCCGACCAACCCGCCGGCCAGTGTGCACCTACCCTTACTCTTCTCCACTCAGTGTTGGGTGAAAACCTTCATTTCAGTTTTTTCCTTTCTGATTTTACTCTGTCCTGAGAACCTTCAGTCTCCCGCTGTTCTATGTCTCTGACCAAGGTAGGGCATGTTCCTTCTCTTTTCAGTTCCCTGAAATAAATCTTTGGCACTTCAATTCTTGCACGGGACTCATTGTATCATCCCATTTCTGGTTCTATCCTATCTGCTGCTTACAGCACTCATCTTCGTGTCTAGTACAGGCTTCTCAACTACTAGTTCTTGGTCTCATGAAGAAGAGTCCTTCTTAAAGGGAACCTGTCATCCTCTTTGGGCATTCTAAACTGTGCCCAACATCTCTAACATGCTGTAAATGGGGTTCCTGTTACCCCTCTATGTGCCCAGACGTCCCCCTGCATACCTCAGAAATGCACTTTTATTCTGTCCCACGCTGAAGATAATTAAGGCTGAAAAGGTTCGGGAGGGTCAGCTCTACGTGGTCCGCACCGCCCCCTGCCTTGAATAGCTGCCCCGCTGTTTTGACATTCCCCCCTCTCCTGTGTATGGCTGTTGAATGGCAGGCATATTTCGCGCTTGTGCAGTGGAGCGGGTCACTGTGATCCATTGAAGATACACAGTGCCCGAAGTCTCGCGAGACTTCAGGTACTGTATATTCAGGGGGACCTCTGGGCACAGAGGGGTTACAGGAACCCCAATTACAGCATGTTACAGATGGTGGGCATAGTTTAGAATGCCCAAACGGGGAGCTACAGGTTCGGTTTAAGGACCGTGCAGTTTGGACGAGTTTCCCTGTTTAAACGTATAGGAGTAATCTTCTTTCGCTGCCTGGATACCAGCTTTTTATCATAGTTGCCAGCGTTCTCCCTGCTTACAGGCAGGGCTAAGCAGGGAGAACACTGGTAACCATGGTAAACACCGGGTATCTAGACAGCGCACGCTGCCTAGATACCCGGTGTTTACCATGGTTACCAGTCCTGTGAGGTCACTGATTGCTGGTTTCTCGCTGTCACATGCTGCGATGCGTGCTGAAACCAACAATCAAAAAATGACCCGCAGCACTTTTTAACGATCAGCGACCTCACAGCAGGGGCCTGATCGCTGCAAAGTGTCACACAGAACGAAATCGCTGGAGAGATCGAGGTAACGTCACAGTTACAACGATCTCTCTAACGATATCGTTATGTGAGACAGGGCCTTAACTTCTCCCTTTGAGTTTGTTTTTAGAGTGCGAGTCTGGAACTCTTGTTTTTTGTTTTAAGTCATATTTAATAGTTATAGTCATAGTTAATTTTTAAGTCATAAATAAACGCAAAGCAGATCAGAGTAGGATAGTTATTTGGTGACTTTGGCCACAACACAGGTCACAATGTGCTGCTGCTGCATCATAGCTTAATGTTGAGGAATGAAGTTGCATTGTGGCCCACTGCGGTATTGTGACAAACAATTTACAAAAAAATCTGAATGGGTCTGACTTCTTGGGACTTGCTTGTTGTGTTAGCATTATTCTTGGCAGGTTTGATGACATCACTGAGCAAATGACATCACAACTGATATAGAATGTGCAAAGTTCTACACTGTGGCCATCTTGTGCCACTAGGACCTTACAACCGGAATGGACGAACCCAGGTAGGGAGTTCTTTTCTTATAGGGGGGATATAGCAGCTGAAACCTCTTACAATCATCTGTTATGGTACCTTTACACGCGGCAACATTTCTAGGGTGTCAACAGGTAACTTACTGGCTGCAGTGAAATCATGGAGAGATTATTCCATTTGTACACAGCAACAAGATAGAACCTTGTCTCCATGATTTCACTGCAACCAGTAAATTACCTGTTGACACCCTAGAAATGTAGCCGCGTGTAAAGGTACCCTTATTGCTGTAGAATGAGGTTGCATTGAGACCCGCTGGGTTATTGTGACAAGCAATTTACAAAAAAAAATCTGAATGGGTCTGACTTTTTGGAACTTGCTTTTTATGGTCGCAGTAGTCTTGGGTTTGTAATGAAACCCCTTTCAAATACATGGCACAGTGATGTTGAAGCAGACCATAGTTATTTGGACTGCACATCATGTTTAGCAGCCAAAGTTGCCTTGTAACTGCAGCCTTACAAACCCCCCATCAGGACGATCGCAGTGACTGATTCTTAGTGTCCCAAGTCCCCTGTTTTTTGAGAGCTGGGTATCTCCAAGTCCCATACACAGTGAGCGGAGTGGCAAAGCATAGGCTTTGATCATTCACACAGGAGACTCTACACAAATTGGTTGTACCCCAGCAATGGGAAACCTAATCTGCAAAGAGTTGTAATTGTGACAAAACTATAGATGGGCAAATTAATTCACAGGACCCTGGTCCAGCGGCCATGCCAGCATTCTGTGGCTTTTGAATGACAGATGTGGACCTTCCATCTACTACCTCCAAACATACTTGAGGTAGGTTCATAGGCGGAAGAAACCCCAGGCCTTGCTTGGCTTTATTAGTCCTGTCAATAGTAGTGAAAGGGGTATTCCAATCTCCAAGATCCTATCCCAAATTGTAGTAGGTGCAATAATAATAATAATAATAGCATATCCCTCCACTTAGAAATGTAGTATAGTTCTCCTGATTAGCTAATGTCACATATGAAGCATTCCAGCTTATGTATCCATGGTTACAACCACACATATAGTGACAGTTCCATAGGTATCCATGGTTACTAAGCTGTAATGCATGAGGTACACATGTGCCATTTAGAGTCATATACACACATAGTGCATACGTACCCTGCGATCAATGATACATGAACTCCAATATTGCTGTAATCGTTAAAAAATGTCAAGTACTTACGTATCAATTTTTTTTTTTTTTAAGCAAAAAGTGCAAAAGCCTCCAACCAACCGAAATATGGATGATCAGTAACATCATGTCCTGTCTCTCCAGGTGTGTGGGTCCTATATTTTTTCTTTATAGTACATATTGGGATTTTTGCTATGTGACGTCTATGTTCACCCCTGCAGGTACAGAGCTCTTTACTTGTCTGACAGCTAAAACCTCTTGCAATCAGCTGTTATTGTTGTGTGAAGCTTCTACAGGACACGTAATATTACGGCCCCTAATGGGAGGGTTCTATGTAATATATTTGTTGAGTCTGGTTTAGAGTTTGATCTAATAACGTGCATGTACACCAGGCATCAGCACCCAGGCAAGTGTTGGGGCCCTGGGAAAACAGGAGGGCCCACTCGCTGTGACACAGGTTGGGACAACTCCATATGGCTTCATTATTGGGTAGTTTTGCCATTCACGTCAAATTTGAGCATTTTTAACAAAAATTAATTGCAAATGCCATCAGTCTCTGCTGTCAGCTCTCTTTTATTGTTGAATCACTGGGTGACCTGGGAGTTGCTTACTGTGGTCAGGAATGGCAGTATGGAGTCCTGAGTTTTCCTTTAGAACATAGGGCACTGGATAATATGGAATAAAATAGATGGGTCCCTTTAAATGTGCATCTCATAATTATATGCAGGGTTGTTGCCGATTTATTAAAGAGGACCCATCGACCCCCTGATGCCTTCCAAAGTGAAAGCACCACTGAATGCAGCGTGTCTGCTGCGTTCAGGGAAGGGGTCTCCCATGTCTCCCGCCCCCTGTAAGTAATACACTATTAAGAAAGTCTTAAGATAAGAAGCCTGAAGGGATTTACTGATTATGTAGTCCTCGCTGTTCACAGGGTCATCCTGACCCCTGCCTCTTTGTTCCGCCTCCTGCCTTTCTGGGTCTCCCCTCCTTGTTGTGCGCATGCCTCAGCGTCTGAACTCACACAGGCGCACAGCAAGGAATTAGTAGGAGCGGGTCCCGGCTGCTGGAAAGTCAGCGCCAGAGCCTGCCCTATTAAAGATCATGCTGAATGCATACAGCAGAGCGGGCTCTGGCATTGACGTTCCCGCGCATGCCTCTGGACTTCCTATCTTAAAACTGTCAAAATTGTTTATTACAGGTTGAATGGGGGGGGGGTCGGTAGAGACATGGGAGACACCTTCTCTGAATGCAGCATACACGTTGCATTTAGTGGTGCTTTCCCTTTGGAAAGCATGGGGGGCGGGGGGGGTGACAGGTCCTCTTTAAAGTGAACTATTCCTTTATGTTTTAATCTCGATCTATAAGAACAGCAGTGACCGTGATATCATAGATCATACAACATCACTGACTTTCCGTGACTTCACAATCAGAATAGAAAGTACCAAGTTCTAAACCTGAATCATTTTTTGTTTTTAGACCCAGACAACAGGAAGGTGACAAGCAGGGCTGTAGAGTCTGAGTCTGTGTCTGGATTCAGGGAAGTTGGGAAGAGTCAGATGTTTCGACTTCACAGCCCTGGTGACAAGTCCAGGTGAGTATTTCTGTGGAGCTCATGCCAGCAGCCACAGCCTACGGGCGGCCCCCCCTCCCCCGCTGTGCGGCCTACGGGCGGCCCCCCTCCCCCGCTGTGCGGCCTACGGGCGGCCCCCCTCCCCCGCTTTGCGGCCTACGGGCGGCCCCCCTCCCCCGCTTTGCGGCCTACGGGCGGCCCCCCTCCCCCGCTTTGCGGCCTACGGGCGGCCCCCCCCCCCGCTTTGTGGCCTACGGGCGGCCCCCCCTCCCCTGCTTTGCGGCCTACGGGCGGCCCCCCTCCCCCGCTTTGTGGCCTACGGGCGGCCCCCCTCCCCCGCTTTGTGGCCTACGGGCGGCCCCCCCTCCCCCGCTTTGCGGCCTACGGGCGGCCCCCCTCCCCCGCTTTGTGGCCTACGGGCGGCCCCCCTCCCCCGCTGTGCGGCCTACGGGCGGCCCCCCTCTCCCGCTGTGCGGCCTACGGGCGGCCCCCCTCCCCCGCTGTGTGGCCTACGGGCGGCCCCCCCTCCCCCGCTGTGCGGCCTACGGGCGGCCCCCCTCCCCCGCTGTGCGGCCTACGAGCGGCCCCCCCTCCTTGCTGTGCGGCCTACGGGCGGCCCCCCTCCCCCGCTTTTCGGCCTACGGGCGGCCCCCCCGCCCCCGCTGTGCGGCCTATGGGCGGCCCCCCTCCCCCGCTGTGCGGCCTACGGGTGGCCTCCCTCCCCCGCTGTGTGGCCTACGGGCGGTTCCTCTCCCCCGCTTTGCGGCCTACGGGCGGCCCCCCTCTCCCGCTTTGCGGCCTACGGGCGGCCCCCCCTCCCCCGCTTTGCGGCCTCCGGGCGGCCCCCCCTCCCCCGCTGTGCGGCTTACGGGCGGCCCCCCTCCCCCGCTTTGCGGCCTACGGGCAACCCTCCCCCGCTTTGCGGCTTACGGGCGGTTCCCCACCCCCGCTTTGCGGCCTACGGGCGGCCCCCCTCCCCCGCTTTGCGGCCTACGGGCGGCCCCCCCCCCCGCTTTGTGGCCTACGGGAAACCCCCCCCTCCCCCGCTTTGCGGCTTACGGGCGGTTCCCCTCCCCCGCTTTGCGGCCTACGGGCGGCCCCCCTCCCCCGCTTTGTGGCCTACGGGCGGCCCCCTCCCCCGCTTTGCGGCCTACAGGGGCCCCCCCTCCCCCGCTTTGCGGCCTACGGGTGGCCCCCCTCCCCCGCTTTGCGGCCTACGGGCGGCCCCCCCTCCCCCGCTTTGCGGCCTACGGGCGACCCCCCCTCCCCCTCTTTGCGGCTTACGGGCGGTCCCCCTCCCCCACTTTGCGGCCTACGGGCGGCCCCCCTCCCCCGCTTTGCGGCCTACGGGCGGCTCCCCCTCCCCCGCTGTGCGGCCTGTGGGTGGCCCCCCCTCCCCCGCTGTGCGGCCTACGGGCGGCCCCCCTCCCCCACTGTGCGGCCTACGGGCGGCCCCCCTCCCCCGCTGTGCGGCCTACGGGCGGCCCCCCTCCCCCGCTTTGCGGCCTACGGGCGGCCCCCCTCCCCCGCTTTGCGGCCTACGGTCGGCCCCCCTCCCCCGCTGTGCGGCCTACAGGGGGCCCCCCTCCCCAGCTTTGCGGCCTACGGGCGACCCCCCCTCCCCTGCTGTGCGGCCTACGGGCGGCCCCCTCCCCCCGCTTTGCGGCCTAAGGGCGGCCCTCCTCCCCCGCTTTGCGGCCTACGGGCGGCCCCCCTCCCCCGCTTTGCGGCCTACGGGCGGCCCCCCCTCCCCCGCTTTGCCAGCTTTGCAGCCTCCCCCCATTTGCTTTGCCCAGATCATCCAACGTGCTAGATTGTGAGCTTCTAGTGGCAGGCGGCATGTCTTCCTTTCCATGATGTACAGTTATTCAGCAATATGCAGCAGGACAGACTTGATCCAGGGAGATATCCGATCGCCAGAACTGGGGTCAGGAAGGAATTTTTTTCCCCCCTGAGGTAGAACTCTCTGGGGGTTTTCTTCGCCTTCCTCTGGATCTTTGGGTCCGGTGCCTCATCAGGTCCGCAATGTCCACAGCAAGTTCTGTGGTCTCCATCGGGGCTGGACCTGAGAGTCACTTTGACCTTTAATTTATTAAAGAGTCGGTAATATTTTCATTACAATGTTGCTTATTGCTATTCCAATTAATAAAAAAAAAATTATAGATAATATATTGTGGTGTGTGTTTTATTTGTCTGCACTTCACCCTACACAGTGATAATCGGTCAACACTCCAGAACTACAACGGACTGACCTGCTGATCTGGCATCTAATAACGTGTCTCATCTGCTATATACATGGTGGCAGCTGCTGCAGGACCAGGGACTATAGGGGGCGATGTACACTGAGGGGGATCACATTACTCCAGCCACAATAACATCAACTGTCCAAACTTACCGTATTTCACTAGTTATGGTGTTCAGTCTCTGTGATGGGGCACTCACATTGTATAGATACTACTGTATATAATACTACCAGAAAAGACCGGGCCACAGACGCAGAATACAACTAATGTGTAAAAAGGAAAAATACAGAAAATCGTTTGTTCCGACAGCTGTGGGGATGTTTAACAAATGTATAAGTGTAAAGCATCCAAAGACTAAGTGAAGTTCTAAGGGTATGGGGGGAATAGGTGAGGTACATGTACCAGTCTACTCGCATCTGCTGTCCATATTGACTTATTTTGTAAAGTGTGTAATGTTCTTGATCTTTGTTCTGCTGCTGTAATACTGTAATTTCCTCCGGGATCAATAAAGTTTATCTAATCTAATACAGGAGACACAGGAAAAGTCATAAAATAGATAGAGAGGTGACTCAGGGCGTAACAAGTAGCCACAGGGGTCGAGGGACAAAACTTGGGGCTCACTTGAGAATGATCACACATTCACTATGACCGGCTATAGTAATATAAATAGAAAAAAAAATAAATTAACAACCAAAATCCATACTGAGCTATATTAAAAACAGTTTAGAATTGGGGAAAGAAAGAGGGGAATACATACAAATAAGAGGGAATTGCACATTCCATATAGCATATATATCAATATATATGGAATTAATAAGGAACAGCATGCGAAAACAGTTAGTAATGAAACAATAGTGCCACCAAATAAGGAATCATGGTGTACAAAGACATAAGTGTTATGGTGGGTTTACATGTCGCGATATCGGGCCGATATCGTAACCAACGACGCGGGAGCGCGCTTTTTGAGCACGCTTTTTCCGCCATCGCATCGCTGGTTTATACAGCCCGATATCGGGATACAACGTCCCTCCGATGTGTATGCCCCCCAACCCAGGAACGACCAGTTAACATGGGAGTGAATGGGTGACGTGGGCGTACACATCGTAGTTGGGCTGTCACACGGGACGATGCGGCTACAACGGCCATACGATATCGGGCGGTTGAATAGCACGGTCATTCAACCCCGATATCGTTTTGGCATCGTTCCAGCATCGCATTGTACGTTCAAACCGTACAACGCGCGAACGATATCGGGTCCAACTCCCGAACCACGTGACTTTTGGTCGGAGTTGGGTCGGAGTTGGACGCCGATATCGCGACGTGTAAACCCACCATTAATCTCAAGTGTGGGAGAAGCTATATCACCAGATACACAAGCATGTACCAATCACAATTTCAAGAAAGGTTTTCAAAACCTTATGTTACCTATAGATACACACACAATGCTCCTAGAGGACCGGTGTCCACCCCGACGCGTGCTTCATTACTCCACCTGTCAGGGGATGGAGTCCATACATTGTTGGGGCAGTTAAAATTTTTTTTTTAAAAAGTGCCCTTTCCAATTAGGTCAGCACACAACTTAAAGTGATGCAAGTGGCTCCCAGGCAACCGGACATCGGTGTCATGTGACCGGAGACATCAGACCCACATGGAGAATCACGTGGCCCGTCATCACTGGCTGCATATTGATTCAGAGAGGAGAGGAGGATTCAGAAACTCAGAGGGCACATGCGTGCAACTTGGCTTGAACCATGAAGACAAAAATTCACCATCAGAGGCTGCGGAGCACATGTACAAGATAAAAGCAATCATTGTGTCATCCTTATTGCACATCAAGCAAGAATCGTTGGTTTTTATATACGGGACCATCAATGAAAGCGACATAAAAATACATAACGATAAGTTTGCAATACAATACCAAAGTGCAAATAAAGGGCAGAAATAAAGTGACAACTTGACTTAAAGGGAACCTGTCACCTCATGTAAGCCCCCTAACCTGTCAATCCCTGTCCCTGCAGCACCCAAATACTTTCTGAATCATCCCTGTCTGAGCTCTTGGGTGTTTGGAAAAGTGAAATAGTATGTTTTAACAACTTACATGATTTTTGTCAGGTGGGCGTTTCTGACAGAGGGGCAGTGTCCCCAGGGCTGTGCTCCCCCCGCCTCGCCGCTCCATTTACGCCCCGATGGGCGTAATCATCGCGCCTTGTTTTTTCAAATGCCCCCACTTCGAATTCTATGATGTGGCATCACGTGATGCCTGTGCGCGTCATTTCCGGATCTTCTGCTCCACACATCACAGGCCACCTTCAGAGCATGCGCAGAAGGCACCTGGCGGTCTGCGCACCACCGGAAGTGACGCGCCACGGCATCACGTGATGCCACATCTTAGAATTCGGAAAAAGTGTGTCTTATAGTCCGAAAAATATGGTAACTAAGGCTAGAGTTTGTGCAGCGAGACTCACGGGTGATCTAGGACACTGACGTGGCTTCAAGCAAAAACGCATGGGTCTTCTAAGGAACTCCGAAACTTGCGGGTTTTTTCCCTATAGGATTTTATGGGGAATTGTAAAAAATAAATACAAGTACTTTTTAGAAGCGCAGGATTCCAGTGAGAACATAGTCTAACCTTGCCTGTAAATTGTATTAGGTAGCAGAACTTTGCTTTTCTGGATGTTGAGAGATGGTCAGTGGGACACCTTCACTTATTAAAGCGACCCAACACAGTATCCTTAAAAAGGGAGTGAACATTTTTGCATGTAGTCACTTTCCCTTCTGACTTCCATTCAATTTAGTCCTCTTCAATCCAACATGGCTGGCACAGCAGCATAGGAAGCTCAGCGGTGAGTATTAAAGGGATCCTGTCACCTCCAAAACGTCTCCTAAGATAGCAAAACATGTCCCTGCACCATCCCATCACTAATCTCACACTTCTTTTGTCTCCTAAAAGCATCCTGTGAAAGTGCATAAAAACGTTTTAATACGTACTCATTAGTGATTATAATTAGCAGGGGCTATATTCTTTAGTCACCAGGGCGGGCTGTTTTGCAGGCTCCAGGATCCACCCTGTCTCTGTCTGTTTGCTCTGCTTGTGCAGGCTTTACCCTCCCCTCTCCCTATCACTCACAGAAAGAAAATCATTAGTCCTGCCTTCAGTTTCACAGCAGCACAGATAGAGAGAGGGTGGATCCTGGAGCTGCAAAACAACACTAAAAAATATTGCCCCTGCTAATTATAATCACTAATGAGTAAGTATTTAATTGTTTATCTCCACTTTCACAGGATGCTTTTAGGAGACAAAAGGAGTGTGAGATTAGTGATGGGATGCTGCAGGGACATGTTTTGATAGCTTAGGAGCTATCAAAACAGCACATATTATAATTCTAGAACAATACAGAGAGTATTAGCACGGCCCCTGCGCACAGACATGAACATTTGTTAAGAGTTTGTTATCTTTCCACGGTTACTGCAGGGTTTAGATTATCAATAGAATCATCCGATGTCTCCTCAGATTTTTTCCTTAAACGGTTCTGTTTGATTCCAGGACCCTCCTTTTTCAGCACAATATGAGAGTCACCAGGTTCCTTACAGACTCTTCTCTGGGGTTTAGATCAGCTCAGGGAGTGTAATTTTTCAATCTTCTTGGGACCAGGTTTCCACCTGTTTTCACTTTCAGACTTATTGAGTTCAGTTACTCTAATCTCCCAGACTTATTGAGACGTTCAGTTACCCTCATCTCCATTCCTCCCGGAAGCATGGAGCTATTCGCTTGTTTGCCTATTTTTGTCTCGGGTAGAATCATTACCCCTCTGTCATGGACTAGGCAATGCTCGCTGGTACTTCCAGCAATTCACCTTTTTGAAGAAGGTTTGGGACTTCAGGCCCACCTGGCCCCAAGACAGGGGATTATTTTATCGAAGAGACTTCGATTATATTGGTTTGGTGGGTAGCCTGTTCAGCAATTGGAATCCAAGAGGCTCCTTCATGTTCCCTTGGTCTGTCCTCTTGACTCCACTATGCTCAGGGTTATTCCTGTGCTATCCTTTTCCTCTCGGAAGGATTACATCTTTCCATTCCTCAGGGGAAGCCTTTTGCATCGGTGGAGTTACTCTTCTCCACTCAGTGTTGGGTGAAAACCTTCATTTCAGTTTTTTCCTTTCTGATTTTACTCTGTCCTGAGAGCCTTTAGTCTCCCACTGTTCTTTGTCTCTGACCAAGGTAGGGCATGTTCCTTTTCTTTTCAGTTCCCTGAAATATATCTTTGGCACTTCAATTCTTGCACGGGACTCATTGTATCATCCCATTTCTGGTTCTATCCTATCTGCTGCTTACAGCGCTCATCTTCGTGTCTAGTACAGGCTTCTCAACTACTAGTTCTTGGTCTCATGAAGAAGAGTCCTTCTTATAGGGAACCTGTCATCCTCTTTGGGCATTCTAAACTGTGCCCAACATCTCTAACATGCTGTAAATGGGGTTCCTGTTACCCCTCTATGTGCCCAGACGTCCCCCTGCATACCTCAGAAATGCACTTTTATTCTGTCCCACGCTGTATGATAATTAAGGCTGAAAAGGTTCGGGAGGGTCAGCTCTACGTGGTCCGCGCCGCCCCCTGCCTTGAATAGCTGCCCCGCTGTTTTGACATTCCCCCCTCTCCTGTGTATGGCTGTTGAATGGCAGGCATATTTCGCGCTTGTGCAGTGGAGCGGGTCACTGTGATCCATTGAAGATACACAGTGCCCGAAGTCTCGCGAGACTTCAGGTACTGTATATTCAGGGGGACCTCTGGGCACAGAGGGGTTACAGGAACCCCAATTACAGCATGTTACAGATGGTGGGCATAGTTTAGAATGCCCAAACGGGGAGCGACAGGTTCGGTTTAAGGACCATGCAGTTTGGACGAGTTTCTCTGTTTAAACGTATAGGAGTAATCTTCTTTCGCTGCTTGGATACCCGCTGTTTATCATAGTTACCAGCGTTCTCCCTGCTTACAGGCAGGGCTAAGCAGGGAGAACACTGGTAACCATGGTAAACACCGGGTATCTAGGCAGCGCGCGCTGCCTAGATACCCGGTGTTTATCATGGTTAAGAGTCCTGTGAGGTCACTGATCGCTGGTTTCTCGCTGTCACATGCTGCGATGCGTGCTGACCAGCGGGAAACCAACAATCAAAAAATGACCCGCAGCACTTTTTAACGATCAGCGACCTCACAGCAGGGGCCTGATCGCTGCAAAGTGTCACACAGAACGAAATCGCTGGAGAGATCGAGGTAACGTCACAGTTACAACGGTCTCTCTAACGATATCGTTATGTGAGACAGGGCCATAACGTCTCCCTTTAAATTGAGCTTCTCTCAGCTGGTTTATGACCACATCAAATTTCAGTTCAACGAGAATGTGGTTTTAAGTCATAAATAAACGCAAAGCAGATCAGAGTGGGAGTTATTTGGTGACTTTGGCCACAACACAGGTCACAATGTGCTGCTGCTGCATCATAGCTTAATGTTGAGGAATGAAGTTGCATTGTGGCCACTGCGGTATTGTGACAAACAATTTACAAAAAAATCTGAATGGGTCTGACTTCTTGGGACTTGCTTGTTGTGTTAGCATTATTCTTGGCAGGTTTGATGACATCACTGAGCAAATGACATCACAACTGATATAGAATGTACAAAGTTCTACACTGTGGCCATCTTGTGCCACTAGGACCTTACAACCGGAATGGACGAACCCAGGTAAGGAGCTCTTTTCTTATAGGGGGGATATAGGAGCTAAAACCTCTTACAATCATCTGTTATGGTACCTTTACACGCGGCAACATTCCTAGGGTGGCTACAGGTAACTTACTGGCTGCAGTGAAATCATGGAGAGATGATTCCATTTGTACACAGCAACAAGATAGAACCTTGTCTCCATGATTTCACTGCAGCCAGTAAGTTACCTGTTGACACCCTAGAAATGTAGCCGCGTGTAAAGGTACCATTATTGCTGTAGAATGAGGTTGCATTGAGACCCGCTGGGTTATTGTGACAAGCAATTTACAAAAAAAAATCTGAATGGGTCTGACTTTTTGCAACTTGCTTTTTATGGTCGCAGTAGTCTTGGGTTTGTAATGAAACCCCATTCAAATACATGGCACAGTGATGTTGAAGCAGACCATAATTATTTGGACTGCACATCATGTTTAGCAGCCAAAGTTGCCTTGTAACTGCAGCCTTACAAACACCCGATCAGGACGATCGCAGTGACTGATTCTTAGTGTCCCAAGTCCCCTGTTTATTGAGAGCTGGGTATCTCCAAGTCCCATACACAGTGAGCGGAGTGGCAAAGCATAGGCTTTGATCATTCACACAGGAGACTCTACACAAATTGGTTGTACCCCAGCAATGGGAAACCTAATCTGTAAAGAGTTGTAATTGTGACAAAACTATAGATGGGCAAATTAATTCACAGGACCCTGGTCCAGCGGCCATGCCAGCATTCTGTGGCTTTTGAATGACAGATGTGTACCTGCCATCTACTACCTCCAAACATACCTGAGGTAGGTTCATAGGCGGAAGAAACCTTGGCTTTATTAGTCCTGTCAATAGTAGTGAAAGGGGTATTCCCATCTCCAAGATCCTATCCCAAATTGTAGTAGGTGTAATAATAATAATAATAGCAAATCCCTCCACTTAGAAATGTAGTATAGTTCTCCTGATTAGCTAATGTCACTTACATCATATGAAGCATTCCAGCTTATGTATCCATGGTTACAACCACACATATAGTGACAGTTACATAGGTATCCATGGTTACTAAGCTGTAATGCATGAGGTACACATGTGCCATTTAGAGTCATATACACACATAGTGCATACGTACCCTGCGATCAATGATACATGAACTCCAATATTGCTGTAATCGTTAAAAAATGTCAAGTACTTACGTATCAATTTTTTTTTAAGCAAAAAGTGCAAAAGCCTCCAACCAACCGAAATATGGATGATCAGTAACATCATGTCCTGTCTCTCCAGGTGTGTGGGTCCTATATTTTTTCTTTATAGTACATATTGGGATTTTTGCTATGTGACGTCTATGTTCACCCCTGCAGGTACAGAGCTCTTTACTTGTCTGACAGCTAAAACCTCTTGCAATCAGCTGTTATTGTTGTGTGAAGCTTCTACAGGACACGTAATATTACGGCCCCTAATGGGAGGGTTCTATGTAATACATTTGTTGAGTCTGGTTTAGAGTTTGATCTAATAACGTGCATGTACACCAGGCCGGCATCAGCACCCAGGCAAGTGTTGGGGCCCTGGGCAAACAGGAGGGCCCACTCGCTGTGACACAGGTTGGGACAACTCCATATGGCTTCATTATTGGGTAGTTTTGCCATTCACGTCAAATTTGAGCATTTTTAACAAAAATTAATTGCAAATGCCATCAGTCTCTGCTGTCAGCTCTCTTTTATTGTTGAATCACTGGGTGACCTGGGAGTTGCTTATTGTGGTCAGGAATGGCAGTATGGAGTCCTGAGTTTTCCTTTAGAACATAGGAAATAGACGGGTCCCTTTAAATGTGCATCTCATAATTATATGCAGGGTTGTTGCCGATTTATTGAAGAGGACCCATCGACCCCCTGATGCCTTCCAAAGTGAAAGCACCACTGAATGCAGCGTGTCTGCTGCGTTCAGGGAAGGGGTCTCCCATGTCTCCCGCCCCCTGTAAGTAATACACTATTAAGAAAGTCTTAAGATAAGAAGCCTGAAGGGATTTACTGATTATGTAGTCCTCGCTGTTCTCAGGGTCATCCTGACCCCTGCCTCTCTGTTCCGCCTCCTGCCTTTCTGGGTCTCCCCTCCTTGTTGTGCGCATGCCTCAGCGTCTGAACTCACACAGGCGCCCAGCAAGGAATTAGTAGGAGCGGGTCCCGGCTGCTGGAAAGTCAGCGCCAGAGCCTGCCCTGCTAAAGATCATGCTGAATGCATACAGCAGGGCGGGCTCTAGCGCTGACGTTCCCGCGCATGCCTCTGGCCTTCCTATCTTAAAACTGTCAAAATTGTTTATTACAGGTTAAATGGGGGGGGTCGGTAGAGACATGGGAGACTCCTTCTCTGAATGCAGCATACACGTTGCATCTAGTGGTGCTTTCCCTTTGGAAAGCATGGGGGGCGGGGGGGTGACAGGTCCTCTTTAAAGTGAACTATTCCTTTATGTTTTAATCTCCATCTATAAGAACAGCAGTGACCGTGATATCATAGATCATACAACATCACTGACTTTCCGTGACTTCACAATCAGAATAGAAAGTACCAAGTTCTAAACCTGAATAATTTTTTGTTTTTAGACACAGACAACAGGAAGGTGACAAGCAGGGCTGTAGAGTCTGAGTCTGTGTCTGGATTCAGGGAAGTTGGGAAGAGTCAGATGTTTCGACTTCACAGCCCTGGTGACAAGTCCAGGTGAGTATTTCTGTGGAGCTCATGCCAGCAGCCACAGCCTACGGGCGGCCCCCCCTCCCCCGTTTGCGGCCTACGGGAGGCCCCCCTCCCCCGCTTTGCGGCCTACGGGCGGCCACCCTCCCCCGCTGTGCGGCCTACGGGCGACCCCCCCTCCCCCGCTGTGCGGCTTACGGGCGGCCCCCCTCCCCCGCTTTGCGGCCTACGGGCGGCCCCCCTCCCCCGTTCTGCGGCCTACGGGAGCCCCCTCCCCCGCTTTGCGGCCTACGGGAGCCCCCCTCCCCCGCTTTGCGGCCTACGGGCGGCCCCCCCTCCCCCGCTCTGCGGCCTACGGGTGGCCCCCCCTCCCCCGCTTTGCGGCATAGGGGAGGCCCCCCTCCCCCGCTTTGCGGCCTACGGAGGCCCCCTCCCCCGCTTTGCGGCCTACGGAGGCCCCCCTCCCCCGCTTTGCGGCCTACGGAGGCCTCCCTCCCCCGCTTTGCGGCCTATAGACGACCCCGCTCCCCCGCTTTGCGGCCTACGGAAGCCCCCCTCCCCCACTTTGCGGCCTACGGAGGCCCCCTCCCCCGCTTTGCGGCCTACGGGCGACCCCCTCCCCCGCTTGTGGCCTACGGGGGGCCCCCCTCCCCCGCTTTGCTGCCTATGGTGGCCCCCTCCCCCGCTTTGCGGCCTAAGGAGGCCCCCCTCCCCCGCTGTGCGGCTTACGGAGGCCTCCCTCCCCCGCTTTGCGGCCTACGGGCGACCCCCCTCCCCCTCTTTGCGGCCTACGGGGGGCCCCCCTCCCCCGCTTTGCGGCCTACGGAGGCCCCCTCCCCCGCTTTGCGGCCTACGGAGGCCCCCCTCCCCCGCTTTGCGGCCTACGGGCGGCCCCCCCTCCCCCGCTTTGCGGCCTACGGAGGCCTTCCTCCCCCGCTTTGCGGCCTACGGGCGACCCCCCTCCCCCGCTTTGCGGCCTACGGGCGACCCCCCTCCCCCGCTTTGCGGCCTACGGAGGCCCCCCTCCCCCGCTTTGCGGCCTACGGGCGGCCCCCCCTACCCCGCTCTGCGGCCTACGGGAGCCCCCCCTCCCCCGCTTTGCGGCCTACGGGGGACCCCCTCCCCTGCTTTGTGGCATACGGGCGGCCCCCCTCCCCCGCTTAGCGGCCTACGGGCGACCCCCCTCCCCCGCTTTGCGGCCTACGGGGGGCCCCCCTCCCCTGCTTTGCGGCCTACGGAGGCCCCCCTCCCCCGCTTTGCGGTCTACGGAGGCCCCCCTCCCCCGCTTTGCGGCCTACGGGCGACCGCCCTCCCCCGCTTTGCGGCCTACGGGCGACCCCCCTCCCCCGCTTTGCGGCCTACGGGAGGCCCCCCTCCCCCGCCTTGCGGCCTACGGAGGCCCCCCTCCCCCGCTTTGCGGCCTACGGGCGACCCCCCTCCCCCACTTTGCGGCCTACGGGCGACCCCCCTCCCCCGCTTTGCGGCCTATGGGCGACCCCCCTCCCCTGCTTTGCGGCCTACGGAGGCCCCCCTCCCCCGCTTTGCGGCCTACGGGCAGCCCCCCCTCCCCCGCTATGCGGCCTACGGGAGGCCCCCCCCTCCCCCGCTTTGCGGCCTACGGGCGACCCCCCTCCCCTGCTTCGCGGCCTACGGGAGGCCCCCCTCCCCCGCTTTGCGGCCTACTGAGGCCTCCCTCCCCCGCTTAGCGGCCTACGGGGGGGCCCCCTCCCCCGCTTTGCGGCCTACGGAGGCCTCCCTCCCCCGCTTAGCGGCCTGCGGGCGACCCCCCTCCCCCGCTTTGCGGCCTACGGGGGCCCCCCTCCCCCACTTTGCGGCCTTCGGGAGGCCCCCCCTCCCCCGCTTTGCGGCCTACGGGCGACCCCCGTCCCCCGCTTCGCGGCCTACGGGAGGCCCTCCTCCCCCGCTTTGCGGCCTACGGAGGCCCCCTCCCCCGCTTTGCGGCCTACGGAGGCCTCCCTCCCCCGCTTTGCGGCCTACGGAGGCCCCCCTCCCCCGCTTTGCGGCCTACGGAGGCCTCCCTCCCCCTCTTTGCGGCCACTGGAGGCCTCCCTCCATCGCTTTGCGGCCTACGGAGGCCCCCTCCCCCGCTTTGCGGCCTACGGAGGCCTCCCTCCCCCGCTTTGTGGCCTATGGCCCTCCCCCCTGCTTTGTGGCCTATGGCACCCTCCCTGCTTTGCGGCCTATGGCCCCCCCCGCTTTGCGGCCTATGGCCCCCCCTGCTTTGCCTGCTTCGCGGCCTAGGCCCCCCCTGCTTCGCGGCCTAGGCCCACCACCCCCGCTTTGCCAGCTTCGCAGTCTCCCCCCATATGCTTTGCCCAGAGTATCCATCGTGCTAGATTGTGAGCTTCTAGTGGCAGGCGGCATGTCTTTTTTTCCATGATGTACAGTTATTCAGCAATAAGCAGCAGGTCACACGTGATCCAGGGAGATATCCGATCGCCAGAACTGGGGTCAGGAAGGAATTTTTTTCCCCCCTGAGGTAGAACTCTCCGGGGGTTTTCTTCGCCTTCCTCTGGATCTTTGGGTTGGGTGGCTCATCAGGTCCGCAATGTCCACAGCAAGTTCTGTGGTCTCCATCGGGGCTGGACCTGAGAGTCACTTTGACCTTTAATTTATTAAAGAGTCGGTAATATTTTCATTACAATGTTGCTTATTGCTATTCCAATTAATAAAAAAAAAATTATAGATAATATACTGTGGTGTGTGTTTTATTTGTCTGCACTTCACCCTACACAGCGACAATCGCTCAACACTCCAGAACTACAACGGACTGACCTGCTGATCTGGCATCTAATAACGTGTCTCATCTGCTATATACATGGTGGCAGCTACTGCAGGACCAGGGACTATAGGGGGCGATGTACATTGAGGGGGATCACATTACTCCAGCCACAATAACATCACCTGTCCAAACTTACCGTATTTCACTAGTTATGGTGTTCAGTCTCTGTGATGGGGCACTCACATTATATAGATACTACTGTATATAATACTACCAGAAAAGACCGGGCCACAGACGCAGAATACAACTAATGTGTAAAAAGGAAAGATACAGAAAATCGTTTGTTCCGACAGCTGTGGGGATGTTTAACAAATGTATAAGTGTAAAGCATCCAAAGACTAAGTGAAGTTCTATGTGTATGGGGGGAATAGGGGAGGTACATGTACCAGTCTACCCACATCTGCTGTCCATATAGACTTATTTTGTAAAGTGTGTAATGTTCTTGATCTTTGTTCTGCTGCTGTAATACTGTAATTTCCTCCGGGATCAATAAAGTTTATCTAATCTAATCTAATCCAGGAGACACAGGAAAAGTCATAAAATAGATAGAGAGGTGACTCAGGGCGTAACAAGTAGCCACAGGGGTCGAGGGACAAAACTTGGGGCTCACTTGAGAATGATCACACATTCACTATGACCGGCTATAGTAATATAAATAGAAAAAAAAAAGAAATTAACAACCAAAATCCATACTGAGCTATATTAAAAACAGTTTAGAATTGGGGAAAGAAAGAGGGGGATACATACAAATAAGAGGGAATTGCACATTCCATATAGCATATATATCAATATATATGGAATTAATAAGGAACAGCATGCGAAAACAGTAATGAAACAATAGTGCCACCAAATAAGGAATTCTGGTGTACAAAGACATAAGTGTTAATCTCAAGTGAGGGAGAAGCTATATCACCAGATACACAAGCATGTATCAATCACAATTTCGAGAAAGATTTTCAAAACCTTATGTTACCTATAGATACACACACAATGCTCCTAGAGGAACGGTGTCCACCCCGACGCGTGTTGCATTACTCCACCTGTCAGGGGATGGAGTCCATACACTGTGTCATCCTTATTGCACATCAAGCAAGAATCGTTGGTTTGTATATATGGGACCATCAATGAAAGCGACATAAAAACACATAACGATAAGTTTGCAATACAATACCAAAGTGCAAATAAAGGGCAGAAATAAAGTGACAACTTGACTTAAAGGGAACCTGTCACCTCATGTAAGCCCCCTAACCTGTCAATACCTGTCCCTGCAGCACCCAAATACTTTCTGAATCATCCCTGTCTGAGCTCTTGGGTGTTTGGAAAAGTGAAATAGTATGTTTTAATAACTTACATGATTTTTGTCAGGTGGGCGTTTCTGACAGAGGGGCAGTGTCCCCAGGGCTGCGCTCCCCCCGCCTCGCCGCTCCAATTACGCCCCGATGGGCGTAATCATCGCGCCTTGTTTTTTCAAATGCCCCCGCTTCGAATTCTATGATGTGGCATCACGTGATGCCTGTGCGCCTCATTTCCGGATCTTCTGCTCCACACGTCACAGGCCACCTTCAGAGCATGTGCAGAAGGCACCTGGCGGTCTGCGCACCACCGGAAATGACGCGCCACGGCATCACGTGATGCCACATCATAGATTTCGGAGCGGGGGCATTTGAAAAAACAAAGTGCGCTGGGGGCACATTATTAGAGGTCAGGTTCCTTTTAAGGAGGGTGGGTCACTGCTCCATTACACACACACACACACACACAAACAATAGATGGGGGTCACTGCCGCAATTACACACACTTGAGGGGGGGGGGTCACTGCCCCCATTACACACACACACACACTAGAGGGGGGGTCACTGTCCCCAACACACACACACTGGAGGGGGGGTCACTGTCCCCAACACACACACACTAGAGGGGGGTCACTGTCCCCATCACAGACACACACACTAGAGGGGGAGTCACTGTCCCCATCACACACACACACACACGGGTCATTCCATGTCAAGTGATCCAAGAATGTATATTTTTTTTACCTGACGTCTTTAGATGTTTTAAATTCTTTTTCTATATGAAGTACAACTCTAGTTAATTACAAAAAAAAGTTTTGAACTTTTTTCTTTATCAGTTAATTTTTTACAGATTTTTAAAGTTTTAAAAAAGTGCGAATTTTGGCCTGGTATGGCTTTACATTTTCTATCATATCTCGGGCTAGAAATAACATAATGAAATGGGAGAGGCATAATTTTACTCAGAACGGTAACAGCTTTCATTTGATATGTCACAAGACTATGGTGTTTTATATTTTGTTTGGGAAAATCAAATTCTAAATTTTGATGCGCAATTGTGAAATAAATGTTAGTTTGAAAATTGTGAAAAGATGCCTGTGTGTTACTTGTGTTCTTGGTTATATTTGTGCAGAGATTCAACTTGGGACCTGTCAAATTTATATATTTTTTATTTTATGGTTGTATGAGTTATTACAACTTATTGAATAAAACATTTATATGCAAGAAAAAGAAACACAAAACACAAATCCCATAAGTGCCAGGATAAATACATCTTAATCATCAGAACACAACGCTCAGCATTTTCAACCTGAATGCATTGAACAAACCAAAAGAAAAAGAGGTGATCATATCCTCAAGTGTGATTGAACAAGATTAAAAGAATCAAAAATGTTAACTCCTATTTATACATGTAAAGTTGTTTTCTATTATATCACTAAACATGTCATTTATGAAGTGTTTAATAAGAATAGTACAGTAGTTACGGTAAATCATCATTCTATAAAATATGAACTAATCAAACAATTAATAGTACGTTTTTAAAGTGGCTTTTTATCATCAATTTGTCCCTTTTATGTCCATTTCCTTTTGTGTCAGAGTATGTCCAGCCTGTCACTGAGTTATTAACTGACTTTTTCTCAATCTTTGGAGAGTACAATAGCCGCCACCAGCGCCAATCATATTCACAGGTCACATAGCCAGTTATGTCATCCATTGCCAATCTTGTGCCGCCTTCTACCACTCCATGGACTTCACTGTCTTTGCTGAATTAAAAAATCCTTGTTTTTATTTCTGTTTCACTACATGGAATGAAAGTGTGGTATTGCTGAGTCCCTTTGATGGCTTCTGCTTCCTGTAACCGATATTTTAACAAACTCTCCTCCTCTTCGTAGTCCTGGTTTGTACAATATTCAATACAATAACCGCTCTGTCTCACAACCCCAAACAACTCTTTAAAACCTTCAACTCTTTACTTCATCCTCCTGCACCTCCTCCCTCACCCCTCATCTCCGCCGACGACTTCGCCACCTTCTTCAAAGACAAAATTGACACTCAGACAAAGCTTTGATCCCCACTCCCCCCGCCCCATCCCACCCCCAGCCCATCCCTCATCACCCAAATGCAGTTTCACCCCCATGACAGAGGACCACCTCTCCTCCCTCCTAGCACGATCACACCTCACCACATGCGCCCTTGATCCACTTCCCTCGCATCTCATCCCTAACCTCACCACAGTCCTCATCCCTGCTCTAACACACCTCTTCAACATTTCACTCAAATCCGGCACATTCCCCTCACCCTTCAAACACGCCCTAATCACACCCATCCTAAAAAAAACATCACTAGACCCTACAACAGTCTCCAACTATCGCCCCATATCTCTCCTCCCGTTTGCCTCAAAACATTTTGAACAACACGTCTATTCCGAACTGTCTTCCCACCTCTCTTCCTGTACTCTCTTTGATCGCCTACAATCCGGCTTCCGACCTCACCACTCCACCGAAACAGCCCTAACCAAAGTAACTAACGATCTTCTGATCGCCAAGAGCAAACGACACTATTCTGTCCTCATTCTTCTCGACCTCTTTGCTGCCTTCGACACTGTTGACCACTCCCTCTTACTCCAAATTCTTGAGTCTCTTGGCATTACTGACCTCTCCCTCTTCTGGATCTCCTCCTACCTAACGGACAGGACATTCAGCGTCACCCACTCCCACACCTCCTCCTCACCCCACCCCCTCTCTGTAGGTGTCCCCCAAGGCTCGGTCCTGGGACCACTACTCTTCTACATTTACACCCTCGGCCTAGGCAACCTCATCGAGTCACACGGACTCCAATACCACCTCTACGCCGACGACACCCAAATCTTATCTGTCTGGCCCTGACATTTCCTCTGTTTTATCCAAAATTCCTCCCTGCCTATCCACCATCGCATCCTTCTTTTCTTCCCGCTTCCTAAAACTCAACATGGACAAGACTGAATTCTTCGTCTTTCCCCCGAACAACCCCGTCCCGCTTCCTGACCTATCCATCACCGTCGATAACTGCACACTCTCACCCCTCCCCCACACCAAGTGCCTCGGGGTAATCCTCGACTCCTCCCTCTCCTTCAAGCCCCACATCCAAGCCCTCACCACTGCCTGTCAACTCCAACTAAAAAACATTGTCCGTATCTGCTCCTTCCTGACCACAACACGGCCAAGACACTCGTCCACACCCTCATCATCTCCCGCCTGGACTACTGCAACCTCCTATTAACCGGCCTCCCTGCCTCCTCCCTCGAACCTCTCTGTGCCATCCTCAACTCTGCGGCCCGATTCATCCACCTATCTCCCCAATACTCCCCCGCCTCCCCTCTCCGCCGAGACCTCCACTGGCTCCCCATCCCCCTGCGATCTCACTTCAAAACCTTAACCCTGACATACAAGGCCATACACAACCTGTCCCCTCCCTACATCTACGACCTAGTCTCCCGCTACCTTCCCGCACGCACCTTGCGTTCCTCTCAGGAACTCCTTCTCTCAACCCCCCGCATCTCCACCTCCCACAACCGCACACAAGACTTCTCTCGTGCCTCTACCAGACTCTGTAACTCCCTCCCCCACCACATCAGACACTCCCCTACCCTGGGAACGTTCAAGAAAAACCTGAAGACCCACCTCTTCCTACAAGCCTACAACACACACTGAGACCCTATCCACTGCACCATCTCACCTCTCCCCTCCTACTGTCTCCCTCCCCACCCCCTCTAGACTGTGAGCCCTCGCGGACAGGATCCCCGGCCCTATTGTACCCATATGATTTATTGTGGATTTGTCGTCTGTGGTCATCTCTGACCACCTGTCTTTGTCTACCCCCTAAATTGTAAAGCGCTATGTATCCCAATAGCGCTATATAAATACCTAATAATAATAATAATAATAATAATAATATTGTTCATTCTCAGGTTGAGCCCTAACAAAGCTTTCTCCTATATGTCCTCTCCTGCTTCTAAGCTGTAACATATCAAAATAATACAGTAATGTCTAAAAATCATGGATTATTTGGTGAATATAGACCCCACACTTTTAGACCACAGGCTGAACAGATCTGAATTCAAGATTTTTCGATTTGACACTATAATAGTTAAATATTTTAAAATATGATCCCATTGCGATCCCATCTTGAAATTTGGTACAGATGTGGCTAAGAGCATAGCAGACACATGGGCAGCTTTGGAAAATTTTTAATTATGCTGATTTTTCAGATATTAGTTTAAAAATTTTGCTTTTGCGTTCGCATGGGTAAAATATTAACATAGATCCTCTTGTGACATATCTGGTGAAAGCCTGGACAGTTCTGAGTAGATTGGTGTTTATTTTGTTTCTCTATCTTATTTCTAGCCAGAGATATGATAGAAAATGTAAAGTCATACCAGGCCAAAATTCCAAAATTTGCGCTTTTTTAAAACTTTAAAAATCTGAAAAAATTAACTGATAAAAAGTTTTGAATCTTTTTCTTTATTTGTCATTAAGTAAAGTTGTACTTCATATAAAAAATTTAAAAAAAAATCTAAAGACATCAGGTAAAAAAAATATTCATATTTAGATCACTTGATATGGAATGACCCATTGACGCTATTAATAGTAAAATATTTTAAAATATGATCCCATCGCGATCCCAACTTGAAATTTGGTACAGATGTGGCTAACAGCACAGCAGACATATGGGCAGTTTTTTAAATATTTAAATTATGCCGATTTTTCGGAAATGAGTTTTAAAATTTTGCGTTTGCTTTTGAATGGGTAAAATATTAACAAATATACTCTTGTGACATATCTGATGAAAGTCTGTACAGTTCTGAGTAGAATGGTGTTTATTTTGTCTCTCTATCTTATTTCTAGCCTAAGTTATGAGTATGTTATGGCCACTTTACACACACCAACTTATCTGTCCAACTTCTGAACAACTTACTGGTTGCAGTGAAATCATGGACACATTGCTCCATTTTGTGGCTGTGTACAAATGGAACTATGTGTCCATGATTTCACTGCAACCAGTACCGTATATACTCGTGTATAAGCCGAGTTTTTCAGCCCAAAAATTGGGCTGAAAAGTCCCCCTCTCGGCTTATACACGGGTCATACGGTATGCTGTGGGGGGGGGGGCTGTGACCGGTGGCTGGAGGAGGCAGGAGGGGGCCGCAGTGACCGCAGGCGGTCACGTGGGGCCGCCTCATTAGTGCAATGAATATGCACGGCATCCCCCCGCCCATCAGCGGCGGGGGGATGCCGTGCATATTGCAATACACAGCCCCCCCTCCTTATTATGGGTCCCCCAGCAGAAATAAACAGCCCCCCCCCTCCTTATCACGTCCCCCCAGGCTGCGGCAGCTGTGAAAATAACAAACACTTTATACATCACCTTCCGACGCAGCTCCTCCGGTCCCGGCTCCTCCGCTCGCCGGCGTCTTCTTCCTTCTGGTGCCGGTGTCATGTGACCGGGCGCAGGAGATGACGTCATTTCCTGCGCGCGGTCACAGAAGCCGACATAAGAAGAAGACGCCGGCGAGCGGAGGAGCCGGGACCGGAGGAGCTGCGTCGGAAGGTGATGTATAAAGTGTTTGTTATTTTCACAGCTGCCGCAGCCTGGGGGGGACGTGATAAGGAGGGGGGGGCTGTTTACTACCACTGGGGCTGCATATACTACCACTGGGGCTGTTTACTACCACTGGGGCTGCATATACTACCACTGGGGCTGTTTACTACCACTGGGGCTGTTTACTACCACTGGGGCTGCATATACTACCACTGGGGCTGCATATACTACCACTGGGGCTGTTTACTACCACTGGGGCTGTTTACTACCACTGGGGCTGCATATACTACCACAGGGGCTGTTTACTACCACTGGGGCTGCATATACTACCACTGGGGCTGTTTACTACCACTGGGGCTGCATATACTACCACTGGGGCTGTTTACTACCACTGGGGCTGTATATACTACCACTGGGGCTGCATATACTACCACAGGGGCTGTTTACTACCACTGGGGCTGCATATACTACCACTGGGGCTGTTTACTACCACTGGGGCTGCATATACTACCACTGGGGCTGTTTACTACCACTGGGGCTGTATATACTACCACTGGGGCTGCATATACTACCACAGGGGCTGTTTACTACCACTGGGGCTGCATATACTACCACTGGGGCTGTTTACTACCACTGGGGCTGCATATACTACCACTGGGGCTGTTTACTACCACTGGGGCTGCATATACTACCACTGGGGCTGTTTACTACCACTGGGGCTGCATATACTACCACTGGGGCTGTTTACTACCACTGGGGCTGCATATACTACCACTGGGGCTGTTTACTACCACTGGGGCTGTTTACTACCACTGGGGCTGCATATACTACCACTGGGGCTGTTTACTACCACTGGGGCTGCATATACTACCACTGGGGCTGCATATACTACCACTGGGGCTGTATATACTACTGGGGCTGCATGTATATTACCACTGGGGCTGCTGCTGTATACTACCACTGGGGCTGCTGTATATACCTCTGGGGCTGCTATATACCACACTGCTGGGGGCTGTATACCTGTGCTGGGGTCCACCCTCGGCTTATACACGAGTCAATAGATTTTCCCAGGTTTTGGGGGCAAAAGTAGGGGGGTCGGCTTATACACGGGTCGGCTTATACACGAGTATATACGGTAAGTTGTTCAGAAGTTGGACAGATAAGTTGGTGTGTGTAAAGTGGCCATAAAGGCAGGCAACACCGAAATTCGCACTTTTTTCGAACTTTGAAAATCATTTTAAAAAAAAAAAATTTTTTTTTAAATTTTCTCTTCACATTTTGCATTGTCTGACATGCTATTATCAAATAACAAAATCTCAAAAGAATTAAAAATATAGAGGTAATAATCATTGGTTCACTTGACATGGAATGGCCCTACATCGTTATGTTTGACAGAGATAATGAGGACCAATCTCAATGCTAATGTGGCACCCCAAGGGTTAATGTGCCACAGAAACATCAACACAGGTTTACTCCCCACACAACATTACACTAGAAAGTGGGAGGAGTTTAGGTGGCACCTGCACTAGTGGGAGGAGCTAAGTTGTTTACCACAGAGCAGGAGTGACAGTTAGTTCAGTTTAGTGGGAGTCTGGAGCAGGAGCAGAGCCAAGTAGAAGTGGAGGTCCTGAGAGGTTTGAGGAGAGGAGACAGAGGAACAGAGGAACATACCCTGGATAAAGAGTTACCCCAAAAACTTGACACCGGGGAGGCGCTTAAGACGGATATCGGATCCGAGGCTGTGCCTGAGACAGACAGGACAGTAAACACCGGCATAGTGAAGGTCCACCATCTTCACTGTACCATAGCAAAGCAACACGGAGGGGTCAGTGACACAGAGGACTCAAGTTGCCCAGCATATTGGTACCCGTGAGCAGAGACAGGGCCAGCAGTATAGCTACAAGCAGCAGCAGGGCCACACACAGCGCTTAAGTAGGAAGCCAAGGACCCGGTCAGGGTGGGAGCAACCTGGTACAGACTCCGTGGACAATATTGTGATATACCATCTACAAGTAAAGACTTGAAGAACAACAGAAACCGTGAGTGTGTGTGATCCTTATACTGAAGCCCCACTTGCCCTCATATACTGCGATTACCTCTACTCTCATCATCTCTACTGCTACCCCTACTCTCCTGCAGCATCAATAACTATCCTGACAGACTTTAACTACTACTACCACTGCCCCGGGGAACCCAGTTCTGCCCACAGGAACTATTCTATCCGAGCTGCTATCCCATCATCCCCGGAGGTTCTGCAGCAGCGGCGGCCCCATTACTGGCTGCATATAGTGGGTGGCGTCACAAGTGACAAATCCCCTGTAAATAACCCCCATTTTATTGTGCGGGCCCGGGACACGGTCCGTACCAGGACAGCCGTGACATCCCCCAGCAGTACCCTGGTCCGGCACCGAGTACCCCGTCCCAGTGGGCTCCACACTATGCTATGGAGAGAAAATTCACAATGACCTCGGTATAACTCTGGATCGCTAGTGCGTCGTTTTTCACATGCTGGTGAGATGCCTGTTTGACATCTTTCCAGCGATGTGTAAACGACGCACCAGTGATCTCTGCACATCGTTATGGGGAACGGGATCGCTGATGCGTTGTTATGTGAGACTGGGCCTTTACACAGATATAGAAATATTTGTGAACAATATTTGAAAGAAAAAAGGTCTGTTGTGTAGGTGGAAAAAGTCTGAGATCTCTGAGTGTAGCTCATGAAAAATAGGAGCAAAAACAAAATTGTAGCATTGATATTTTTGTTCAGTATACGTGGAAAAGAAGAATAAGGGGTAAGTCACACACAGCAATATCGCTGAAATCAGCGACCTCACCAGCGAGATCCACCCAGACATCACCCCTACAGGAGCTCCCCCGGGGGACATTTATAGCATCTGCACCCAGACATCACTACTACAGGAGCTCCCCCGGGGTCATATATAACATCTGCACCCAGACATCACCACTAAAGGAGCTCCCCCGGGGGTTATATATAACATCTGCACCCAGACATCACTACTACAGCAGCGCCCCCGGGGGACATATACATCTGCACTCAGACATCACCTCTACAGGAGTGCCCCCGGGGGTCATATATAACATCTGCACCCAGACATCATCACTACAGGAGCGCCCCCGGGGGACATATACAACATCTGCACCCAGACATCACCACTACAGGAGCTCCCCCGGGGTCATATATAACATCTGCACCCAGACATCACCACTAAAGGAGCGCCCCCGGGGGAGATATACAACATCTGCACCCAGACATCACCACTACAGGAGCTCCCCCGGGGGTTATATATAACATCTGCACATAGACATCACCACTAGAGAAGCGCCCCCGGGGGTCATATACAACATCTGCACACAGACATCACCACTACAGGAGCACCCCCGGGGGTCATATATACCGTAACATCTGCACCCAGACATCACCGCTACAGGAGCTCCCCCGGGGGACATATACAACATCTGCACACAGACATCACTGCTACAGGAGCTCCCCCGGGAGTCATATATAACATCTGCACCCAGACATCACCGCTACAGGAGCTCCCCCGGGGGACATATACAACATCTGCACCCAGACATCACCACTACAGGAGCTCCCCCGGGGGTCATATTCAACATCTGCACCCAGACATCACCACTACAGGAGCTCCCCCGGGGGACATATACAACATCTGCACCTAGACATCACCACTACAGGAGCTCCCCTGGGGGTCATATATAACATCTGCACCCAGACATCACCTCTGCAGGAGCACCCCAGGGGGTCATATATAACATCTGCACCCAGACATCACCACTACAGGAGCACCCCCGGGGTCATATATAACATCTGCACCCAGATATCACCACTACAGGAGCGCCCCCGGGGGTCATATACAACATCTGCACCCAGACATCACCACTACAGGAGCTCCCCCGGGGGTCATATATAACATCTGCACCCAGACATCACCACTACAGGAGCTCCCCCGGAGGTCAGATACAACATCTGCACCCAGACATCTCCTCTACAGGAGCGCCCCCGGCGGACATATAAAACATGTGCACCCAGACATCACCACTACAGGAGTGCAGCAGGGGATGAGAGGCGTGCAGGTCTGCAGCGGAGGATGAGAGGCGTGCTGATCTGCAGTGGAGCATAAGAGCCGTGCGGGTCTGCAGTGGAAGATGAGAGGCGTGCTGGTCTGCAGCGGACGTTGAGAGGCGTGCGGATCTGCAGCGGGGGATGAGAGGCATGCGGGTCTGCAGAGGAGGATGAGAAGCATGCTGATCTGCAGTGAGGGATGAGAGGCATGCGGGTCTGCAGTGAGTGGAGGATGAGAGGCCTGCTGATCTGCAGTGGAGGATAAGAGGCATGCGGGTCTGCAGCGGGGGATGAGAGGCGTGCTGATCTGTAGCGAGGGATGAGAGGCGTGCTGATCTGCAGCGGGGGATGAGAGGCGTGCGGGTCTGCAGCGGAGGATGAGAGGCGTGCTGATCTGCAGTGGAGCATAAGAGCCATGCGGGTCTGCAGTGGAGGATGAGAGGCGTGCTGGTCTGCAGTGGAGCATAAGAGCCGTGCGGGTCTGCAGTGGAAGATGAGAGGCGTGCTGGTCTGCAGCGGAGGTTGAGAGGCGTGTGGGTCTGCAGCGGGGGATGCAGCGGGGGATGAGAGGCGTGCGGGTCTGCAGCGGGGGATGAGTGGCATGCGGGTCTGCAGCGGGGGATGAGAGGCATGCAGGTCTGCAGCGGGGGATGAGAGGCGTGCGGGTCTGCAGCATGGGATGAGAGGCGTGCGGGTCTGCAGCGGAGGATGAGAGGCGGAAGATTTGAACAAGGACTCGCTCTCTGGCTCTTTGTCTCTCGCTCTTTGTCTCTGGCTCTCTGTCTTTCGCTCTCTGTCTATATAATAGAAAGAGTGTAAAAAGAAATGGAAAAACAGCACAAAAATATAGAAAAAAGTTGACTTTATTGCCCAATGGCGTGGCCATGCATTGAGCAATAAAGTCCTCTTTTTTCTATTTTTTGTGCTGTTTTTCCTTTTCTTACTCTCTTGTAAGGAACCATCCTGATTGCTGGTTGGGAAAGCTTTGCACATAAATTGAGGTCATTTTTGGTGCTGTTCCAATTTTTCACTATTGATATAATGTATGTTTGGGTGGAGGCGGAGCATGGGTGGAGGCTGGGCGGAGTCTCGGTTGGGCCCCAAAATTTTGGCAGTAAGGGGCGCCGAAATTCCTAGCGGCCGCCCTGAATGTGTCCACCACTTCAAATGCCCACTATACATGCTATTCACTAGCCCAGATTAAACACATATGTGCCAGAGGGCAGAGGCGCAACTTGAAGCTCATGGCCACCAATGCAAAAGCCCCGATGGGGCCCCCAATTATTGCAAATATTTAATAGCATTAGTCTTTTTCTATAGGCTAAAGGCACTTGTGGGCCCATAGGCTTCAGGGTCCGGGTGTGATTGCAACCCCACAGCCACAGATTCCAACATTTACTACTATCAAAATTCAACAGAATCGTGAAAAGCAACAAATGGTCAGAACCCATGTTCACCCTAACCTGTGCACCCACTAAAACAAAAGGATAAAGCTCACCTGTCATTTTACATGCCTTTCTAAATAAGCAATCATGTGTATGTACATGAGGAATAACACTAATTCTGGCCATTCTATCACTTACATCCTACATTTCTCACCCGTTTCCCTCTTATTGGAATCTGTCTCTAGTTTCAGTTGTCTCTGAGCTAGTGGGTGAAGAATGGCTTCTAAAATGTCTTCCATATACAGTACACAAGGACTTGAGGGATTCCTGTCTCTTTCTAAAAGACCCTAAAAAAAATGTGGATTTGGGGGGGCCATTATAAAGCAATAATAAGCAGTGTAGCTGTGAATCCAGCTCTGGAATGCAATAAACCCTTACTAGAAAGTTTCTTTACCTATCTTTCTCATTCTTTTCCTGCTCAACACCAACAATCCATGGAAGATATCAGGTTATTATAATTCCTAACCTGAACATAACTTATATTTCACCTCTATGTGGGTGAACGGCATAGGTCAGTGCTCACCACGAAGGCTGGAACAGAGATGATACACGTTTAATATCACCTACCCCTCATTTATTAGGTTTCCTTGGCCTTAATACATATTAAAGGGTGCATTTTGTTAAAACAAAGAAAGAAACCTACTATCTGCTAGATATGATGTAGTCAGAAATATCATTTAATTTTCCACTTCATGAATATCAAAGCTTAATATTTTTGGAAGTTCGAGTAGGTTTTTTTTAGATTTGGCTCTTAGGAGGATACCTGTGTGTGCAGGTAACTATTACTGTGCAGATATTAGGCAACTTAACAAAAAACAAATATACGGTATTCCCATTACTTGTTTATTTTCACCAGGTAAATCAATATAACTGCACAAAATTTAGAAAAAAAACATTTCTGACATGCAAAAAGAAGCCCCCCAAAAAATTAGTGCCCAATATCGCCCCCTTTCTGTATGATGACACTCAGCAGCCTCCATCCATAGATTCTGTCAGTTTCTTGACCTGTTTACAATCAACATTGCGTGCAGCAGCCACCACAGCCTCCCAGACACTGTCCCCAGAGGTGTACTGTTTTCCCTCCCTGTAGATCCCACATTTTAGGAGGGGCCACAGGTTCTCTATGGGGTTCAGATCAGGTGAACTAGGGAACCATGTCATTATTTTTTCTTCTATTAGACCTTTACTGGCCAGCCACGCTGTGGAGTAGTTGGATGCATGTGATGGAGCATTGTCCTGCATGAAAATCATGTTTTTCTTGAACTATACCGACTTCTTCCTGTACCACTGCTTGAAGAAGTTGTCTTCCAAAAACTGGCAATAGGTCCGGGAGTTAAGCTTCACTCCATCCTCAACCCGAAAAGGTCCCACAAGTTGATCTTTGATGATACCAGCCCATACCAGTACCCCACCTCCACCTTGCTGGCGTCTGAGTCGGAGTGGATCTCTCTGCCCTTTACTGATCCAGCCTCTGGCCCATCCATCTGGCCCATCAAGAGTCACTCTCATTTCATCAGTCCATAAAACCTTTGAAAAATCAGTCTTAAGATATTTCTTGGCCCAGTCTTGACGTTTTATCTGATGTTTCTTGTTCCAAGTTGGTCATTTTTCAGCCTTCCTTACCTTGGCCATGTCCCTGAGTATAGCACACCTTGTGATTTTTGATACTGCAGTAACGTTGCAGCTCTGAAATATGGCAAAACTGGTGCAAATGGCATCTTGGCAGCTTCACACTTGACTTTCCTCAATTCATGGGCAGTTATTTTGCGCCTTTTTTGCCCAGCACGCTTCTTGCGACCCTGTTGGCTATTTGCCATGAAACGCTTGATTGTTCGGTGATCACGCTTCAAAAGTTTGGCAATTTCCAGACTGCTGCATCCCTCTGCAAGACATCTCACAATTGTGGACTTCTCAGAGCCCGTCAAAACTCTCTTCTGACCAATTTTGCCTATGGAAAGGCATCTGCCTAATAATTAAGCACACCTTATATAGGGTGCTGATGTCATTACACCACACCCCTCCCCATTACAGAGATGCAAATCACCTGATTTACTTAATTGGTAGTTGGCTCTCAATACAGTGACCAGCCCCATAATGCATCTGGCCGGATATGACGTTCAGTGCATCATAGGAGCAGAAGAGGGTGGGAAATTCAAACAGGAGGAGGAGATCAGGACCGAATGATGATGCCCAGCGGGGCATGAAGTGATGCAGTGAGGGGTGAATTGACCCTGGGGCAGCCTTTCCAGTCTCCTGACTGAGCGACTGCTTGTAAGTTAAAACTCATTTTTCACTTTTTTTATAGGGCGCATTTACAGCAGACACATTGCGCAGCCGCCAGCTCCACTTACATGCCCCAGATATGTGCTTTAATGAGCGCAGAGGAAACACGGTTTACAGCGTTTTCCTGTGCGCTTATCAAAAGCACATATCTGGGGCATGTAAGTGGAGCCGGCGGCTGCGCAATGAGTCCAGTTACCGTAGGGATACTATATACAGGTGGCGCATAGTGTTACATGCCGGTAATGCTATGCACTGAGCCTGAGAAATTCTAAGTTTTCATCGCATTCTCCAGGCTAGGGGCAGATGTAAGTCTGATCCTAGCCTTAGGCATGCAGTCTCCAGAAAGGATCCTGCCTGGGAAACTTAACCTCTGTCATAAGCCAGTGATGATAAACCAGTACTTTAATGACTAAGGGGTCTGGCCATTTGTTCATACTCTGGCTCCTTCAGTTCATTTGAGGGTAGGTACCTAGGCCTCCAGTTATTCCTGTATAATGTTTCAGTCACTTCCGAGAATCATGCTATCTCACTCTGGTCTCTATGTTGCAATTGCCTTGGGTGACCCACTACATGCGACCTTGATGACCTGTCAGACATATACATCTGTGCTATTCACTAGTGGATCCTAGGGATGAGCGAGTACTGAAATATTCGGACTCACTAGACTCGTAACGAGTAGGTCCCGATACTCCGTACACGTTACGAGTCTAGCGAGTTCAATGTGAGTCAATAGGGAAGCGAGTATTGCGAGTACTTCCTCTGCTGCTGGACCCTATAAAGAGGTCTAGCAGCACAGGAAAAATCTGCAATTCCCCATTTCATTGTTTAGAAGCCAGCGGTAAAAAGCCGCCAGCTTTTAAACAATGCTGAAGCCCCCTACTGGCTTCCCCGAAACCTGACAGCAGGATCCTCCGCTCCCCCCACCGCCTCCCTACCCTATCCTAACTTAAGATGGGGTGGGGAGGCTGCGGGGGGAGTGGAGGATCCTGCTGTCAAGCAGCCGGGGAGCGCAGAACCGACCGCGGCCAGCAGGGAGCTGTCCGCGTTCGTGAACTGAGGTAAAACCGGATTCTCCCGGATTGCCCTGGTCTGGAGCAATCCGGGGACCATAGAGCCCCATGTTATGAGGCGCCGGATTGCACCGGACGGGTACAATCCGGTAATCTCTAGGATACTCACAGAGTAACAAGTAGCCCGAGTACCCCTACTATTCGGCGAGTACCGAATAGTAGCGAGTAGACTCGCTCATCCCTAGTGGATCCTTATCTGATATTGTAGAATGAAACTGTCTCTTACCCTGAAGGTTAACTCCACCTATCGTGGGTTAGTCCCTCCACTTAACTATTACTTGTTATCACTACATCTTACATTATACTTACATACCTTATTACTACACTTATCATCACAGTACAGTTCACTCAACACAACATATACAAAGCCGCAGGAAACAATTCACATTACCACACATCAGTGGGGTTGGTGTCTTTATGGAGGACTCCAACTTTCAATCCACCTCTTTACATTTGTTCCATGGATCCACCCTGGTCTCTACCACAGGAGCGGACCTCGAACCCAGGGGGCCCTGGTGCAGCTATGGAGCGGGTGGGGGGGAGGGTGCTGGCGGCCGTCGGTGAGCAGCGGGGGGTGGGTGGGGGGGTGCTGGTGGCCATCGGTGAGGAACGGGGGGGGGTTATGGTGCTGGCGGCCGTTCGTTTATTAGTGGTGCGGCTCTACTACCTGCTGAGCCGCGCTGTGTGCATTCCTGGGAGCCGGAGAGGAGGGGCGGGATCAGGCAAGGGAAGCTTCTTGCTTCCCTTGCATGACCTTCCTCCCCTCTGACATTGGATTACAGGGGTCGGCTGGGGGCCCCCCTGCAGGCTTGCGGGGCCCCCTAGCTGGTCGGGGCCCTGGTGCAGCTGAACCAGGTGCACCACGGTAGGTCCGCCCCTGCTCTAGCTGGTCTATCAATGGCAATAGTGGTGACCGGACCCTATTAGTGATTGGTTCAGCACCACTTCCTGTGACTCGAGAGGAACCAGGAAACTCAGATTGGCAGGGGAACCTAAAAAATATGATTGATTAAATATTTTTAAAATAAACCCTAAACCCATGGTGACAAAGCACTGGCCCCACACGTAGCTCACGATGAGGATGTCTTCTGCTGGATTCTAGGGTTTTTTGGTTTTCTTCCTTTAAAGCCTGATCCTTTCTGATAACCTGGAGCATCAGTCTGATCCTAAATGTCTTGTTCCTAATTTGTCATTTCAATCAAAAAATGGCTAATATCAGAAAAAAAAGAAATGCCGTAAACCATCTGGACACAATAACAAAGTTTCGATATAGAACCCTCCAAACAGATTGAGGTCAGCAGGGCAACCCCTCGAAGAGCGGCAGCTCTTGCTTTTTCCAAGAAACTATGAAATTATTTTCTTATGAGAAAAAGTATTTTACTTTGTAATAGTCCTAATAAAGAGCGCAGGCATCCCTGATTGAAGGTCATTTTGTGCGTGAGGACACTCAAAGCTGAAAAATGTTGCAGCCACTGGAAGGGGACAACGTTATTAAAGGGAATCGGTCATCAGCTTTTTGCAACCTCAGTTTACAGTATACAAAAAGGAGGGAGCATAGAGTCCGTACACCACACATCCTTTTAAATGCAAAAACTGAACACAATTTTATGTTTTACAAAGATAGATAAAGTGACACGTGCACACACAACTCTTTTTCAGCGGGTAAATTACATGGATCCAGGTAAGAGATCAGGGGTAGTTACATGCGCAATAGACTCAATAGACTACAAGTAGAGAACAATCGCATTTAGGTACATAAAAGTGAGGGATAAGATTATATATGATTCTATACATAGATCACCTAGGTTTACCTAGATATACAAGAAGGGCATAAGTATACTTGATGTTTGTTATTTTCTAAGTATCTTATACAGAGTAAATGCAGGTAGAAGGAGTGGGGGCACTACCTAAAGGGGAACTCCTGGCCAGGAGGCAAAAGCGGACCGGAGACACAGTATTCACCCGGGGTGCCAGTCAAACCAACAATGTCCAAGTCAGAAAGCGGGAAGAAAAATGGCACTCACCGGGACTGCAAATAGCGATGTCCTTTATTGATAGGGTTGCGGGTACAGAGTGCAGGGAGGGGGTACCGGGGTGACGACGGCACCGTTTCGGGCTCTCGCCCTTCTACGGGTCACAGGTGTCGGAGTCCGAAACGGTGCCGTCGTCACCCCGGTACCCCCGCCCTGCACTCTGTACCCGCAACCCCATCAATAAAGGACATCGCTATTTGCAGTCCCGGTGAGTGCCGTCTTTCTTATATAGAGTATATTGCTCAGTGCAATAGTGGTTTTTGGAACCCAGCACATTGTGTCCAACGTTTATACTGAGACTGATAGCTGTCCCATGATATACATCCAAGGAGTCTCATCCAACACAATTCTAGGTCAAGTACCTAAGTGAAGGTTCAAAGTAAAGATTCCCAGTATTTATACATTTGCGCGATCTGCCAACCACGGAGACGCTAGCCCCTACAATGTTTTGCAATGTTGCTCCCTCGGAGGGCAAAATAAACATCAAGTATACTTGTGCCCTTCTTGTATATTCATGTAAAGCTAGGTGATCTATGTATAGAACAATATATAATCTTATCCCTCACTTTTTTAATATTATTATTATTTATTTATAGAGCACTATTGATTTCATGGTGCTGTACATATGAAAAAGTTACATACAAACAAGTTAAAAATACTATAAACAAACTAACAGTGACAGACTGATACAGAGGGGAGAAAGAACCCTGCCCTGGTGGGCTTACATTCTACAGGGCAGTGGGGAGAGAGACAGTAGGTTGGGTCTGCTCTGGTGGTGGCGGAGTGCCAGGTCCAAAGGTGGCGGAGCGCTGGGTCCAATGGTGGTGGAGCGCTGGGTCCAATGGTGGTGGAGCGCCAGGTCCAATGATGGTGGACCACCGGGTCCAATGGTGGAGGAGCACCAGGTCCAATGGTGGTGGAGCGCTGGGTCCAGTGGTGGTGAGGTGGCACTGTAGTCATTGCAGGTTGTAAGCTATTCTGATCAGATATGTTTTCAGGTTTCACTTTAAGGTTCCGAGTCCGAGTGTAGGGGACAGTTGGATGTTTTGAGGTGCAGAATTCCTGAGGATGGGGGATGCTCTGACGAAGTCTTGCAGGCGGTTAGATGAGGAACGTACAAGTGTGGAGGAAAAGAAGGAGGTATTGGGAAGATCGGAGGTTAGGAGTTGGATGATATCGGGAGATTAGTTCAGAGATATATGAGGGAGACAGATTGTGGACGGCTTTGCAGGTCATTGTTAGGAGCTTGAATTGGATACGCTGCTGAATTGGGAGCCAGTGGAGGGATTTTCAGAGGGGAGAAGTGGAGGAATAGCGAGGAGAGATGTAGATTAGTCAGGCAGCTGAGTTAAGGACAGATTGGAGAGGTACAAGAGTGTTGGCAGGGAGACCACAGAGGAGGAGGTTGCAGTAGTTGAGATGGGATATGATGAGGGCATGCACTAGTAGTTTAGTAGATTGGTGGTTGAAGAAGGAATGGATTCTAGAAATATTTTGGAGTTGGAGGCGGCAGGAGGTGGCAAGGGCTTGGATATGCGGTTAGAAGGATAGGGCAGAGTCAAGGGTAACTCCGTGGCAGCGGACTTCAGGTACAGGGCAAAGTGTTACGTCATTTATTGTGATAGATAGATCAGGTAAGGGAGGTGTGTGAGATGGAGGAAAGATTATGAGTTTGGTTTTGTCTGCATTGAGTTTTAGGAAGCGACAGGAGAAGGAGGAGGATATGGCTGATAGACACTCTGGAATTCTGGACGGCAGAGAGGTGAAGTCAGGGTCAGAGAGGTAGATCTGAATGTCGTCAGCATACAGGTGGTACTGGAATTCATGGGACTTTATGAGTTGTCCCAGACCAAGGGTATAGATGGAGAAAAATAGGGGCCCCAGGACAGAGCCTAGAGGACCCCAACAGAGAGGAGATGGGGCGAGGAGGTCATGTGGGAGTAGGAGACAATAAATGTGTGGTTGGAAAGGTAAGAGGAGATCCAGGAGAGGCCAAGGTCAGTGATACCAATTGAAGAGAGAATCTGTAATAAGAGGCAGAGGTCGACAGTGTCAAATGCAGAGGACAGGTCAAGAAGGAGGAGGACGGAGAACTGTCTGTTAGCTTTGGCCGTGAGTAAGTCGTTAGTAATTTTGGTCAGGGCAGTGTCAGTGGAGTGGTGGGGGCGGAAGCCAGATTGAAGGTTGTCAAGGAGGGAATTAGATGAGAGGTGGGATGAGAGTACAGTGTGGACATGCTTTTTGAGATGTTTGGAGGTGAACAGGAGCAAGGATATGGGCCGGTAGCTGGATGAGGTGGGGTGGAGGGATGGTTTCTTTAAGAAAGGTTGTTGCGTTTTTAAAAGCAGAAGGAAAGGTACCAGAAGTTAGCGATAGATTGAAGAAGTGGGTTAGGGCTGGGATGAGTGTGGTGGTGAGGTTGGGGAGGAAGTGAGATGGGATGGGGTCCAGTGCACAGACGGTGAGGTGTGATTTGGAGAGGAGGTGTGCGAGTTCTTCTTCAGTGATGAGGGGAGGAGAGTTAGTGGGGGAGAGGAGTGGTCTGATATACATAGGGGTTGTGGCGGTTGGGTAGCGAAGACTTGTCTGATCTGATCAATCTTGCTGGTGAAGTGTGTTGCAAAGTCTTCTACAGAAATACGAGAAGTAGGAGGGGGCAGTGGGGGGGCGAAGGAGAGAGTTAAACGTGTTGTGAGACAAAGAGGGTATGAGGGTAATGAAGTAATTCTGTTTAGTGGTTGTGAGTGCTGACTTGAATGTGAGAAGTGTTTGTTTGAATGCTGTGTAGTCTTCAATTTCTTTGATTTGAAAGGATCTGTAGTGTACGGACTCTATGTTCTCTCCTTTTTGTATGATTTATGATGAGTCTTAAGGTACACAGCTAGTAGGTACAGCTGGAAAATATTCTTACTGACTCATTTTACAGTAACATAATGTAGGCAAGGAGATTCTGAAATAATGTATCACATAGGTTACTGGCTGAGGCTGTTATGACGCTATCGAAGAATTTTGTATTAGGCATGTAACAGAGCTGGGAGAGCTGCCCCTAGCCACACCAGGCTCTATAGAGGCTTTGAAGAGTCAATTACAGCAGGGAGCGTGTCGGACTGCAGTGCTTGTGAATTTCTAGTCCTGTGGTATTAATGACCATTTAATAATCTCTTTAGTTTAGGTAAACAAGAGCACACACATCGATAAGAGAAGCAGAGTTGATTTTTGTTTTTCAACCCTGCTGTCCTCAGCTTACATAGTAAAATCCTGCTGACAGATTCCATTTAAAGGCAATAATATTGATAGATCCTAGATTTCTGCGGTGAATATTTATCTCCATTCAGATTCTGATGACGTGAACTGATGATGAACCAAAGAACAGCTGTGGAAATGGAAACCCACAGTCATTATAGATAAATGGCTCTTTTACCTTGACAAATCCCATTACACTAAAGTCCTACTTAGTAATTTAATGCCAAGCAAATCAAAGCAATTGTAACCAGTGTAGAAGATCTGCCCAGTTTGTACAATTTGTTAAACATACATATGTATTTTCCTTACATTGTATATTAGATATAGTATATGTGACTAAGGACTTATAGAGTTTAAAATGTGTAAATTGTATACATCTTTAGCTCACATGGCCTTTTACTTTAAATTAATTTGTGGCAACCCTGCATCTAACCATCACAAAATGAAATTGCTATCACATTTGGGGTCCATCTGTTGGATGTCTGAAAAGTACACACACTGCCTGATCTCTAACCAAGAAGCTGAGCACTGAAGGCCTGGGTTAGACTGTGACTTAGCCTCTGGTTGGGGGAAGAGGATTGTTAGGGTGTAGTAGGCAAAGGAAAGTCCATGGCGGAGGCAGCGGGAGCTGTTCTGAAGGGACCAACTGCAGGCAGTGAACCAGTCCCTAGGTTATCGAGGCTTGCAGGGCCTCGCCAACAACTAAAGTGGAGCACTCTGGGGCATCAGTAGTACATAGGATGAGGGAATTGTGATAGGCTCCTCATTACCAACCTGGCAGTAGATAGCCCACAGCAACCAACAAGGAGTTCAGGACAGCTAAAGGCACCAAGAAGCCTGAAGTACAAGAAAAGTCACCAGGAAGGCCAATATATACTCACCCAGCAGAATGGACTACAGTTCTCATCAGACTGGCCAGAACACCTGCCTGATGGTGGATGTACAACACTGGACCTGCTACAGAAATTTGCAGTAAAAGGTAAATCAAAAACTGACTCCTGCTGTTTGCTTTCTTCTCTACACCCACCACCATCACCCTCATCATCCCCCTGGGAGCAAACGCTAGTTGGGAAGGGTTAAACATTTGAGCTATTCTACAACTTATCTCCCACGGATCCTGTGCAGTGTCTGCCTCATCAGGCTAATTATCCCACCTGGCATCACAAATCAAACTTTAGCCCTACTATCACCCCATTTATATGTGCGGTTAGGACCACAGCTGCTGGGCACAGCTACCATGAACCGAACCCTATCCCAGCAGCTGAGTACCCCGGCTTTTGTCTTTGGAAGTACACTGAGCTGTAGGCTGATTTTCTGCTAAGGGGAAAAAAGAATTAAAAAAAAACCTCTTTAAATCTGATTTTCTAGCGAGTGTGGCGAGCTGAGTGTGACAGAGCGCAAGTGCGACAGAAGTAAGTGTGTGACTTGTGATTCAGTGACTTTGGATTCAGGGAGTTTGGAAGGGAGGACTTACTGAATTGCTGGTTGTATTTTGTTAATACTTTGCATTTCTTTTTACTTATCATTTCTGTCTGGTGCAATCCCCATTAGGAAATGAGCTCCATAATTGGCAATGCCATCCAGTGTACATCTTGCCACATGTATGCATTCCTTGACCAGCCGGTCGAGGGTGCATACTGCTGTGTGAGATGTGAGTACGTTGTGCATTTGGAAACCCAGATACTGGATCTAAATGAACGACTGACAACGCTGAGATCCATAGACAATATGGAAAGGAGTCTGCTGCTCACTGAACAGCTGCTCAATGGGATAGATGTGGGGAAGGATGGTAGCATGGAGCTGCAGGACCGTGAGGTAGACAGCTGGGTGACAGTTAGAAGGCGGGGTAGAGGGAAGGGTGCCAGGGAGGCTAGCCCTGATCTGGCACACCCCAATAAATTTGCTATGTTGTCAGATGAGGGGGGTGTGAGTTCAGGTACAGCACTCCTGCAGCAGGGCATGTCCTCTGAAAGCCAGAGAAGTGTCAGCTCCAGTAAGGGGGAAAACAGGAGAGCAGGGCAGGCCAGACAGGTGCTGGTAGTGGGGGACTCAATTATTAGGGGAAGAGATAGGGCAATCTGTCACAAAGACAGGGATCGTCGAACAGTGTGCTGCCTACCTGGCGCTCGAGTCCGGCACATCGCTGATCGGGTTGACAGATTACTGGGAGGGGCTGGTGAGGACCCAGCGGTCATGGTGCACATTGGCACAAATGACAAAGTTAGAGGTAGGTGGAAGGTCCTTAAAGATGATTTCAGGGAATTAGGCTGCAAGCTTAAGGCAAGGACCTCCAAGGTAGTATTCTCTGAAATACTGCCTGTACCACGTGCCACACCAGAGAGGCAAAGGGAGATTAGGGAGATAAATAAGTGGCTCAGGAATTGGTGTAGGAAGGAGGGGTTTGGGTTCCTGGAGAACTGGGCCGACTTCTCTATTGGCTACAGGTTCTATGCTAGGGACGGGCTGCACCTCAATGGGGAGGGTGCAGCTGTGCTGGGGGAGAAAATGGCTAGAAGGTTGGAGGAGTGTTTAAACTAGGGATTGGGGGGGAGGGTATTCATTGTATAGGAGGGGAAGATAGTGTAAATAGTAACCTGGGCACAAGTAATAAAATTGGGGGTGGCATGGGGGGTGGGGTTAGAACAGTCAATCTAGTAGGAAGGAATAGAGGTAAAGAGAGATGCATAAAGTGCATGTTCACTAATGCCAGAAGTCTCACCAACAAAATGGAGGAATTAGAATTGATTTTGTTGGAAAATAATTATGACATGGTGGGGATTTCGGAGACTTGGCTGGACGAGAGCCATGACTGGGCTGTTAATATACAGGGGTATATATGATGGGGATATCGGAGACATGGCCGGATGAGAGCCAGGACTGGGCTGTTAATTTACAGGGCTATTGTCTGTTCAGAAATGACCGCACAAATAGGCGAGGAGGAGGTGTATGTTTATATGCAAAATCATCCTTAAAACCCATCCTGCGTGATAATATAGGTGAATCTAATGGAAATGTAGAGTCCCTGTGGGTGGAGATAAGGGGAGGGGGAAAAAATAATAAATTACTGATAGGGGTTTGTTATAAGTCCCCAACAATAATGGAAGTGGAGGAGAATATCCTCATAAAGCAAATAGATGAAGCAGCGACTCAGGGAGAAGTCATTATTGTGGGGGACTTCAACTACCCTGAAATACATTGGGGATCAGAAACCTGCAGTTCCAGCAAAGGTAATAAGTTTTTGAAAACTATGAGAGACAATTACCTTTCACAACTGGTTCAGGACCCAACAAGAAGGGGGGCACTGCTGGACCTAATATTAACTAACAGGCCGGACCGCATATAAAATATATATGGGTTGGAGGTCACTTGGGTGATAGTGATCATAACTTAATAAGCTTTCAAGTATCCTTTACTAAGATGTGTAGTAGAGGGGCTACAAGGACACTAAACTTCAGGAAGGCAAATTTCCAACGGTTGAGAGATGATCTTAGTGCAATAAACTGGGACGATGTCCTGAGACATAAAAGTACACAACACAAATGGGAGATGTTTATTAGCATCCTGAATAGGACCTGTGCACAATATATACCCTATGGGAATAAGCATGCTAGAAATAGGAGGAAACCACTATGGCTAAATAAAGCGGTAAGAAGTGCAATATGTGACAAAAAGAAAGCATCTAGGGAATTAAAGCAAGTAGGTAGTGATGAGGCATTAAATAAATACAGAAAATTAAATAACATTTGTAAAAAGCAAATCAAGGCAGCAAAGATTGAGACAGAGAGACTCATTGCCAGGGAAAGTAAAAAGAATCCCAAAATATTTTTTAACTACATAAATAGTAAGAAAAAAATGATGGTGTTGGCCACTTTAAAAATAGTCTGGGTGAAATGGTGGATGAGGATGAGGAAAAAGCCAATATGCTAAATGACTTTTTTTCAACAGTATTTACACAAGAAAATCCCATGACAGACAATATCATCAGTGATAGCAAAAATTCTCAATTAAATGTCACCTGCTTAACCCAAGAGGAAGTACGGCATCGTCTAAAAATCACTAAAATTGACAAATCCCCGGGCCCGGATGGGATACACCCCAGAGTGCTGCAGGAATTAAGTACTGTCATAGATAGACCATTATTTTTAATATTTAAAGATTCCATAATAACAGGGTCTGTACCACAGGACTGGCGTATAGCAAATGTGGTGCCAATATTCAAAAAGGGGACAAAAACTGAACTTGGAAATTATAGGCCAGTAAGCTTAACCTCTACTGTGGGTAAAATCCTAGAGGGTTTTTTAAGAGATGCTATACTGGAGTATCTGAAGAAAAATAACCTCATGACCCATTATCAACATGGTTTTACGAGGGACCGTTCCTGTCAAACTAATCTGATAAGCTTCTATGAAGAAGTACCGTATATACTCGTGTATAAGCCGAGTTTTTCAGCCCACAAATTGGGCTGAAAAGTCCCCCCCTCGGCTTATACACGGGTCTATACGGTAATGCTGTGGGGGGGGGCTGTGACCGGGAGCTGGAGGAGGCAGGAGGGGGCCGCGGTGACCGCGGGCGGTCACGTGGGGCCGCCTCATTAGTGCAATGAATATGCACGGCATCCCCCCGTCCATCAACGGCGGGGGGATGCCGTGCATATTGCAATACACAGCCCCCCTCCTTAATATGGGTCCCCCAGTATTAATAAACAGCCCCCCCCTCCTTATCATGGCCCCCCAGGCTGCGGCAGCTGTCAAAATAACAAACAGTTTATACATCACCTTCCGACGCAGCTCTGCGCTCCTCCGGTCCTCCGCTCGCGGCTTCTTCTTTCTTCTTGTGCCGGTGTCATGTGACCGGGCGCAGGAGATGACGTCATTTCCTGCGCGCGGTCACAGAAGTCGGCACAACAAGGAAGAAGAAGCCGCGAGCGGAGGAGCTGAGGACCGGAGAAGCGGAGAGCTGCGTCGGAAGGTGATGTATAAACTGTTTGTTATTTTGACAGCTGCCGCAGCCTGGGGGGCCATGATAAGGAGGGGGGGGGGCTGTTTATTAATACTGGGGCTGTATATACCTCTGGGGCTGCTGGATAGTACCACTGGGGCTGTATACTACCACTGGGGCTGCATATACCTCTGGGGCTGATGTATACTACCACTGGGGCTGTATACTACCACTGGGGCTGTATATACATCTGGGGCTGATGTATACTACCACTGGGGCTGCTTGGGCTCCTGTATACTACCACTGGGGCTGATGTATACTACCACTGGGGCTGTATACTACCACTGGGGCTGTATATACATCTGGGGCTGATGTATACTACCACTGGGGCTGCTTGGGCTCCTGTATACTACCACTGGGGCTGCATATACCTCTGGGGCTGATGTATACTACCACTGGGGCTGTATACTACCTCTGGGGCTGTATATACATCTGGGGCTGATGTATACTACCACTGGGGCTGCTTGGGCTCCTGTATACTACCACTAGGGCTCCTGTATACTACCACTGGGGCTGCTGGGGCTCCTATATACTACCACTGGGGCTGCTGTATACTACCACTGGGGCTGCTGTATACTACCACTGGGGCTGCTGTATACTACCACTGGGGCTGCTGGGGCTGCTATATACTACCACTGGGGCTGCTGGGGATGCTATATACTACCACTGGGGCTGCTGGGGATGCTATATACTACCACTGGGGCTGCTGGGGATGCTATATACTACCACTGGGGATGCTATATAGTACCACTGGGGCTGCTGGGGATGCTATATACTACCACTGGGGCTGCTGTATACTACCACTGGGGCTGCTGTATACTACCACTGGGGCTGCTGGGGCTGCTATATACTACCACTGGGGCTGCTGGGGATGCTATATACTACCACTGGGGCTGCTGGGGATGCTATATACTACCACTGGGGCTGCTGGGGATGCTATATACTACCACTGGGGATGCTATATAGTACCACTGGGGCTGCTGGGGATGCTATATACTACCACTGGGGCTGCTGTATACTACCACTGGGGCTGCTGTATACTACCACTGGGGCTGCTGGGGCTGCTATATACTACCACTGGGGCTGCTGGGGATGCTATATACTACCACTGGGGCTGCTGGGGATGCTATATACTACCACTGGGGCTGCTGGGGATGCTATATACTACCACTGGGGATGCTATATAGTACCACTGGGGCTGCTGGGGATGCTATATACTACCACTGGGGCTGCTGTATACTACCACTGGGGAGGCCTGTATACCACTGGGGGGGGCCTGTATACCACACTGCTGGGGGCTGTATACCTGTGCTGGGGTCCACCCTCGGCTTATACACGAGTCAATAGGTTTTTCCAGATTTTTGGGGCAAAAGTAGGGGGGTCGGCTTATACACGGGTCGGCTTATACACGAGTATATACGGTAAGTTCTGGACTGGACCAAAGAAATGCAGTGGATGTGGTGTATATGGACTTTTCAAAAGCTTTTGATACGGTGCCACACAAAAGGTTGATACATAAAATGAGGGCAATGGGGATAGGGGAAAATATGTGTAAGTGGGTTAAGAACTGGCTTAGTGATAGGAAACAAAGGGTGGTTATTAATGAAACACACTCAGAATGGGTCACAGTTAACAGTGGGGTACCACAGGGGTCAGTGTTGGACCCGCTTCTATTTAATATATTTAGTAATGACCTTGTAGATGGCATACAGAGTAGAATCTCAATATTTGCAGATGACACTAAACTCTGCAGGGTAATCAATACAGAGGAGGACAATTTTATATTACAGGAGGATTTATGTAAACTAGAAGCTTGGGCTGCTAAATGGCAAATGCGCTTTAATGGGGATAAATGTAAAGTCATGCACTTGGGCAGAGGAAACAAAAGGTATAATTATGTGCTTAATTGTAAAACACTGGGCAAAACTGTCACTGAAAAAGACCTGGGTGTATGGGTAGATGACAAACTCACATTTAGTGGCCAGTGTCAGGCAGCTGCTGCAAAGGCAAATAAAATAATGGGATGCATTAAAAGAGGCATAGATGCTCATGAGGAGAACATAATTTTACCTCTATACAAGTCACTAGTGCGACCACACTTAGAATACTGTGTACAATTCTGGTCTCCGGTGTATAAGAAAGACATAGCTGAACTAGAGCAGGTCCAGAGAAGAGCGACAAAAGTCATTAGAGGAATAAGGGGTCTGCAATACCAAGACAGGTTATTAAACTTGGGGTTATTTAGCTTGGAAAAATGAAGGCTTAGGGGTGATCTTATAATAATGTATAAATATATGAGGGGACAGTACAGAGACCTTTCTAATGATCTCTTTACTCTTAGGCCTGAGACTGGGACAAGGGGGCATCCTCTACGTCTGGAGGGAAGAAGGTTTAATCATAATCACAGACGCGGATTCTTTACTGTAAGAGCAGTGAGACTATGGAACTCTCTGCCACATGATGTTGTAATGAGGGAGTCACTACTAACATTTAAGAAGGGCCTGGATGCCTTTCTTGAAAACTATAATATTACCAGTTATACATACTAGATTCTTTGATAGGGCGTTGATCCAGGGAATTAGTCTGATTGCCGTATCTGGAGTCAGGAAGGAATTTTTTCCCCCAATGTGGAGCTTAGTGTTGCCACATGGGTTTTTTTTGCCTTCCTCTGGATCAACATGTTAGGCTATGGGTTGAACTAGATGGACTTAAAGTCTTCCTTCAACCTTAAAAACTATGTTACTATGTTACTATGTTAAATATGTTTCAATAAATATGTTTTTTTTTTTTTTCAATTTTACTATTTGATTTACCGTAGTTTAATAAATTTTTAAGATTGATGACTTGGAAGTCTCAGTGCATCACACATTTATCCTCACAGATTATTTTGGACACACAGTGTAAGCTTATTTTTTTTTATTTGTCATTCCTATTTTTCGTGAGAGATAAATAAGTGAAATACTTAGAAGAATCAAGTAACAAGCAAAACTAAGGCGAATCAGCAAAATCAGACGCAACCACTGGATAAAGAGCAGACTAGGGATGGGCGAATCTACTCGCTAGGACTCGTTACTCAGCGAGTAGTAAGGGACTCGCAGGACTCGGTACTCTGCGAGTTTCCCAGCGTTTACTCGCACAGCAATGAGTCCAATGCAAATCAATATCAATCCTAGTTTTGTCAGAGACGCTGACAAAACTAGGATTGCCATTGTCTTGCATTAGACTCGGCTACTGTGCCAGTGATAGCAGGGAAACTCGCAAAGTAACTGCTGTTACTTTGCGAGCCGAGTCCAGCTGTCTGCTCTGTACAGGCTGCCGCAGCTCCAGGGTCCTAGAGCCCGCCTGCTCACAGAGATGATGTAGCAGACCTGCGATTGTTCTCAGTCTGCTCATTCCCTGTGCATAGACATCTATATCTATGCACAGGGGATGTAGCAGAGAGGACATCGCGTTTTGGACTACGTCGGACGGAAGAGGATTTTTTTAATTAAAGATGGAGTCCCTAATGGCTTTTTTTTTTATTTCTAATAAAAAATTTTCTCTGTGTTGTGTTTTTTTAACCCTTTATTGGAGATTCTTAGTGGCTGGGTCAAACGTGGCCTGACATTAAGAATCTCGGGCTTAATACCAGCTTGTATAACAAAGCTGGTATTAACCCCTTTATTACCCAGCGTGCCACCACCACCAGGGCCGCTGGAAGAGCGGGGTTCAGCGCCAGAGGATGGCGCTTCAATGAACGTGCCATCTTCTGGGGCGGATGCGGGCTGCAATTTGCAGCGGGGGGTGCCCAGAAAGCTTGGGCCTTCCTGTGCTGCGGATTCCAGCCCCCAGCTGCTTAGCTGTACCTGGCTAGACATAGAAATTGCGCGGAGCCCCACGCATTTTTTTTTTTATTATTTCATGAAATTCATGAAATAATTAAAAAAAAGGGGCTCCCCTATATTCTTGTGTCCGGCCAGGTACAAATAGGCACCTGGGGGTTGGGGGCAGCCCATCGCTGCCTGCTGGATCCGGCTGGTTCCAGAAATATGGCGAAGCCCACGCGAAATTTTTTTCTGACAAATCGATAAAACAATGTAAATAAAAGGGACTGCATCTTTATTAACCCCTGGACCATGGGCGAGGGGTTAATAAAGATGCAGTCCCTTTTTTAGGATTGTTTTATTGATTTTTCAGAAAAAAAATTACATGGTCTTTCTGGAACCAGCCGGATCCAGCAGGCAGCGACGGGCTGCCCCCAACCCCCAGGTGCCTATTTGCACCTGGCCAGACACAAGAATATAGGGGAGCCCTTTTTTTTTTATTATTTCATGAATTTCATGAAATAATTAAAAAAAAATGCGTGGGGATCCGCGCAATTTCTATGTCTAGCCAGGTACAGCTAAGCAGCTGGGGGCTGGAATCCGCAGCGCAGGGATGCCCAAGCTTTCTGGGCACCCCCCGCTGCAAATTGCAGCCCGCAGCCGCCCCAGAAGATGGCGCGTTCATTGAAGCGCCATCCTCTGGCGCTGAACCCTGCTCTTCCAGCGGCCCTGGTGGCGGTGGCACGCTGGGTAATAAAGAGGTTAGGGCCAGCTTTGTATTATCAGCTGGCCCTAAGCCCGAAATTTATGGCGGTCACGCCAATATTAGACATGACCGCCATAAATTTCCAGTACTCAATATAAAAAAAAAACACAACACAGAGAAAAATTTTTTATTAGACATGACCGCCATGAATTTCTATTAAATTGTTTTAAAAAAAACACAACACAGAGAAAAATTTTTATTAGAAATAAAAAAAAAAAGCCATTAGGGACTCCATCTTTAATTTAAAAAATCCTCTTCCGTCCGACGCAGTCCAAAACGCGATGTCCTCTTTGCTACATCCCCTGTGCATAGATATAGATGTCTATGCACAGGGAATGAGCAGACTGAGAACAAACTCAGCTCTGCTACATCAGGCAGCAGGCGGGCTCTAGGACCCTGGAGCTGCGGCAGCCAGCACAGAGGAGACAGCCGGACTCTTATGGTACCTTTACACGCCGCCACTGCAGGATGGATACCAACCGCTACTTCACGTGCATGAGCACGCCCAAACGGTTACAAACGGGAAACGCACCCTCTTTACACGCCGCCACAAGGTGCGCTACGCTACGCTACATCTACAGCTAGATACATCGCCGGGTGTCTCAAGTAGCCATCTGTAGCTCATTTACACACCGCTACAACCAGCTACTATGGGCGTACCTGGTGCAGCAGGGACAGCACATAGGCGTGCTCCAATTGTGGATTACGAGACGTCCGTACGCTGATAGGAGAAAGCAAAAATACCATGATTGGACAGGCATCGCAGGAGGCAGATTAATACTTGACGCTCGAGCAATTGTGTAGTGTGACTCGTCAGCTCCTTAAATATGCCGCCCTGTGCGCCGGCAACCAATCGCAACGCAGGAGCTTCCTCCAATGATCGCTGAAGGGGGCGCGGAAACCCGGACCCTGTGTCACGCCCCAGCTACATAGCATGGTGTAGAAACAACCCTTCTGTTCCTTCTTTACACGCCGATACAGCTCGCTACAATCGGCTTTGTTGCCATCTGTTTATGGGCAGTGCACGGATACAGATGTATCTGTAGCCGGCTGTGTCGTCCCGTCTTCAGACGCCGCTACTACGGGCGATATTGGCATGACAAGCTACATTTGTAGCCTGTAGCGGGTTGTATCCATCCTGTTGTGGCGGCGTGTAAAGGTACCATTAGGGTGCTTTCACACAGCGTTTTTCTGTGATCCGTGGCTGTCCGTTGTAAAACGGACAGCCACGGATCCGATTTTGGCCCCATGTTATCCTATGGGCACGGATCACATCGGATTTGGCCTTATTGGCATCCGATTTTTGTCAGATCTGATTCTGGCCGATTTTTTGCTGTGCCCAAAATCGCAGCCTGCTGCGATTTTTGGCACAGCGGGTCAAATCGGACCGAGTTGGATCCGACCTGATCCGCGCCAAATAACATGGGGCCTACGGAGCGAGGATCCGAGGAAACAGCTGATGTCTCCTGGGACCTGATCTTAGGGTACTGAGCATGCTCAGTACACTAAAATCGCTCTGTGCCATCTAATATCACTTCTGCAATGAATATTCATACATTGCAGAAGTGATATCCAGTTAAATGAAAGGGTTAAAAATAAAAAAATCATTATCCTCACCTCTCCACGATCCAGAGATGCCTCCTGCGCTCTGTGCTTCTAGGACCTGGCCTGACGTCACAGTTGAGTCACATGACCGGTTACCGCGGTAACCGGTCATGTGACTGTGACATCACGCCAGGTCCTGTTGATCAGAAGAGAAGCTGGAAGCACTGCGGGTGTCGTGGAGAGGTGAGAATGAAGATTTTTTTATTATTTATAAAGAGGGGACAAAGAGGGGGCCAACAGGAGGACAAAGAGGGGAGACAGAGGGGAACAACAGGAGGACAAAGAGGGAC